>CM071598.1:105402500-106002500 GCA_036435485.1 Saposhnikovia divaricata
TGCTCGAATTATAATCAAGGTTTTCCAAACTTTCACCAAACCAAAGGAATGATCCATTTGTTCCTACTTACAATCCCGGGTGGAGAAATCACCCAAATTTCTCGTGGAACCAAGGTCAAAACTACCAATCTCCGCCACCTTCTTTTCAAATGCCGAACTCTTACCCGACTCAAAATCAAGGTCCTTATCCAACTCAAGCATCCGCCCATCCTCCCGTCTTTCATGAGTCGGATAAGAGACTTAATTCCTTAGAAAAGAGTATCGAGGTTTTATTGAAATCTCAAACTAATTTCATGCAAACCATAACTCAAGATAGGCAAGTGTTGAATTCTAATGCTCAAGCCATATCTAAGTTAGAGGTTCAATTGGGTCAATTAGCGAACACCATGTGTGAGCGAGAGAAGAATAAGTTCCCGAGTCAACCCGAGGTCAATCCTAAATTTCCTCTCAACCAAAGACCTCATGAAAATGTTAACGATATCATTTCTTTATAGACAGGAAATCAAGTTGATAATCAAGTAGGTGTCGAGTCTCACAAAGAAGAAGAGTCCGATGTTGAACCGAACCCAAGCTTTGATCACTCCACACAACTCCCAAATCCCGAGCCTCTCAAGTCATCTAGTACACCACCTTCACCTCTTGAACCTTCATCTTCAAAATCCATTCCCGAAGAACCTAGTGAACGTGTCTTTAAGCCTAAATCACCTTATCCTCAAAGACTCATTTCTAATAAGCAATCGGCTCGAGTAGATAAGATTTTGGAATTCTTTAAGCAAGTCGAGATCAACATTCCTCTTTTAGATGCCATTCAACAAATTCCTTCTTATGCCAAGTGTCTAAAAGATTTATGTTCTCACAAGCGCACCACCCACGTTCCTAGGAAAGCCTTTTTGACCTCTCAAGTTAGTTCAATTCTTTCAAATCAAATTCCCGTGAAATATAAGGACCCCGGTTGTCCTACAATTTCATGTGTCATAGGCAATACTTATGTGGACAAGGCGTTACTTGACTTAGGTGCTAGTGTGAATCTCCTTCCATTTTCGGTCTATCAAGCCCTAAGGTTAGGTGCACTTAAGAAGATGAACATGACACTTCAACTAGCTGATCGTTCTGTTAAAATGCCTAATGGAATAGTAGAAGATGTCTTGATTAAGATTGGCGATTTTATCTTCCCGGTTGATTTCATTATTCTCGAGACTCAACCCGTCACGAATCCTAAGAACCAAATCCCTATCATTCTAGGACGACCTTTTCTTGCTACATCCAATGCCTTGATCAATTGTAGGACTGGTTCGATGAAACTCACCTTTGGTAACATGACCATTGACCTTAACATTTTCAATGTAGAAAAAGAACCCAATGAGCTTTATGAACAATCAATAAGGGTTAATGTTGTCAACAAGTTTGTCACATGGTCTAGCTTTGAGGATAGTGAGATTGAGTCTCTTCTCAATGAGGATTTTAAAGTCAACTATGCGTCTAATCAAGCGTATAATGAGTCGTTAAGGGATATGACCTTGGAAGAGATGCTGAGAGAGTTAGATGACATTTGTTCTAAGTGGGAGACCCCACCCGAGGATGTTAGTGTTGAGTCCGTTGTTAAGAGTCTCGTGGTAATACCACCTGCATTTGACTCAACTTTGTATCATCCCGAGTTTGATCAACAGCCCTTAGGAGAAGACGGACCCTTATCTTACATCATTCCTAGTGATTCAACCCATGACCAACTTTCATTGTCTCTAATTTGCTTAAACAAAATAAAGAGCCTTAAGTTGGTTTAGGGAGAACATTAGTGACACTTGTTCCATAAGGTTGAATGATTCTTTGTTACTTGAGAAAGTATTTTATAATCAAAATTTTCAAAAATGTCTTGATTCTTTCTCAAAGTTGCATCCCAATTTTCCCACCGGCATCGGCTGATTCGGTTTTATTCCTTTGCCTCCCCTCATGAAAGATAGGTATGGGGGAAAAAATTTTGTGCGTGAATCGTGTTAATTAGTTGTTTTTCATATTCGTTCATCTCCGTCATCCTTGTCAGGTATTATCTCCTCATTCTTCTTTCTTATTTCTCTTGCATTTGCATACATTGAGGATAATGCATGATTTAGGGATGGGGGAGGTTTTAGTGTAAATACATAAAATTGAAAAATCCAAGAAAATTAAAAATTTTAAAAATCCAAAAATAGAGATATTTTAGCTTAGTTGTCATTCCCGCTCTTTGAACTTTTGAACTAGTTGGTGTTAACTGTTTTTAAAAATTATATGTATAATGCCTTTAGATAATTTGAACGTAGTCAAGTAAGGTTTTCCTCATGAAACTTGTGTCGAACAAATTTTTGCTTAAAAGTCCAAGACGACACATTTGCACAAGACTTTTGATGGAAAAATTGTATATGAATGTTATTCGATACCTGAGAGAGAACCCACATATTAGAACAATGCCGAATCAAACCTTTGCGAGATTTGTCCCTATAGTGTCTTAAAAAAAAAAAAGAGAAAAAAAAGTCAATAAATTTTGTAATTGTAGAGTGCTAGTGTAATTTTGTAATAATAAATTCTTAGTAGGGAAATCAGCTAGGTTGGGCTCATTGATAACCCGAGTAAGTAAGTCTGAGGGGACTTTGTGCGTAGCAACCTAAGGTCCTTTGTGATCTGGGATTGTTGACCTAAAACTCGCTAATTGGGTATCGATGCAAAAGTCTTTTGGGACCTCAACCATTGCACAGTCGGTCTAACTACTAAGAACATGAAATTTGGCTAGATACTTGTTTTGATAGAGATTGGGTCAGTTCAATATTGGTTGAAAAAGAAAAAATATTCTTATGCACTTATCCATCAAAGGCCTTAAATTCACTATACACCATGGGATTTTTTGTAAACATTTAGAGTCGATAGAAATGGATTATGGGAACCTATAACTTGGCTATTATTAGAATAAACTTTAAGGTATATATTTTCCTACAAAATTGTTTTGTTGACACCAATGAAAGCTAGATTGAAAGAGGAAAGTTGGATACTTGCGGATTTATCTCAAAGATTTTATGGGCATATCTTCTGTAAATCCTTAGGAGACAACACTCCTCTTGTAAAGATTGTCTATGAGTTTAACGGGTCTGTAAACCTAAAATTACCCGTGATTCCTATGACAATGAGTATAGTTTTTTTATTCTGCATTTTTCTTTTTGTTTTACTCGAGGACGAGCAAAAGATAGGTGATATGGGCTGAAAAAAAGCCCTAAAGACACATTTAATATGGCATTAATTAGACCCAGCATGGTCCAGACGTGGGGCCCATTAATGAGGTCAGAATCCCTATTTTAATATTAATTTCGTAATTAATATTAAGGGTAATAAACAGCTCAGCAATAGTAATCAGATAATGATACTATTCCTACCAGACTTAGCCTCCAAGGTACCTAATTCAATATGGAAACAAACTCCTACAAGGAAGGAGTCTAGAACCTTCCTCAAGGCGGTGGCTTGCCCACCAAGTATCTGAATCCTACTACGATTCTAAGGCTCCCACAGCCTATATAAAGGGCCAGACCCCTCATCCTAGAACTACGTTTTTTGGCTTGATTCTCAATAACGAGATACGTAGGCATTCTGTGAGGACCAATTAGTCTCGAACACGGAAACAGCCATTAAAGCTTGAAGCTCACCATCCCTTAGCATTAAATACACTCAAATCCTAATCGTAATTCGATAACTCGATTTTTATTCCACAACATTTGGCGCCGTCTGTGAGAAGACAACATCAACCATGGTTCAAACACGAAGAACAACATCAACCTCGACTGAGGCCATACCCCTTAGCTCTGCTCCACCTGCCACCTCTGATCCGCTTATCACTACTGAAGAAGGACAATTACCCCCATCAACAGGGGCGATAATTCAACCTCTAGCCTCTCAACCCCCAAGGACGATTCCCTATGTTGAGGGAACTCTACCCGTGGTTGTCCATCAAAGCCAAGAAGCTAACCCTCTTCAGATGGTGGTTTCTCCTCTTGATAACGTTGATCATACGCTACCCCCGGGGAATATAGATTCACACCATGGATCTCCCCTTGAATACCAACCAGATGTATGGGCTGCCTAATTATCCCCCTCGACAAAGAGAACCTGGACCAAGCGGTCACGCCTTACAGATCCGAGATCGAGAGTACGATGACCACTCCGGCCCCTATACTGATGATTCGACATCTGAGGATGACGATGATGATCGCGAGGAAGCCCCAAGGAGACGACGTGCTAGTAGAGAACCTCGAAGGAGGTCCCAAAGAATCCATGATGGACCTCCACAAATGGCTGAGGAAAGGATTAAGGCTTATGAGGCTGAGATCCAAAGAATAAAGGATGATATTTCTAGGGAGCAAGCAAGGCAAAGTCTGATTCGACCTCCTCCAGTGACATGGAGGATTCCCATTATAAATCTGGAAAGGCCTTCAAGGAGAGAGCGAAGGGCCGATGCCCCAACTGAAAATCGACAAGGGTGGTGACCCCCAGAAGCAACCCCAAGGATCTGATGCCACTTGGGGATCCTGATGATCCCACACCTCCGTTTACTGAAGAGGTGATGAATGCCCGCATCTCAAGGAAGTTCAAGATGCCGACGATTAAGGCTTATGATGGAACGAGCGACCCCGCAAACCATGTCAGGACATTCTCAAACGCACTGCTGCTGCAGCCTGCGAGTGACGGCTTAAAGTGTAGGGCATTCCCTCAAACCCTGTCGGGCATGGCTCAAAGGTGGTATAGCCGGTTATCTGCGAACTCAATTGGCTCTTTTAAGGAGTTGAGTGTTGCGTTTGTCAGTCAGTTTATCAGCAGAAGAGTTCATGAGAAGAGCTCTGCATCTCTTATTTATGTGGTGCAAAGAAAGAATGAAAATCTGAGAGATTACCTCAAGAGGTTCACTAAGGAGACATTGAATATCACTGATTTGGAGAATAAGGTAGCCATGGTAGCCTTGGAACACGGAACCACTGATCTATTCTTTAAAAGGTCATTGGCAAAGCATCCTCTTGAAAACATGGCCGAGCTCCAACGAAGGGCTGACAAGTACATTAAAGCTGAAGATAGCATGAAGAAAGAAGCCACAGTAAGTGGAGGAGGAGGTAACAACGACTCCAAGAAGCGAAAGCAAGACCAGGAGTATGATGTTAGGGACAAGTATCGCCGAACTAGCGAGGACTCCGACTATGCCCCTAAGAAGATCCAGGGACCAAGGTTCACTGAGTATGCAAGGTTGAATACTCCTAGAAGTCGAATCTTGTTGGACATTGAGAAGGATAAGGATTTTCGATGGCCGAAGCCACTCAGGGGTGGTCCCGTAAAGAGAAACAAGAATCAATATTGCAGATTCCACAGAGATGTGGGGCATGACACTGATGATTGCAAGCAACTCAAAGATGAGATCGAGTTTTTGATTCGTAGAGGGAAACTGAGCAACTTCACTAAGGGTGAAGACCGTGGTAATCAGAGAAGAGAGTATGATAGGAGGGATGACAATCAAGATAGCAACCCACAGCCTCGAGGGCCAGTAATCAACATGATCTCAGGAGGCCCGACTGCGGCCGGCACAACAAGGAATTCTCGGAAGGCTTATGCTAGAGAAGTGATGCACAACGTGGGAGAGGCCCCGAAGCGCGCAAAAACTGAAGTAATGGTTGGTTTTGGTGACTCAGACTTGGAAGGGGTGAAGTTCCCCCATGACGACCCGTTGGTCATAAGTTCTGTGATTGGAAACTCAGAGGTGAAGCGAGTCTTGATAGACAATGGAGCTTTCGTTGACATTCTATTTCATGATGCATTTATGAAGATGAGGTACAGTGATTCTCAGTTGACCCCCAATAACATGCCTATATATGGATTTAATGGACTAGAATCCAAAGTTGAAGGGACTATTCAGTTGCCTGTAACTATTGGACAGAAGCCCAAGAAGGCCACTCAGATGTTGAACTTCCTGGTAATCAAGGCGGTTTCAACGTACAACGCTATCCTCGGAAGGACTGGACTTCATGCATTCAAGGCTGTCGCCTCAACTTATCATATGAAGATCAAGTTCCCGACCAGGAATGGTGTTGGAGAACATAAAGGTGATCAAAAGATGGCACAAAGCTGTTATGTAGCCTCGTTAAGGCCTGATGGAGTCGGGGGGCAAGTCCTTCCGATTGAAGATATGGATGTCCGCAGTGGTAAGAAACGTCAAGAAAGGCCGTTAGAGGACATCACACAAAAGCCTCGGACAGCCATTGAGGCTAAGGCGTTAACTGATTTCGTGGTTGAATGTACCATTGGCACCCAAGAAGTCGGGGGCAGAAGGTAATACCCCAAGCAGTAAGTGAACCTCAGAATAATAAGGAGGAGACCAGAAGGAGTGGTGGGTGCTCTATTTTGATGGAGCATCAAAAACAAAATCTGGTGCAGGCCTAGTGTTGCAAATCCCCGATGGGCTCAAGTTATCCTAGTAGGACTTAGCTTCATATTTATCTACTAGAAGTAGAAATAAGGTTCATTGAAACCATTGAAGAGCATGTTGCTCCGAGTAGGACGGTAGTACTCTATGTAAGGGTTAAACCCATTTCAAGTTATTAATGCAAGTTTGTTTTCCATTCATTGATGGTGTGATTTTATTTATGTGCCAAGCACCTGATGAGTGCAAGACAAGGATGACCAAGTACCGAAAATAAAATAATACACGAATGGAGAACGAACAAATGCATAAATAAAGACCCCGAAGGGTCAAGAGTTAGGTTACAGCACGACCAAATAAGAGTTTAAGTTCGTGAAGGACCCAGGTTAAAAGATGAGCAGATAAAAGCCACACACAACAATCAAAGCTATGCAAGGCCGAGGATGTTAAGGACTAGCTACTCTTCAATATGTCTTAAGTACCTGGATTGAGGATCCAAGGATGAAGACCAATAGAGAACAATGATGTATTTGCTTGGACAGCGGCTGATATACCAGGGATTGATCCCTAATTTATAACCCATAGGTTGAATGTCGATCCTGAAGGGAAGATAATAAAATAGAAGAAGAGGAATTTTGCTCCTGAAAGGCAAGATGCCATTAAGCAAGAAGTTGACAAGCTGTTAGAGGTTGGGTTTATTGAAGAGATTCAGTTCCCCGAATGGTTGGCTAACCCTGTGATGGTCAAGAAGGCAAATGGGAAGTGGAGGATGTGTATAGACTTTACTGATTTCCGAAGGATTGTTTTCCCCTGCCGAGGATAGACATGTTGATAGATGCCACAGCTGGACATGAGATGTTGAGCTTCATGAATGGGTTTAGCGGCTACAATCAGATTAAGATGCACAAGGATGACATCCCAAAGGTATCTTTCATAACTGACTTTGGTGTTTTCTGCTACCTTGTTATGGCTTTTGGACTAAAGAATGCGGGAGCTACCTATCAACGACTGGTGAATAAGATATTCGCCCATCTGATTGGAAAAACCATGGAGGTCTATGTTGACGACATGTTAGTCAAGAGCCTGTTCAAGGCAGACCATATCAAACACCTCAGAGAGGCATTCGAAGTGCTGAGGCACCACAAGATGATGTTAAATCCAGCCAAGTGTGCCTTTGGAGTTGGATCAGGAAAAATTTTGGGGATTGATGGTTTCGAAAAGAGGCATAGAGGCCAACCCGGATAAGATCAAAGCGATCTTGGACATGGAACCACCCTGTTCTATAAGAGATGTACAGAAGCTAACCGGCCGAGTTGCAGCACTGGGCAGATTTATCTCCAAGTCTGGTGATAAATGTTTACCATTCTTTCAAGCATTGAAGAAAGTGAAAAATTTTGAGTGGACCCCTGAGAGCCAAGAGGCCTTTGAACAACTGAAGAAGTACATGGCCCAAACCCCGTTGCTGGCCAACCTAGTCCCGGAGAGACTCTTTATCTATACCTGGCGGTATCTGAGCAAGCGTTGAGCGCCGTTCTCATTCGAGAAGAGAAAAAGGTCTAGAAGCCTGTGATAAGTGGATTTTATATCCACTTGGAATGCTTTGTATCGGCTTAAATTGATTACTTGGACTCAAGTATGTGGTGTTTTTAATGTGTTTTCGTTGAGTTTTGCAGAACTAAGAGTTGGAGGTTAAATTGTGTAAAATTCGGATTTTCCGGGTAGGTTGCGCAGTCTACACTATTTTGGCCATATACGGAGTTCTAGAAGTCCGAATTCAGCAATCTTACAGCTCACACGAAGACAACAAAATTTTCTACAACCTTGGGCAGTATTCTGGGCGCAGGCTGCGCGTATGGGGCGCAGGCAGCGCGGGGAACAAACTGCTGGGCGCAGCCAGCGCGCGCGTAAAATTATGCCAGATTGCTGATTCACTGTTTGGGCCATATCTTGAGTTCTACAAGTCCGTTTTGGACGATCTTACTATCCACGCGAAGATAACGAGATTCTCTATCACTATAAAGTGATTCCGAGGTCCAATTACGACTGGAACGGCCCAGAAATATTGAAGAAAAGTCAGCTACGAATTTTCCTTCAAAACCGAATCAGTTTAGGAAACGTATTATGTGCCGAACTGCAGAAATTCAACTTTGACAAGGAAATTGCTATAATTCCTACTTCTAATAAGTATGGTAATTGCTCTGGGTGGCTAGAACATTCCAGAATCAGATCTACACATGGAATTTGCAATTCTATTCTCATTCAAGAACGGAAATTGTCATACTCCTATTCCAACTCTAAAATGGCAATTGCTTGATGGAGAGGCAAATTGAGGCTATAAATACACATCTTGGGGGACAGAAAAAAACACACATTATTACATATCAATTACTCTAGTTTATTTGTATTCTTGTCATACTTTGTTTTATCATGGTGTCACTTGATCCCATGATGACGAGAGGTTCAATCATGAACTAATCGTTGTCATGGGATTCTAACGGATTTATTTATGGAGCTTTAGTATTTTGATGCTTTAAAGATCTATGTGTGATGTATATTTGATATCCTTGTATGGTTATTCTTAATGCTTTTAGATGCGTAGCTAACATCTAAATTGAATTGTTAATCTCTTGCGAAACGATAGTGGATCTTGAGATTTAGAACTTGCCATGCTAGCATAGGATAGGTTGATATTTTAACATCATGATTTGTGGCGTAAATAGAGATATTATGCTGCCCTATGTGATCAATATGGATAACTTGTTCTTCAACCGTTATGTTTTCAAATTCTATAGAGATATAGGGTCTAAGCATAATTGGTGTCTATTCATCTTCTATCTCTTTTGTGGATGTATGTTTAGTTTGGTATTCGTATACTGAGAAGTAGCGTAATCTTGTTTCATGTTGTCCGATCAGATATCATAACCATTGCATATAGTGATTAAAGGCGTCAGATCTAAGCGAAGTATTTAATGAAGTTAGGATTTCATGGTTCATCTTACGTAAGTAATTCGATTTTAATTATCATTAGTTAAGTAATTCTTAGTTTAATAGTTTGCATCTTAGTTTAATTTAGATAATCAAACCTCAATATTGTTAATTGTCTTAGCAGTGCATAATAACCATACATTGTTGCATAGGTACAAAACTGAATTAAAACCATAACCAGATCTCTGTGGGAACGAACTCAACTTTATTCTATATTACTTGTGACCGCGTACGCTTGCGTGGATTAGTGTAAACAAGTTTTTGGCGCCGCTGCCGGGGATCATCGGTGTTTTATTTTTAGTTTATGTGTTTGTCATCAGTGGTCGTTAGAGTTCACTGACTCGGATTGTTTCTTACATAGTTCAGGTAGCAATGGGAGAACCAGCAGCGAAAGCATTGATGTATTATTCTCAACCGAAGATCAATGACATCCAATCTAGCATTGTCAGGTCATCTATTATAGCTAACACTTTCGAAATCAATCCTAGCACAATTCAGATAGTGCAGAATTCGGTTTAGTTTTGGGGTGCTTCAACGGAGGATCCTAATATGCACATTCGGGACTTTATCGAGATCTGCGACACCTTCAAGATCAATGGTGTGTCTGAGGATGCTGTGAAAATGAGACTTTCCCCATTTTCTCTACGGGATAAAGCTAAGGGCTGGTTGCACTCTCTACTAGCAGGTTCTATTTTGACATGGGAGGATCTTGCTCAGAAATTTCTCACTAAATTTTTCCCCATGGCAAAACTGCAACAATCAGGAACGCTATTACTCAATTTTCACAGCAGTCTGAAGAATCTTTGTGCGAGGCTTGAGAGCGATATAAGGAGATGCTAAGGAAGTGTCCACATCATGGGATGCCTGATTGGATGGTGATTAACTGCTTTTATAATGGCTTGGGTGCCCAGTCAAGACCCATGCTAGATGCAGCATCAGGTGGAGCTCTATGGGCTAAGAGCTATGAGGAAGCTTATGAGTTGATTGAGATGATGGCTGCGAATGAATACCAGAATTCAATTCAAAGATTATCACAAGACAAAATAGCAGGAATTCTTGAAGTTAATACAGTCACAGCTCTAGTAGCTCAGCTAGAGGCACTTAATAAGAAATTGGATTCTATGTCAAAGCATGGGGTGCCTCAAGTTGCTAGTGTTTGTGAGCTATGTGCGGGCGCACATGAGACGACTCAATGTGCCATATCTATTGAATCGGCGCAGTTTGTGAGCAATTTTCAGAGATCGCAACAGCTAGCTCCCAACATCTATCATCCTAATTTCAGCTGGAGCAACGATCAAGGCTATCAGCAGCAGTATGCTCCAAGGCAACAATTCTAACCTTCGGGATTTCAGCAACAGTCTCACGAGAATGCTGGTCAATCTTCGAATGAAAAATCTGAAGTGGATGAATTGAGGTTGATGGTGAAAAGTCAGGCGGTATCTCTGAAGACATTGGAGAATCAGTTTGGACAAATTGTAAGTGCCTTACTCAACATGCCGCAGGGAGTTCTTCCTAGTGCCACAGAGGTAAATCCAGGAACACAAGATGGCATGGAGCAGGTTAATGCCATAACACTCAAATCTGGCATAGTCACGAATGATCAGAATTCAGCAATTGAGGATGAAGAAGAAATTAATGATCAGGATCCTACAGAAAAAGAAGAAAATTCTGTTTTGTCAGAACCTGTGGTGGATAGTGATGAGGAGGAAGAGTGTGAGTCACTAGGCTTGGCTGATCTTTGGGATTCTAAGGAGCTGGTTGATGAGGTGGTTTCATGGTAAAATCTTGAGGATAGTGCAATTGAGTCTTTTCTTGAGAAAGATGTTTTGATTGAGGGTAATGAAGATCTTCATGAGTTGTACAAGAATTTTACTTCTGATGAGATGTTAGAGGAATTGAATGCTATTTGTTCTAAGCATGAAATTCAACTTGAGGAGAGTTCTTTTGATCCTAAGTCTGTTGATAAGACTTCTGTTGGTGAACCACCCACTTCCGTTCCTAATCAGTCCATTACCACTCTGGGACAGCCTTTGGTAGTTAATCATCTTGTTGAAGAAGTTTCCAAACTCGAGTTTAAACCACCAGATCACTTGAGGTATGTATATTTGGGTCAATCATCTACTTTGCCTATTATTATTGTTGCTAACTTGTCAGGTAGTAAAGAGAACATTGTTGCTGACACTTTTAAAGAGCAAAGAAGGCGGAAACTTGTCATCGAGGATGTGGCCCCGGAAAAGATAATTAAATGGCCATATAGAGATACGGTGTAGAAATTTTCAAGAGAAAAAGCCATTGCCAGGTCTAGCTAAACAAAGGCGCTTCGTGGGAGGCAAACCACGCATTTGTGTTGCATTTTGTTTTGCATATTCCGACAAGTAGGTATGTTTTTCTACTTTTCCTTATATTACCTTCCATTCAATGGGGACATTGAATATTTTAAGTTTGGGGGTGGTTTGGGGATAAGTAGTATGTGGTAGTTGTTTGTGTCATTGTGTTCATTTAGATATCATGTTTTGCATGCTTAGTAGTAATTCATTCATGTTTTGTTTGTATTATTGCATGTTTGTTTCATGTAGGGCATTCTGTTTTTTTTTCGTATACCATGTGAGTTCATTTTAGTTGCATTTGCATGGCATGCATTTTTCATGATCCCTTAGAATGAGCTAATTCTGATTGGTAGGTAGGTGTCTAATTGAGTGTGGTAATGATGAATAGAGGGTTGATTTAAGTTCCTATGAAATTGACTTGCATGTTACGGGAACAAAACTTTTGCACAGTCTCATTAGGTTGCTTTTGGGCTAGATTGAGGTCATGCTTGTTTGGATGCTTTGAGATTTAATCACTTGATTATAGTTAGAATTTGCGTTATTCCCTTGATGGCGTAGTAGCACTAAAGTCTAAGTTTGGGGGAAAACAGGGATTTCATGCTAGTTGTTGGCTAGATGTCAAATGGCTAGTAGCTGGCTCATATTTATATGAGTAGTCTAGGGTTGGAATTGAGAATTATCATTCCAGATTGCATAAAAAAAAGGAGAGAAAAAAAGTTATGTGAATTGTTTATACGCAGAATTAACCAGGGTGAGCTCTTTAATACTCGAGCAATTATGTTCGCGGGGACTTTGTGCCTAGTGACCTAAGGCTTTTATAGTTTGGGATCCACTAACCTAACGCTCGCTACATGGGTATTATTGTATAAGCCTTTCGGGGTCTCATCCATTGCACGGTTAAATAAGCATGCGTTGTTGTGTATATTATTATGTGTCGTAGTAATAAATCATGAATTCTTGTCTAACTTGAATGATGATGGAGGTGTTTTTAAGTTATGAAGTGTTTACAGTCTATTCTATTTATAAACCTGTGATTGTCTTGGAGAAGAATAGGTATGGTTTTGATCTAGTTTTGGGAGTATTTCTGATGAGCATCGCACACACGCACGTTTCTGTCATGTATTGTTAGTATACGGGGACTTAGTCGAGCTCTATTTGGATTTAGTTGCATTCTTTGAGATATTTGCTTGCTAGTTGGTTTTGGTTAGTTTGAAGGGGATTATTGCATTTTCATATTAGTTGCATTCATGCATTGCATTGTTATTGCATTGTTTAGTTAGATGGATTTTGTGGGTACATTCGCTATAGGCCCTCACGAGACCTTACTCGTCCACTAGGGCTGCCTAGGGGTTTAAAGGGCTTGTTGCATATGCCAAATGCAACCGTGATCACCTACGGAAGTGGTACTAGTTAGTTGTATATAGTTATATTTGTTTATGCTTGAGGACAAGCATCGGTTTAAGTTTGGGGGTGTGATAAGTGGATTTTATATCGACTTGGAATGCTTTGTATCGGCTTAAATTGATTACTTGGACTCAAGTATGTGGTGTGTTTAATGTGTTTTCGTTGAGTTTTGCAGAACTAAGAGTTGGAGGTTAAATTGTGTAAAATTCGGATTTTCCGGGTAGGTTGCGCAGTCTACACTGTTTTGGCCATATCTGGAGTTCTAGAAGTCCGAATTCAGCAATCTTACAGCTCACGCGAAGAAACAAAATTTTCTACAACCTTGGGCAGTATTCTGGGCGCAGGCTCCGCATATGGGGCACAGGCAGCGCGGGGAACAAACTGCTGGGCGCAGCCAGCGCGCGCGTAAAATTATGCCAGATTGTTGATTCACTGTTTGGGCCATATCTTGAGTTCTACAAGTCCGTTTTGGACGATCTTACTGTCCACGCAAAGATAACAAGATTCTCTATCATTCTAAAGTGGTTCAGAGGTCCAATTACGACTGGAACGGCCCAGAAATATTGAAGAAAAGTCAGCTACGAATTTTCCTTCAAAACCGAATCAGTTTAGGAAACGTATTATGTGCCGAACTGCAGAAATTCAACTTTGACAAGGAAATTGCTATACTTCCTACTTCTAATAAGTATGGTAATTGCTCTGGGTGGCTAGAACATTCCAGAATCAGATCTACACATGGAATTTGCAATTCTATTCTCATTCAAGAACGGAAATTGCCATACTCCTATTCCAACTCTAAAACGGCAATTGCTTGATGGAGAGGCAAATTGAGGCTATAAATACACGTCTTTGGGGACAGAAAAAAACACACATTATTACATATCAATTACTCTAGTTTATTTGTATTCTTGTCATACTTTGTTTTATCATGGTGTCACTTGATCCCATGATGACGAGAGGTTCAATCATGAACTAATCGTTGTCATGGGATTCTAACGGATTTATTTATGGAGCTTTAGTATTTTGATGCTTTAAAGATCTATGTGTGATGTATATTTGATATCCTTGTATGGTTATTCTTAATGCTTTTAGATGCGTAGCTAACATCTAAATTAAATTGTTAATCTTTTACGAAACGAGAGTGGATCTTGAGATTTAGAACTTGTCATGCTAGCATAGGATAGGTTGATGTTTTAACATCATGATTTGTGGCGTAAATAGAGATATTATGCTGCCCTATGTGATCAATATGGATAACTTGTTCTTCAACCGTTATGTTTTCAAATTCTATAGAGATATAGGGTCTAAGCATAATTGGTGTCTATTCATCTTCTATCTCTTTTGTGGATGTATGTTTAGTTTGGTATTCGTATACTGAGAAGTAGCGTATACTTGTTTCGTGTTGTCCGATCAGATATCATAACCATTGCATATAGTGATTAAAGGCGTCAGATCTAAGCGAAGTATTTAATGAAGTTAGGATTCCATGGTTCATCTTACGTAAGTAAGTCGATTTTAATTATCATTAGTTAAGTAATTCTTAGTTTAATAGTTTGCATCTTAGTTTAATTTAGATAATCAAACCCCAATATTGTTAATTGTCTTAGCAGTGCATAATAACCATACATTGTTGCATAGGTACAAAACTGAATTAAAACCATAACCAGATCTCTGTGGGAACGAACTCAACTTTATTCTATATTACTTGTGACCGCGTACGCTTGCGTGTATTAGTGTAAACAGCCTATCTATTATGTGAGCAAGGTGTTGCACGGGGCTGAGTTGAATTACTCTCCCATTGAGAAGTTTGCCTTGGCATTGATAACAACCTCGAGGAAGCTACGACCGTACTTCCAGGCACATAAGATTGAAGTCCTGACGGACAAACAGTTGAGGAACCCCGAAGGCTAGTGGAAGGCTAATCAAGTGGGCGATTGAACTTGGAGATTTTGACATCACGTATAAACCTCAAACAACCATTAAGGCTCAGGCATTGGCTGACTTTGTGGTTGAATGCACCATTAACAACCAAGAAGTTGGGGGGTAGGAGATGGTAACTACCCCTGGGAAAGAGGATAAAGATGAAGAGCTTAGGCCTGATCTGAAGGAGTATTGGGTGCTCTATTTTGATGGAGCATCAAAAACAAAATCTAGTGGTGCAGGTGTGGTTTTACAAAGCCCCGATGGGTTCATGGTGGAGTATGCTTTGAAGTTGGACTTTCCGACAACCAACAACGAAGTTGAGTATGAAGCCTTGATAGCCGGTTTAAGCTTGGCCAGAACCATGAGGGTCAAGAACCTCAAAGTTTGTGGAGACTCAAGGCTTGTAGTATCGCAAGTGAATGGTGAGTTTGAAGCCAAAGATGAAACCATGGCAAAGTATTTGAGAGTTGTGAAGGCCGTTATGAACCAGTTTGACGAGTGCTATGTGGAGTACATTCCGAGGGAAGAAAATGTTAAGGCCGATGCCCTCTCAAAGTTTGCTTCTTCTGAGATAGAGAACTACGTCGAGAGTTCCAGGTCTTGAAGGCTCCATCTATTAACTCAAAGTTGGTAGCACCAATTGATTTAGGGGGTTGTTGGATAGATCGAATCAAAGCTCATCTTAAGACTGGTTGGCTCCCTGATAATGCCTTGAAGGCACGTAAACTGTTAGTTAGAGTTGAATCTCAAATCCCGACACAAAATTTTAGCCTTGATGGCCAAAAAGGCTGTCTGCCTTCAATCGAGTTTGTCGTTTGAGTTTAAGGACTTGAATCAAGAGCCATCAATCGAATTCAAATCAAAGCAACGTCATGTGAGCATAAGAAGAAGGTTGGAAACCTAGAATCCAGATAAAGGGTTAACAACCAGCCAAGGCACACCAGACTTGAAGTCAAGTGCTGAGTGGCAAGGGGACTTCTTGAACGATCAACCGAGAAGCAAGACCTCGACCATATGTAGCAAGGGGGCAAGAACTAAGGATACTCCTCTCCATTAATAAGAAAAGGATGACCTGCTACCTCAGGATGAAATACATCCCGGTTCGGGTTTACAGGTCAAGTATCGATAATATATGAAAAAGGAGCAAAAACTATCTGTTATAGATGGAAAGAGTCGTTATAACTCGTGAAATTCTGGAAAAGAAACGGAGAATTTAAGTGAATATCTGGTAAGACATTTTACCAGAGCAGTCAGTTGAGCTTTGGAAGCTGAGCGTGCTTAAGGAAGTTCAGTCAGGAAATTAGTCCTAAATGCGGATTTAGTGATGATAGTCGAGGTTTTAAGTAAAACCTTAAATAAAAGTCATGAATGACCAAGTTAATCGATTTTCAAGCAATGAAAGTCGATGTACGAATATTGATGTCGAGGTTCGATATCGATGATCAAGGTCGATATTCAAGTTTGAAAGTGAAGTTGATTAACTTTTGATGAAAGTCGATGTACGAATATTGATGTCGAGGTTCGATATCGATGATCAAGGTCGATATTCAAGTTTGAAATTGAAGTTGATTAACTTTTGATGAAAGCCGATGTACGAATATTGACGTCGAGACTCGATATTGATGATCAAGGTCGATATTCAAGTTTGAAAGTGAAGTTGATTAACTTTTGATGAAAGCCGATGTACGAATATTGACGTCGAGACTCGATATTGATGATCAGGGTCGATACCCATGTTTGAAGAATAAGCTTGCTGACCGATGACCGACCGAGCCGCGAGGGAGCCTCCAACCGACCGAGTTACGGCCGAACAAGGCGCGCGGGGCACGACGGCCGAACAAGATCCCGGCCGACCGGCTCACCGGAGACACTCTGGCCGACCGACATCGGTTGTCGATATAAAAAAATTGGCCGACCGGGTCATGGATGACCGGCTCACCAGGGAAGGTTCGGCCGACCGATGTCGGTTGTCAGTATGAAAAAAAATTGGCCGACCGGGTCATGGATGACCGGCTCAACGGGGAAGCCCCGGTCGACCGACGGTGGATGTCAAGGTCGATATTTTGCTTCGACAAAAAAAAAAAAATTTGGTCGACCGACGTCGATCGTCGGTATGGGTTTTTGCTTCAGCCGACTAGCCTCTCGCGGACGTCCGGGCCGACCAACATTGATCCTCGAGATCGATATTTTGCTTCGACGACGAAAAAAAAAAAAAAATTTGGGCCGACCGACGTCGATCGTCGGTATGGGTTTTTGCTTCAGCCGACTGGCTCTTGGCCGAATGGCCTCTCGCGGACGTCCCGGCCGACCGACATTGATCCTCGAGATTGATATTTTGCTTCGACGATGAAAAAAAAAAGAAAATTTTTGGCCGACCGACGTCGATCGTCGATATGGGTTTTTGCTTCAACCGACTGGCTCTTGGCCGACTGGCCTCTCGCGGACGTCCTGGCCGACCGACATTTATCCTCGAGATCGATATTTTGCTTCGACGACGAAAAAAAAAAAATTTGGCCGACCGGGTACAGGCCGACCGGCACACCGGTGACCTCCCGGCCGACCGACATTGGTTGTCGGTATGCATTTTTCGACCCGGCCAACTGACAGTGGTGATCGAGTAGGGATTTCACATTTTTTGTTTTTCAATCTTGATGTTCAAGATCACTATTGAGATTGTTTTGAACAAAATAATCAAGTGGAAGTTGAAATTAAGAAGTAGCACCGATTAGTGCCGATTAGCGCTGTTTAGTGCCGATTAAGCACCGTTTAGTGCCGATTAGCACCGTTAGTGCCGTTTTATGCCATCTAACATCGTTTAACATTGTTTAAACGTTGTTTGAGGCTGATTAGCGCTGTTTAGTGCCGATTAAGCACCGTTTAGTGCCGATTAGCGCCGTTAGTGCCGTTTTATGCCGTCTAACATCGTTTAACACTGTTTAAACGTTGTTTGAGGCTGATTAGCGCTGTTTAGTGCTGATTAGTGCTGTTTAGTGCCGTTTAACACTGTTAGTGTCGTTCAATATCGTTGTAAATGCGTCGATCGCTCCACGCCTTACATTAAGACGATATTGTTGAATACTCGCGTAAAAGCAATAAACCCTAATCGCAAGTCTCGAAAAGGCCGTTAAAACTTCAAGGAAAACCTGATCAGTTTTCCTAGAAGTTGGGGGGCAAATGATATGGGCTGAAAATAAGCCCTAAAGAAACATTTAATATGGCATTAATTAGACCCAGCATGGTCCAGACGTGGGGCCCATTAATGAGGTCAGAATCCCTATTTTAATATTAATTTCGTAATTTATATTAAGGGTAATAAACAGCTCAGTAATAGTAATCAGATAAGGATACTATTCCTACCAGACTTAGCCTCCAAGGTACCTAATTCAATATGGAAACAAACTTATACAAGGAAGGAGTCTAGAACCTTCCTCAAGGCGGTGGCTTGCCCACCAAGTATCCGAATCCTACTACGATTCTAAGGCTCCCACAGCCTATATAAAGGGCCAGACCCCTCATCCTAGAACTACGTTTTTTGGCTTGATTCTCAATAACGAGATACGTAGGCATTCTGTGAGGACCGATTAGTCTCAAACACGGAAACAGCCATTAAAGCTTGAAGCTCATCATCCCTTAGCATTAAATACACATAAACCCTAATCGTAATTCGATAACTCGATTTTTATTCCACAACAATAGGTATGGGGGCATTTGATAAGTGCATATTTTTGCATATTTTTATTACCTATTTATTGCTTGAAATCGTATTTTAATAAATTATTTTGTTGCATTTCAGGAAATTCGAGGAAATTAAAGAAATGGCAAATTAAAAAAAAATAAAGTGCAAAGAAGGACAAAAGAGGAAGAAAAATGACTAGAATAAAAGAAGAAGGAAAAAGAATTAGGAGTTTGGAGCAAATTGGAACATTTCAAACACACCCAAAACCTTTGACTTTATAATTTCAAAAGCTTCATGCGGCATCATTTTTGGACTTGAAAAAAACTGCACCATCTTTGGACTATGACTTCATGATGTTTTCATATGTAAACTAGTTAATCAGCAAAACCTATAAATAGCTGCAGACACATGACAGGAGGGGGAATCACTTTACCTTTTGCTACACTTTTGCTTTGGTTTCTTTTGTTTACCGATTCTTGCTATTCTCTTTAGTCACATCTTAGTGTAATTTAGTTACCCTAAATTTTGTAGCCTCCATCTTGTAAACACTTTCATTTTATTTATGTAAATTTTCATTCCCTTTTTATTTTCTTGGGATTCTTCTTCTTGGTTTGAGTTTGTTGGAAAACTCAAATATTCCGGTTAAAAATAATTTTCCGGTGAAGCTTGGTAATTTTCCGGCCAACTCCATAGATTTCGGTGAGCTCCAACATTAAAATAATTTTGGTTGGATCTTACTTGGAAATATTTTATTAAATTCAGAATAATTTAGAACTTCATAGTGATATTTTTATTTTATTTTTTTGATAATATGTTAATAATTATGAATTTTAGAAGTTAAGTTTTCTACTCTCTTTTTTATTATCTTGTTCATTGGGTGCCTGCACCATGCCCTTTTCACACCATTTCCTTTTTATCACCCGTAGCTTTTACATTTGTAATAGTATCCTCTTTATTGTTTAATCATTAGCAATCATTCTTGGTAATTTGTTTTAATTTTCTTTTTACTTGTTTATGTTTGTCCCGCACTAGTACTATGAATTTGATCTTTTTGTTTATTAAATTTTTTTTTTTATGCATGCTTCCCTAAATCTTTATGCGTAATAAATGTGTAATGCTTATTTATATAACTTTATATTAGTTTATATCAAGTATTTAGTTTACTCGTACTTAATTATTAATTCATGTTTTTAGCATTTTTATTTTACTTTGTTTATTTGTCAAATATGTGTAGCTAATTTTCTTATCCTAGGATGGAGATAAAGTTAAATTAATTGCTCTTAATTTCTTTTCGTTCCTATTAATTAATTCTCATGATTTTTCTTGGTGCTTAGATGTTCAATTAACAAAGTGATTTTGATATATTATTGTTACCGAATTTATTTTTCATAGCCTATGCTTGCTCTTTAAAGTTTTAATAGGTTATTGTTAGATAACAAGTTTCATAGTATACGCTTGTCTCGTTAATTGATATATCTTATTTGTGAAGAAAAGAGGATTGATTTTAGGACGAGTTGACGGATTTGGATTCCTAGGTTTTCCATATTATTTGATAATCTTTGCTAATTAGGTTAATTAATTCTCATCTCAAAAGTTAATTGTCTAGTTCGCCTAAATTAAGAGTTAAGGAGTCGCGAAAATTAAATAGTCTCTGTGGATGGAATCACAAATATTAAAACGATGATCCTGCGCTTGCGATTTTAATTGTCATATTTTTAGCACATCAAGTAGAATAGGTGTTTATAAGACATATAATTAAGAGTTTTATTGTAAGTAAAATAGGAGTTCTAATTTATATAGAGAAAAAGAGTTTGAATTTATAGAAAAAACATATAATTAAAAAATTGATGGACGTAGAAAAGATGTTTGAATATGTAAAGAATACATATAATAAAGTTTTATTTGAAGTAGAATATGAGGATGGTGGAGACGTCTTATACAAATTTTTTTAAACTAAATATCTTTTTTTATCCATTATTTAACTTTTTTATACAAATTAATTATACTTGCATTAGAAAAATAAATACATAAATTCAATATTATTCCTGTAATGAAAAGTCTTTGTATTTTAAAACAAATTAATGTGTTAACATAACCGAAAGACATTCCCAAGCGAAAGCTGTAAATAAATATAGGAATATCTATAATATACAAAAAATATAGATGTACTTTCATCTTTTAAAACTCCATAAATATTATAAAGTTGGAAAAACGTAAAAATTGGAATTTACTCTCTTTTAAGGTTTTTTTGACAAAATATTATGCATTTCATTGAAAACACTGGACTCAACCGGGACACACCTCCAAACTGGCAATGCAATCTGGTTGATAAACAAATAAACGAGCTAAACAAATAGCCGCTTTGTTTCCATATCGCTTAACATACAGGATATAAATATTCTTTGAACTAAAAAGATCACAATGGCTTCCCGAGAAATCCAACCTACACCATCCCTAAAGCCAGTAGCATCACAATTGACCTTCATACAATTAATTCCAGTTGTAGTCCAATGTTCAGAACTTTCAGTTGCACCAACTGAAATTGGAGGAACAAATGCCCTCATAATATAAACAATCTTCCGTTGTGAAAGGAGAGCTTTTGCAATTTTCACCACCGACCCAGCCTCGATGCGGGCTTTTCAGATCTCCCAAAACAATAATTTAATCATCCTCAAAGAGACAAAATAACAAACCAAAAATACCAAAAACATATCAACCACTCCAAAAGAAGGACAAACAAAACACCCAAAAAATTGAGTACAGTAACAATTCTCACAAAAGAAAGATGACTATTGAAGGAAAAATAAGAACTATGATGATTAGACGAGAGGAAGGAAGACGAAAGTGAATTTGTAAGAAAGAAGAATTGTAAGAAAGAAGAATGCTCAATTGGTGAAGAAAGGGGTAGATCTGAATATTTTTTAGGCGGCTAGCTAGGAATGAGGGTTGACTCTCGTTGAGAGAGTTGAATGTTAGTTAGGTAGAGTAGACACAAATGATGATACTCTCTTTTAAGCTTTTAATTTTTAAGAAAAAAAAGTTATTTTATAAGATAAGTGTCATCAATAAAATGTAATGAAGTTAGAATTTCGGTTTCAAATAAGAACGGCTCGAAATGTGTTTAACGGAAAGACGACTCACTAGAAAAGATTGTATTGGCTATTAGAATTTGATAATGATATTTTAATTTTTTTTATTTTTAGTTATCGGTTTTTATGGATAAAAATTATTATATAAGTCTTTATAAAACATGTTAAAGTTTGGATTTTGGTTTTAACGACAGAGCGGCTCAATCGAAATAATCGTGTTTAAAAATAAATCGGTTCATTAGAGAAGATTATGGAACTTTTAAAATTTAATATTGATAACATAATATAACGTAAATATATATTAATTTTTTTTAAAAAAAAATTGTAACGCCGCCGCGAATCGCGGCTTCATCAACTAGTTTATAAAGAATTTTGAAATTTATTATTTTCTTAAGAAATACCGATGTGAAAACCTAAACTTTTTTCATCGATTTCATAATAATCTCATTAATCATAGTAAACCTTAATTATTATTAATAAATCTTTTTAAAAATCTAGATAAATTTTGATTTCATGTTTTTTCACTTCTAAAACAACTAGTATACCTATCTTCGATTGTTTATTTTCACATGCTTCTTTCTAATATGTAATTAGAAGATTTTCAATTATATCATTCATACCATTTAAAAAATTTATTATTATTATACCAGTAAAAAAGGTCAAAATTAGGATGTCATCATTACTAATCTATACTATTATAAAAAATTCGAAACATTAAAAGTTTTGGTACCTATTTTATGGTACTTCATGAATTTACTTATTTACCCTTCATTATAAAAAAAATACATACGATATTTATACTATTAAAACACCTAAAATAAATAATAACATAATATAATTAATTGTAATTAGCCAATTGCCTTTTTCACATAATTAATGGTAATTAGCCAATTGCCTTTTTCACATTTACTTTCAGTTGAAGATATTACTTTTTATAAACACCTAAAAATATTAATCGTATCATATTTTCCAATCATTAATATTTCTTTCGAATTAAAATATGTTACCTTTTTTTGATTTAAAACTAATCTTACAATCATTAATATATACCCGAAAATATCACACCATATCAATTCCCTTTTTCAGGTTAAACATATTACCTTTTCTATTTTTTAAGAACTAAATAATTTCTTTTCAAGTAAAATACAATATCTTTTACATTTAATCTAACTAAAATTTATCCCTTTTTTAAAAACATTACGAGCAATTTTGTTTAATTAAATAACATAATTATATTATAATTACTATTAACTAATCAATTACCTTTTTTTAGCCAAAACACGTTATCTTTTTTTTTTTCTCTAACCAAAATATCTCTTTTTCCAATTATATCACGAGCGGTTACCATTTTCTGCCAAAACACGTTACCTTTTTTTCTTTTCTCTAACTAAAACCTCACTTTTTTCAATTATATCACGGGCCGAAACATTAAAAGTTTTGGTACATATTTTTTGGTACTTCGTGAATTTAATTATTTACCCTTCATTATAAAGAAAAATATATACGATATTTATACTATTAATACACCTAAAATAAAATGGTAATTAACCAATTGCCTTTTTCACATAATTAATGGTAATTAGTGTAATAACCGTAATATATATATATATATATATATATATATATATATATATATATATATATATATATATATATATATATATTCTATTATATTTTGAGTCTCTTTCTAAAATATTATCGTAAGGTTTAAAATTCTGTTTTAATTATAATTAGGAATGCATGCGAATAATTATATTTATTTTAGTGCATTATTATACGCTAATAATTATTAGTAGCCGCTACTTTTCTATTAAATTTTGTTTATTGTTATTAATATTATGAATTTCGAGCCTCATTAAAGTGACTATAATTATTCCTACTTTTATTGATATAGCATTTTATTTAATATGCGCTTAATATTATAATTATGATTTAAGAGTTATTAGCAAATATTAGTGTTATTAATATTATTATTTCTTATTAATTCATAATGAGGATCATATTAAAAATATCACTTGAGTAGAACTTGAGCCCAAGAGAATGTGTAGCCCAATTATGTTATTATTTTAAAAATAGCCCACTAGAAGTCTCGCCAATTAAGTGTGTATTGGCCTAGGTAGATACTAGTAATTAATTAGTATGCCTTGTAATTGATTAAGAGCCCAAGCCCAAGTCCTCTAATTATATTAGGATATAGAATCAAGATTCACTATCTCACCTCTCATATTTTCTTTTCCACCGAGACCAAAAACAACAAACACTCTCTCTATTTTATTTCCTCCCCAACCAAACTTAAAAATTCTATATATACTAGTTTTTAATCTTGATCTTGCATGCAATCATATCATTGAGAAGAGGGATTTATCTCTACATTTCGACATATATATAATATTGGTTTCAAGGAGTTTTTGTTTTAATCAAAGATCAAACTTGAGTTTTCAAAGAGGGTATGAGATTTTTGTGATTTAAACCCATTTATTTTGTATTCAATAAGATTTGATTGTGTAATTTTTATATGCATGCTTGTAAAATTTAGGTTTTATTGATTTACATTTGGGGAAAATCAAATAATTGTGTTGATTGTTATTTTTGTTGTTGGATCATATTCATTTGGGAATTTTAATTATGAGGAGCCCTAGTAATTGTGTTTTGTGAGATGCAAGTCGGGGGAGGAGGAGAGACACGCCACCACCGACGGTGGCGGTGTTGTTTGTGATTGAACCGGAGGCGGTGTTGAGAGAGAGGGAGAGATTTAGAGAGAAAGAGATGGCGAGAGAGGAAGAGAGACGCGAGAGGGGGATGATGAGGAAGAGAGATTCTGGAGGAGAGGAAGGGAGAAGGAGAGGAGGCGAGGGAGAAAGGGGATCGGAGCAAGGGAGAGAGTCGACGGAAGGGGGGATCGGAGAAGAGAGATTAAGCGAGAGATTGAGAGAGTGAGAGAAACAGCGAGAGAGAAACAGCGAGAGAGAGACAGACAGAGAGAGAGAGAGAGAGAGAGAGAGAGATTGCGAGCAGAGAGAGAGGGAGATCGAGGTCGGTGGTGGAACCGCCGGTGCCACATACGTCCGGTTGGTGACCCCGACGGTGGTGGTGAATAATATTTTAATATTTTATTTTATTTTATTAGCATATAATTAGATTGGGTTAATTAAAATCTTGATTTAAAATTTTAAAAGAGAAATAATGGAATGGGGATATTCAAATTGTATTTTTTTTAAGTTGATTTTTAATAAAATTAGAATTTAGTAGGACTAATAAAATAAACATTATTAAATTGTTGAATATTTAAAATGAAAAAAAAAAAAGAATGTAGAGTTTAAGAGGAGTATGAACATAAAATTATTTGGATAATTTATTTTTCACTAAAATGGGAATAATGATTTCGGATGTAGATTAAATAAAATGGATCCCTTGATTTCGAGAATAAATAAAGACTAATAATATTAGCTCCCTAAAATGAAATTAAATTAAAGAGCTTTAGGATGAATTATAGGGGCTTGTTGCGAGCTATCTAAAATTTAAGATACGAATTAAATAAAGATTAAGGAGTTAAAGCGTAATAAAATGAGCATTTGCACCTTTTTAATTGAAGCATAATGAATAGGGATTATCTTATTAGTCGAGACTTAATTAGATTTGAGAGTTTTAAATAATTAAAGAAAGTTTATAAATGCCCTTTTTAATTCGAGATGTGGTTTATAAGAAATAAATTAACTTAGAATTGCGAGTTAAATAATTTAATTAAATTAGGGAATCTTGTTATAAAATGAGAATTAAAGATAATTATTGATGATCTTATGCAAACCCTTTTTAATTAATTTATTCGAGATGTGTTGCGAAAATGAATCGACTAGTGTCGTTATTTAGAAATAAATTAGAGATCCCTTTAGTGAGGAAATTCCTTTATAAAATTATGTTTTCGGAAACATTCGATGTTATAAAACCCAATGTATTAAAATCAATAGGAAATAGAGCCTCCATTTATTAATTTATTTTGCGAATAAGGCATTAGTAAGCTTTTAAACTTACGAAAATTTTCTCAATTATATTTTCGAGAATTACTTGAGTTACAATGCCATGATTACCGAAATTATTTGACATTACGTGATTAATTTCTTACCCGAAATTATTTTGATAATTATTATAGAGTTTCCTTTTTTGAGAATTGAGACGTTTGCTCGCGGTTAGCACTCTTTTATTTATTTGGTAAACGATTAACATCGAGAATAGGCAAGTTCATTCCTACCCAAACTCTCGGAAATTTTGTATTTCTGTTCGTATTATTTCATTCCTTATTTAATTTCGAGCTATCATTTATGAGAATTATCTGTTGATCTTTATGATACAATAATTTCTTTTGAGTATTATTTTCTCGTTAAATATTACGTTACTGTTAAAATTAGTTTACTTGCGACTTATATCCCTTATAAGCGTAGAGATAAATTTCGTTGCTATCGGTTCGATCTCATTAATTCGAGATGACTATTATTTTGATTCAGTGAAACTAATCTCATTCGTTCGAGATGGTTAAATTTATTCTTTTCAATCGAATTTATTGTACAAATTCGATAATATTTATTGATTACTTTTCAGTTGGTTCATCTTTCAAATCAACATTTAAGTGTTACAAAATTATGATCGTTAGAGTGATTACTCGTTGATCAAGTGAAAAACATTCTATTTAACGTTCATCAATTGTGAGTATTATAAATATTCGAGTGGTACTAATTGTTCAGTACGACTCATTACATTTATTTTACGACTATTCTCATTATTTCGAGATAGTTACCTTTCTTGTCGAGGGTCGGCATTTTGTTCGTGTCAACCAATTAAAATATGTTTATTGAGAGTTACATCAATCCATTGTTCGGATTGGTGGCACATTAGAGTAAAATTGGCAGTCCGCCAGAACAAGCAAATATTTTCCTGTGAAGTTTATCTCAAAATATCAGTTCATTAAATGTTCGGGAATTCTGCATTCTACTGGTCAATTTTGGGAAAGAGGCCCATTATAGAGAAAGAGAGACTTGTGTGCCTTTATGTGGACACGAGAATATTTTAAGCACTACGTTGCCAGGGTTGATATAATAACCCATTATGATGCTAGAATTCATACATATATATTATATTCATTGATATCGTATTGTAGCCGTGATCGGGCGAAGTGCGGTGTCATTGGAGGATGGTATTCCCGGTCGGATAGTTGATCGCCCCACCGAGATACCGAAAGGATGGAAGACCAGTTATTCATTTATCATGTGTCATCAGAGTTTCATTAAATGAGTCTTTTGAGTATTCTATTTTCGAGACGAGTCTTGAGTCCAGTGCCAGATTTTTGATATCCAGTTATTCATTAAATTTCGAGTATTTCTTTCGGTAAATTTTATTATATCTATATACCGAGCAAGGAGAGAACTTGCTGAGCACCATAGTTGCTTATTCTTGCTTTACAACATTTGTTCAGCTGTCAAGAAGGAAAGAGGTGAGCCGTCCAGCCAGAGGAACAAAGGGAAGGAGAAAGCTTCAGGCTATGGTGACAAGGATTGATGAGACCAGCTGGAATCCTGTTATCTCTTTTACGTTATAGACTTGTGCAAGATATTATTCAGAGATGTAATAAATCGTATTGTAATAATGTGTGAGACCGATCTTGGATCTGTGGAGTGGGACTACTCCGCTCCGTTGTAATAAATATTTTATTATTATTGAGCTCACGTGTGCTACAGGATACTGAGACAAGGTCCCCGGACAGGGCGGATTTGGGGGTGTCACAGCGTTGATATCAGAGCGTTAGTTATATTTTTATGAATCGTACGAGCCTAGAATTATAACGCGATGTGAGAGATTTAGAGATATAATTCGATGGTGAGATTTTAGCACTAAGTGCTTTACACCTTATATACCTATATATGTATCTAGTCTATTAGAACCTGTTGTGACTAGTATTCCTTGTACTTTTGTAGATGTCTACTTCATGACCAGTCGATTTCCACTCAGTCAGAGACAGATCTCCTACACCTTACCCTCACGGACCTTTAGATCCCAGCTCAGGTTCAGACAGTGACCCATCAGAGGAGTTTATGCTGATTGACACTGACACGGAGGATTCTTCTATCCGGATTCTTACACCTTCTCCTCCACATGTGATAGACCTATTGCATTCTCCAAACCAGATTGTAGAGATAGCTGACTCACTGATACCAGTGGTTGACTTAGAGACTCCTACTACAGGGATTGAGCAGCCAGATCAAATTCCAACACCTACCATGACTGCAGAGACTACAGTGTTGTTTACCCCTGAGATGTTCAGATATGAGACACCAGAGCCTATTACCACAGAGCCGATTGATGAGAGACAACTGTCACCTATCCGTACTGAGACTGCACCCAGCTTATCTGCTCCAATGCCTAGAGTTGATACACCTACCAAAGTATCAGCTTTTGCTGACTTGCTTACTGCTCCTGTTCCGGAGTATGCTTCGACTCCGACAGTTCCTACTATACCAGATTCTATGTTTCTACCTATCAGTGCTACACCTGCTTGTGATACAGCTCCATCTACACCCACTATACCTGTTCTTGCTCAGCCCCTTGTGGCTGCTACTACTACTGCTATGCCACCTGCTCCTTCTGAGCATACTGTTGTGGCCGGAGAGATGGTCCCTTGGCATATTCACCATACCCTATTTTAGCATTACCGCTGTTTGTGGGCACGTTATGAGGAGATCTTTGCCACGAGGGATGGTATTTTTCGACTGTTGTCTGTTCCAGATCCTCTTGTCGTACATCGTGGAGGGAGTTTGTTAGTGAGAGACATACCTATGGAGATAGTGCATCAGATTGCCCTGACTATTTTGACCGAACTTCAGACTGACCTTGCTGCCTTGCCATCATCCAGTACCGGGCAGATTGACCAGACCAGAGTTGCTACCATGATCTCAGACATCATTGCGGAGTTCTATAGGAGGGTGGGTGAGATGTTCACCCCGTGATGACTTGACTTGATGCTGTTGCTGTTAACTTAGTATAGTCTTTTTGGTTTCAAGGGGATGACATATATGTATGCTTGCGCATTCCCATCTTTTGGTTAGCATGTATGTTATAGCTAGTGGTGACCCGCTTTTTGTATGGCGTCGCGATAGATCTTTCTGTACTAGGGTACACATATCATGATGATCGATGTATTTGACTAGATGTAGTTGACTCTATGCCCAGCCTGTTGGGTAGTGATCCTTATTATCCTTACGTATGTATTCAGTATCGTGACATGGACTGTACCAGTATGGTACCGTAGTATTTTATATTATATGATCTGCTAGTAGTACTGTTATCTTATTTCATCTGTTATAGAACTGTGTTATATTATAACATCATGTTAGATTATTTCCTATGATACTTCCGAAATAGTAAATTTCTTTTAGATACTACGACTTAAATTGAGTTTTCAAAAAATAAAAATCGAAAACCAAGATTTAAACGATAATGGAGTTTTAGAACTTAAAAGTTTTTCTAAGAATCACCAGTAAAACCTGAAATAGTTTCTTTTACGAGTACCCTAAACTTTTCTTTAAAATAAGGAAAAAGAGTAATTGTCTCACAAAGAGACAAGAGAGAGAAAACATGATTTTGAGTATGGTTTATTTTGAGAAACCAGAAATTTTGACTATAGTAAATAATTATGAATGCCTTTCATAACTGTGCCAGCAATAACGTCATATAACTGTTTATCTGTGATATATGAGACCCTGTTGTTTTCACTCTTAATAGAAAAAGATGTCACCTAGAAGAGGAAGACCCCCAAGAAACCCTCATCCTCAACCCGAAGTGGATCAAGACAATGAGGTTCCACCCCGGAACCCAGTTCTAAACCCAGAACCAATACCTGCCCCAAATCCAAACCAGAATAATAACCCGATGAACCTACTTCTAGATTTTCTTCTTCAACATGCCCAGAACCCTCAACCTCAACAGAACAGAAATCCAGTAGGAGGAAATCCACCTTCAGCTCAACTTACCCAAATTACGGTGACTTTCAAATCATTCAAATCTTTGAATCCACTTGAGTTTAAAGGTACCACTAACCCAGTGGAGGCTAGAATCTGGCTACGAGAGATAGAGAAGACTTTTGAGATTGTGGGAGTGGAAGAAGACAAGAATACAGTGTTCACAGCTTATATGTTGAAGGGTGAAGCCAACTACTGGTGGGAAGCGAAGAGAGCTATGGAGGGTAACGCAGTTATACCATGGGCTAGATTTACAACGTTGTTTCTAGAAAGATATTTTTCCCAAGTATTTGGAGAATCAAATGGAAATTAAGTTTTTGGAACTTAAGCAAGGAACGATGACTGTTGCGGACTACGAGGCCAAGTTTACAGAACTCTCAAGGTTCGTACCCTATCATGTAGACACCAAAGAAAAGAGAGCCAAGCATTTTCAACAAGGATTGAAGCCCTGAATATAGAATCGAGTCGCTATGTTTGAAATTACCAATTATTCAACCTTAGTCCAGAAAGCGGCCATAGTGGAAAGTGGAAGTTAATTATACCCGAAGGTTAGAGATGGTAAGAAGAGGAAGTTTCAGAGTGGTGGAAGTAGTTTTGTGAAGAGGCTTAATAGCCGAGGCGACAAGAAACCTTTTGTGAAAAGGGAGGACAGAAGCACTGATACCAGGAGGATCGGGAATCATGACACCAGAGGCAGTAATCAGAGATTCAAACCCCCCACAGGCAGTTAACATGATGCAAGGAAGATCACCTCTGTTAGAGTGCAAGACATATGGGAAGAAACACCCCGGACCCTGTCATCAAGCTAGCGTGAATTGTTACAATTGTGGACAGAAGGGTCATTATGCTTCTAGTTCCAAGGATAAAACTATCACCTGCTTCAACTGTGGAAAGAAAGGTCACGTGTCCCGAGATTGCCGACAGCCTGCCAAGGAGAATTCAGTGCCTCGACTCACAGCACCTCCCAGCAACAAGCCGACAGCAAGAACTTTCAACATGAAAGTGAGAGATGCCATTGATGACAGCGATGTGATCGCAGGTACGCTTCTAGTAAATTCTGAGGATATGTGTGTTCTAGTTGATTCTAGAGCTACCAAATCTTTTATTTCTGAGAACTTTATGAATAAGCTTAATCTTGAGTCTGTGCCCTTAGAGGGAACTATGAATATAGAAGTAGCTAATCAGGAAGTCATTCCAGTGAGCCGATTGTGCCCGAATTATTCTATAGAGTTACAAGGACAACATTTTGATGCGGACCTCATTCTTTTTAAGTTAGGGGAATTCGATGTATTCCTAGGAATGGATTGGTTAGCGTGTTACGATGCTCAAATAAATTGTCATCGGAAGAAGGTTAGCCTAAGAGGATCTAATGGTATGAGAATTTTGTTTTATGGACGGAAACCGACTAAGGATTTTCTGTCAATAATTCAATCTAATAGATTACTTCGACAAGGATGTCAAGCCTACCTAGCTCATGTGATAGATAAAGAAAAGCAGACCCCTACAATTGATGAGATTCCTGTAGTTAATCAGTTTAAAGATGTTTTCCCTGACGAGTTGCCTGGAATGCCACCGAATCGAGAAATAGAATTCACAATTGATCTAGCACCAGGAACCGCACCTATCTCAAAAGCACCTTACAGAATGGCACCAGTAGAAATGAAGGAATTGGCAACACGGCTACAAGAGTTACTTGACAAAGGTGTAATCAGACCTAGTGTATCCCCTTGGGGAGCTCCAGTTTTGTTCGTGAAGAAGAAGGATGGATCCATGCGATTATGCATTGATTATCATGAACTGAACAAGATGACCATCAAGAACAGATAACCTATGCCTAGAATCGACGATCTGTTTGACCAGCTAAAGGGAGCTACGCATTTTTCAAAGATTGATTTGAGATCCGGCTATCATCAACTGAAGATCAAGCCTGAGGATATTCCTAAGATTGCCTTTAGGACCCGATATGGCCATTATGAGTTCTTAGTGATGTCTTTTGGATTGACGAATGCGCCAGCTGCTTTCATGGATTTAATGAATCATGTGTTCAAGAGATACTTGGATAAGTTTGTGATTGTATTTATTGATGACATTCTGATATACTCGAAGTCTCCTGAGAAACATGCTGAACACCTCCGTTTGATTCTAGAAGCCTTGAGGAAGGAAAAGTTGTATGGGAAATTTTCAAAGTGCGAATTCTGGCTGAGAGAATTTCAATTTTTAGGGCATATTGTGAGCGGTGAAGGAATTTCGGTAGATCCCGCTAAGATTGAAGAAGTAGCAAATTGGGAGAGACCCAAGACTGCAACAGAGGTTAGAAGTTTCTTTGGATTGGCCGGATATTATCGTAGATTTGTGAAGGATTTCTCAAAGATAGCTATGCCACTGACTCGACTTACCAGGAAGAGTGAAAAGTTTGAGTGGACCTCCAAATGTGAAGATAGCTTTCAAGAATTGAAGAAGAGACTGACAACAGCTCCAGTTTTGACCTTACCTGATGAAAAAGGTGATTTCGTGATTTTTAGCGATGCTTCTCACAAAGGATTAGGATGTGTACTGATGCAACATGGGAAGGTAATAGCTTATGCCTCTCGATAACTGAAGGAATATGAATCCCGATACCCTACTCACGATTTGGAACTTGCTGCTATTGTTTTTGCACTCAAGATTTGGAGACATTACCTGTATGGAGAGAAATGTGAGATTTACATGGATCACAAAAGCTTAGAGTATATATTTACGCAAAAAGAATTGAACATGAGGCAAAGAAGATAGTTGGAATTGATCAAGGACTATGACTGCACGATAAATTATCACTCGGTAAAGGCTAATGTAGTAGCTGATGCTTTAAGTAGAAAGGAAAGACTCAACCTGTTGATGACCTCGGAAGAGTTAGTCAGAGAATTTGAGAAAATGGAGTTAGAAGTCAAGGACCCAGTCCAAAACAATGAAAGAGTTTATACCATTCATTTTCAACCAGAGTTGCTAGAAAAGATTCGCCGCTGTCAGGAGCAAGTAATAGATCAGAATTGACCGGAGAAGAGTTTTTGAGCTCTAGAGACGATAAAGGAATTAAGCGATTTACTTCGAGAATTTGGGTTCCTAATGTTACAGAATTGAAAGAAGAAATCATGAGCGAAGCGCATAACTCGAGATATTCCATTCACCCAGGGAGCACAAAAATGTATCAAGATATTAAGCAGAATTATTGGTGGCCTAACATGAAGAGAGAGATCGCAGAATGGGTAATCAAGTGTTTGACCTGTCAGAGAGTGAAAGCTGAACATCAATGACTCAGTGGATTACTTCAATCATTAGAGATTCCAGAGTGGAAATGGGAGCACATCACCATGGACTTTGTAGTAGGTTTACCTCGAACCAGAGCAAATTATGATGCCATATGGGTAATTGTTGACAGACTCACGAAGTCCGCGCATTTTCTGCCGATCAATGAAAGGTATTCAGTGGAAAGATTGTTATGTCTGTATTTAAAGATAGTAGTAGTTCGTCATGGAGTGCCCGTGTCAATTGTGTCAGATAGAGATGCCCGTTTTACTTCTAGATTCTGGAAAAGTTTTCAGAAATGCCTTGGCACCAAGCTAAATTTGAGTACAGCCTATCATCCGCAGACTGATGGACAAAGCGAAAGGACAATTCAGATGATAGAAGATATGTTGCGAGCCTGTACCTTGGATTTCAAGGGAAGTTGGGATGATCATCTACCGCTAGTTGAGTTTGTATAAAATAATAGTTATCACTCCAGTACCAGCGTGGCCCCGTATGAAGCTTTATATGAAAGGAAGTGCAGATCCCCACTGTGTTGGGATGAATTCGGTGAAGGAAAATTACTAGGGCCAGAAATGGTCCATCAAACGAAACAATCCATAAAGAAGATTCGGAAGAGATTAGTGGCTGCTCAAGACCGTCAGCGAAAATATGCCAATCTGAAGAGAAAGGATAAGTCGTTTGAGATAGGAGATAAAGTGTTGCTGAAAATTTCTCCGTTGAAAGGGGTGATGAGATTCGGGAAGAAAGGGAAACTGAGTCCTAGGTATATTGGACCCTTTGAGATTCTCAAGAAGGTTGGAGCCGTATCCTATCAATTGGCCTTACCGCCAGATCTCCAGCACACTCACGATGTATTCCACGTATCAATATTGAGAACTTATCATCCTGACCATCGACATGTATTAGAATATGAACCCATTGATGTCAAAGCTGACCTGACCTACGTAGAGCAGCCAGTGGAGATTGTGGACTATAAAGTGCATGAGCTGCGAAATAAGAAAATAAATTTAGTGAAAGTGATTTGGAGGAATCGTCGAATCGAAGAAGCCACTTGGGAACTTGAGAGTGAAATACGTAGTAAATACCCTGAATTGTTTAGCTAAGAATGTTGATCCCGAGGACGGAATCCTTTTAAGGGGGAGACTGTAATAACCGTAAAATATATATATATATATATATATATATATATATATATATATATATATATATATATTTGCTATTATATTTTGAGTCTCTTTCTAAAATATTATCGTAAGATTCAAAATTCTGTTTTAATTATAATTAGGAATGCGTGCGAATAATTATATTTATTTTAGTGCATTATTAGACGCTAATAATTATTAGTAGCCGCTACTTTTCTATTAAATTTTGTTTATTGTTATTAATAGTATGAATTTTGAGCCTCATTAAAGTGATTATAATTATTCCTACTTTTATTGATATAGCATTTTATTTAATATGCGCTTAATATTATAATTAGGATTTAAGAGTTATTAGCAAATATTAGTGTTATTATTATTATTTCTTATTAATTCATAATGAGGATCATATTAAAAATACCACTTGAGTAGAACTTGAGCCCAAGAGAATGTGTAGCCCAATTATGTTATTATTTTAAAAATAGCCCACTAGAAGTCTCACCAATTAAGTGTGTATTGGGCTAGGTAGATACTAGTAATTAATTAGTATGCCTTGTAATTGATTAAGAGCCCAAGCCCAAGTCCTATAATTATATTAGGATATAGAATCAAGATTCACTATCTCACCTCTCATATTTTCTTTTCCACCGAGACCAAAAACAACAAACACTCTCTCTATTTTATTTCCTCCCCAACCAAACTTGAAAATTCTATATATACTAGTTTTTAATCTTGATCTTCCATGCAATCCTATTATTGAGAAGAAGGATTTAAGCTCTACATTTCGACATATATATTATAGGGGTTTAAAGGAGTTTTTGTTTTAATCAAAGATCAAAAGTTGAGTTTTCAAAGAGGGTATGAGATTTTTGTGATTTAAACCCATTTATTTTGTATTCAATAAGATTTGATTGTGTTATTTTTATATGCATGCTTGTAAAATTTAGGTTTTATTAATTTACATTTGGGGAAAATCAAATAATTGTGTTTATTGTTATTTTTGTTGTTGGATCATATTAATTTGGGAATTTTAATTATGAGGAGCCCTAGTAATTGTGTTTTGTGAGATGCAAGTCGGGGAAGGGGGAGAGACACGCCACCACCGACGGTGGCGGTGGTGTTTGTGATTGAACCGGAGGCGGTGTTGAGAGAGAGATAGAGATTTATAGAGAAAGAGATGGCGAGAGAAAAAGAGAGACGCGAGAGGAGGATGATGAGGAAGAGAGATTCGGGAGGAGAGGAAGGGAGAAGGAGAGGAGGCGAAGGAGAAAGGGGATCGGAGCAAGGGAGAGAGTCGACGGAAGGGGAGATCGGAGAAGAGAGATTAAGCGAGAGAGAGAGAGAGAGAGAGAGAGAGAGAGAGAGAGAGAGAGAGAGAGAGAGAGAGAGAGAGAGAGAGATTGTGAGCGGAGAGAGGGAGATCGAGGTCGGTGGTGGAACCGTCGGCGCCGCCTGCGTCCGGTCGGTGACCCCGACGGTGGTGGTGGTGGTGAATAATATTTTAATATTTTATTTTACTTTTTTAGCATATAATTAGATTGGGTTAATTAAAATCTTGATTTAAAATTTTAAAAGAGAAATAATGGAATGGGGATATTCAAATTGTATATTTTTAAAGTTGATTTATAATAAAATTAGAATTTAGCAGGACTAATAAAATAAACATTATTAAATTGTTGAATATTTAAAATGAAAAAAAAAAAAGAATGTAGAGTTTAAGAGGAGTATGGACATAAAATTATTTGGATGAATTATTTTTCACTAAAATGGGAATAATGATTTCGGATGTAGATTAAATAAAATGGATCCTTTGATTTCGAGAATAAATAGAGACTAATAATATTAGCTCCCTAAAATGGAATTAAATTAAAGAGCTTTAGGATGAATTATAGGGGCTTGTTGCGAGCTATCTAAAATTTAAGATACGAATTAAATAAAGATTAGGGAGTTAAAGCGTAATAAAATGAGCATTTGCACCTTTTTAATTGAAGCATAATGAATAGGGATTATCTTATTAGTCGAGACTTAATTAGATTTTAGAGTTTTAGATCATTAAAGAAAGTTTATAAATGCCCTTTTTAATTCGAGATGTGATTTGTAAGAAATAAATTAACATAGAAATGCGAGTTAAATAATTTAATTAAATTAGGGAATCTTGTTATAAAATGAGAATTATAGATAATTATTGATGATCTTATGCAAACCCTTTTTAATTAATTTATTCGAGATGTGTTGCGAAAATGAATCGACTAGTGTCGTTATTTAGAAATAAATTAGAGATCCCTTTAGTGAGGAAATTCCTTTATAAAATTATGTTTTCGGAATCATACGATGTTATAAAATCCAATGTATTAAAATCAATAGGAAATAAAGCCTCCATTTATTAATTTATTTTGCGAATAAGGCATTAGTGAGCTTTTAAACTTACGAAAATTTTCCCGATTATATTTTCGAGAATTACTTGAGTTACAATGCCATGATTACCGAAATTATTTGACATTACGTGATTAATTTCTTACCCGAAATTATTTTGATAATTATTATAGAGTTTCCTTTTTCGAGAATTGAGACATTTGCTCGCGGTTAGCACTCTTTTATTTATTTGGTAAACGTTTAACATCGAGACAGAGGCAAGTTCATTCCTACCCTAACTCTCGGAAATTTGTATTTCTGTTCGTATTATTTCATTCCTTATTTAATTTCGAGCTATCAATTATGAGAATTATCTCTTGTTCTTTATGATACAATAATTTCTTTTGAGTATTATTTTCTCGTTAAATATTACGTTACTGTTAAAATTAGTTTACTTGCGACTTATATCCCTTATAAGCGTAGAAATAAATTTCGTTGCTATCGGTTCGATCTCATTAATTCGAGACGACTATTATTTTGATTCAGTGAAACTAATCTCATTCGTTCGAGATGGTTAAATTTATCCTTTTCAGTCGAATTTATTGTACAAATTCGACAATATTTATTGATTACTTTTCAGTTGGTTCATCTTTCGAATCAACATTTAAGTGTTACAAAATTAAGATCGTTAGAGTGATTACTCTTTGATCAATTGAAAAACATTCTATTTAATGTTCATCAATTGTGAGTATTATAAATATTCGAGTGGTACTAATTGTTCAGTACGACTCATTACATTTGTTTTACGACTATTCTCATTATTTCGAGATAGTTACCTTTCTTGTCGAGGGTCGGCATTTTGTTCGTGTCAACCAATTAAAATATGTTTATTGAGAGTTACATCAATCCATTGTTCGGATTGGTGGCACATTAGAGTAAAATTGGAAGTCCGCCAGAACAAGAAAATATCTTCCTGTGAAGTTTATCTCAAAATATCAATTCATTAAATGTTCAGGAATTCTCTATTCTAATGGTCAATTTTGGGAAAGAGGCCCATTATAGAGAAAGAGAGACTTGTGTACCTTTATGTGGACACGAGAATATTTTAGGCACTACGTTGGCGGGGTTGATATAATAACCCATTATGATGCTAGCATTCATACATATGTATTATATTCGTTGATATCGTATTGTAGCGGTGACCGGGCGAAGTGCGGTGTCATTGGAGGACGGTATTCCCGATCGGATAGTTGATCGCCCCACTGAGATACCGAAAGGATGGAAGACCAGTTATTCATTTATCATGTGTCATCAGAGTTTCATTAAATGAGTCTTTTGAGTATTCTATTTTCGAGACGAGTCTTGAGTCCAGTGCCTGATTTTTGATATCCAGTTATTCATTAAATTTCGAATATTTCTTTCGGTAAATTTTATTATATTTATATACCGAGCAAGGAGAGAACTTGCTGAGCACCATAGTTGCTCATTCTTGCTTTACAACATTTGTTCAGCTATCCAGGAAGGAAAGAGGTGAGCCGTCCAGCCAGGGGAACAAAGGGAAGGAGAAAGCTCCGGGCTATGGTGACAAGGACTGATGAGACCAGCTGGAATCCTGTTATCTCTTTTACTTTATAGACTTGTGCAAGATATTATTCAGAGATGTAATAAATCGTATTGTAATAATGTGTGAGACCGATATTGGATCTGTGGAGTAGGACTACTCGGCTCCGTTGTAATAAATATTTTATTATTATTGAGCTCACGTTATTGAGCTCACGTGTGCTGCAGCAGGATACTGAGACAAGATGTGACGACCCGGGTCCCCGGACAGGGCGGATTTGGGGGTGTCACAATTAGCCAATTACCTTTTTCACATTTACTTTCACTTGAAGATATTACCTTTTATAGACACCTAAAAATATTAATCGTATCATATTTTCCAATCATTAATATTTCTTTCGAATTAAAACATGTTACCTTTTTTTATTTAAAACTAATATTACAATCATTATTATATACCTGAAAATATCACACCATTTCAATTTCCTTAATAAGGTTAAACATATTACCTTTTCTATTTTTTAATAACTAAATAATTTCATTTTTCAGGTAAAATACAATATCTTTTACATTTAATCTAACTAAAATTTCTCCTTTTTTAAAAACACTACGAGCAATTTTGTTCAATTAAATAACATAATTATATTATAATTACTATTAACTAATCAATTACATTTTTCAGCCAAAGCACGTTATCTTTTTTTTCTCTAAATAAAATATCTCTTTTTCCAATAATATCACAGACGGTTACCATTTTCAACAAAAACACGTTACCTTTTTTCTTTTCTCTAATTAAAACCTCTCTTTTTTCAATTATATCACGGACATTTCTATTTAATAAAAATAAAATAATAATATACCAATACTAATAATTAACCGATTACCTTTTCAGCTAAAACTATCATTTTTTCTATTTTTTCAAATTAAATTTCTTTGTTCCAGATATATCACCGCTGGGCAACATTAATTTCTTATTTTCTGAAAACACTACGAGCACTTTTATTTAATAAAATAACATAATTAAATTATAATTGCTATAAACTAATCAATTACCTTTTTCACATAAATCATGTCAAATTTTAAATTTTCACATTACCTTTTCCATTTATCTAACTAAACTCTCTCTTTTTCCAATTATATCATGAGCGGTTATATTTAATACAATAAAATAACAATATTATAATACAAATAATTAACCGATTACCTTTTTCAACTAAAACGTATCATCTTTTCTATACTTTCTAATTAAAATTCCTCTTTTTGTAGAAATATCACAGACAATCATTAATTTCTCTTTTTTATAAAAACATTACGAGCAATTTAATTTAGTAAAAAAAAGTAATTAAATTATAATTGGTATAAACTAATCAATTATCTTTTTCACCTAAAACATGTTAGTTTTTTAATTTTCTCTAACTAAGTCATCTCTTTTTCCAATTATAACACGGGATTTTTTTTAATAAAATAAAATAAAAATTTATATTTACTAATAATTAACCAATTTTCTTTTTCAACTAAAACCTATAATCTTTTCTATATTTTTTAACAAAAAAAACCATTTTTTCTAGAAATATCACGGATAACATTTATATAATTATTATCAAATCATCTCATTTAAAATTTTAAGCCTTCAAAATTCATGTTTTAAAAAAATTAATTCAAATTAACGAAAAAAAATCATATAATATTAAAAAAAATCCGTGCATCGCACGGGTTTTAAGCTAGTATCTATACTATTATATAAAAGTCGAAACATTAAAAGTTTAGTCGGTCGGTCGGTATGGTACCTGTTGTTTTTACTTATTTATCCTTACTCAATTACAGATAAAATCCATCATACTAACTAATCAATTTCCTTTTTCGGGTTAAACATATTATATTTTCAATTTTTCAATAATTAAATAATTTCTTTTTTCAGGTAAAATACAATATCTTTTATATTTTATCTAACTAAAAATTTCTCCTTTATTAATCAATTTCCTTCTTTAGGTTAAACATATTACCTTTTCTATTTTTTCAATGACTTAATAATTTCATAAAAATACAATATCTTTACATTTTATCTAACTAAAAATTCTTCTTTTTGTTAAAAACACTACGAGCAGTTTTGTTTAATAAAATAACATAATTATAATATAATTACTATTAACTAAAATTACCTTTTTCAGCCAAAACACGTTACCTTTTCTATTTTCTCTAACTAAAATCTCTCTTTTTCCAATTATATCATGGGCGGTTACCTTTTTCAATCAAAACACGTTACCTTTTTTCTTTTCTCTTACTAAAACCTCTCTTTTTCCAATTATATCACGGGCATTTCTATTTAATAAAAATAAAATAATAATATCATAATACTAATAATTAACCGATTACCATTTCAGCTAAAACGTATCATCTTTTCTATTTTTCTAATTAAATTCCATTTCTTTTCTAGAAATATCACGGGCAACATTAATTTCTCATTTTCTAAAAAGTACATCATACTAACTAATCAATTTCTTTTTTCAGTTTAAACATATTATCTTTTCTATTTTTCTATAAACAAATAATTTCCTTTTTCAGATAAAATACAATATATCTTTTATATTTTATCTAACTAAAATTTCTACTTTATTAATCAATTTCCTTTTTTAAGTTAAACATATTACCATTTCTATTTTTTCAATGACTTAATAATTTCTTAAAAATACAATATCTTTACATTTTATCTAACTAAAAATTTTTCTTTTTTTAAAAACACTACGAGCAGTTTTGTTTAATAAAATAACATAATTATATTATAATTACTATTAACTAAAATTACCTTTTTCAGCCAAAACGCGTTACCTTTTCTATTTTCTCTAACTAAAATCTTTCTTTTTCCAATTATATCATGGACGGTTACCTTTTTCAATCAAAACACGTTACCTTTTTTCTTTTCACTTACTAAAACCTCTCTTTTTCCAATTATATCACGGGCATTTCTATTTAATAAAAATAAAATAATAATATCTTAATACTAATAATTAACCGATTACCTTTTCAGCTAAAACGTATTATCTTTTCTATTTTTTCTAATTAAATTCAATTTTTTTCTAGAAATATCACGAGCAACATTAATTTCTCATTTAAAAAAATATGAGTAATTTTATTTAGTAAAATAACATAATTTAATTTGATATGGGCTGAAAATAAGCCCTGAAGACACATTTAATATGGCATTAATTAGACCCAGCATGGTCCGAACGTGGGGCCCACCAGATGGACCCAAAACCCAATTGTAATATTAATTTCGTAATTAATATTGGGGGAAATAAACAGCTCAGCAATAAGAGTTGGATAAGGATATTATCTCCATTAGACTTAGCCACCAAGGCATCCAATTCGATATGGAAACTGATTCCTACAAGGAATAGATCTGGAACCTTCCTCAAGGAAGACTTGTCCACCAAGTCTCTAACTCCTACCATAATTCTAAGGCTTCTCGGCCTATATAAAGGGCTAGACCCCTCATCTCAGAACTACGTTTTTTGGCTTGATTCTCAATAACGAGATACGTAGGCATTCTATGAGGACCGATTAGTCTCGAACACGGAAACAACCATTAAAGCTCGAAGCTCAACCACCCTAGCATTAATTACAAATCGTAACCTAGTTTTTATTCCACAACATTTGGCACCGTCTGTGGGAAGACAACATCAACCATGGTTCAAACACGAAGAACAACATCGACTGAGGCCATACCCCTTAGCTCTGCTCCACCTGCTACCTCTGATCCGCTTATCGCCGCTGAAGAAGGACAATTACCCCCATCAACAGGGACGGTCATTCAACCTCTAGCCTCTCAACCCTTAGGGACGATTCCCCATGTCGAGGGAACTTTACCTGTGATTATCCCTCAAAGCCAAGAAACTAACCCTCTTCAGATGGTGGTTTCTCCTCTTGGTAACGTTGATCGTACGCTACCCCCGGGGGTACAGATCCACACTACGGATCTCCCCTTGAATACCAACTCGATGTATGGGCTGCCTAATTATCCCCCTCGACAAAGGGAACCTGGACCAAGCGGTCATGCCTTACAGATCCGAGATCGAGAGTACGATGATTACTCCGGCCCCTATACTGATGATTCGACATCTGAGGATGACGACGATGATCGAGAAGAAGCCCCAAGGAGGTGACTTGCTAGTAGAGAACCTCAAAGGAGGTCCCAAAGAATCCATGATGGACCTCCACAAACGGCTGAGGAAAGGATTAAGGCTCATGAGGCTAAGATCCAAAGGCTGAAGGATGATATTGCTAGGGAGCAAGCAAGGTGAAGTCTGATTCGACCTCCTCCAGTTACAGGGAGGATTCCCATTATAAATCTGGAGAGGCCTTCAAGGAGACAGCGAAGGGCCGAAGCCCCAACTGAAAAATCGACAAGGGTGGAGACCCCCAGAAGTAACCCCAAGGATCTGATGCCACTTGGGGATCCTGATGATCCCACACCTCCATTTACTGAAGAGGTAATGAATTCTCGCATCTCAAGGAAGTTCAAGATGCCGACGATTAAGGCTTATGATGGGACGGGCGACCCCGCAAACCATGTTAGGACATTCTCAAACGCACTGCTGTTGCAGCCTGCGAGCGACGCCTTAAAGTGTAGGGCGTTCCCTCAAACCCTGTCGGGCATGGCTCAAAGGTGGTATAGCCGCCTATCTGCAAACTCGATTGGCTCTTTTAAGGAGCTGAGTGCCGCCTTGGTCAGCCAGTTCATTAGTGGGAGAGTTCATGAAAAAAGTTCTGCATCCCTCATGTATGTGGTGTAGGGGAAGAACGAGAATTTGAGGGATTACCTCAAGCGATTCACCAAGGAGACTCTGAATATCACTGATCTGGAAAATAAGGTGGCCATGGTAGCCCTGGAACACGGAACCACTGATCTCTTCTTTAAAAGGACTTTGGCAAAACATCCTCCTGAAAACATGGCCGAGCTCCAACGAAGGGCCGATAAGTATATCAAGGCTGAGGACAGCATGAAGAAGGAAACCGCAGGAGGCAATGGCAAGGGTTCTAATGACTCAAAGAAACGAAAGCAAGAGCAAGAGTACATGCTAGGGACAAGTATCCCCGGACTAGCAAGGATTTCGAGTCACCACCAAAGAAGGGTTTGGGACCGAGGTTTTCTGATTATGCAAGGCTGAACGCTCCTAGGAGTCAGATCTTGTTAGATATTGAGAAGGATAAAGACTTTCGATGGCCGAAGCCACCTAGGGGTGATCCTGCGAAGAGAAACAAGGAGCAATACTGTAGGTATCACCGTGATGTGGGTCATGATACAGATGATTGTAGGCAGCTGAAAGATGAGATTGAGTTCTTGATCCGAAAAGGAAATCTGAGCAGGTTCACGAAGAGTGATGATCGTGGAACCCAAAGAAGGGACTATGACAGGAGAGACAATGACAGAAGGGATAACGATCGTGATCGTGATCGTAATCCACAGCCCCGAGGGCCAGTTATTAATATGATTTGGGGAGGCCCGACAGCAGCCGGTACGACTCGAAACTCTCGAAAGGCGTATGCCAGAGAAGTGATGCACATCATGGGAGAAGCCCCAAAACGTGCTAGGACTGAAATAGCCATTGGGTTTGACGATTCAGACCTCGAAGGGGTAAAGTTCCCTCATGACGACCCGTTGGTCATAACTCCTGTGATTGGAAACTCGGAGGTGAAACGAGTCTTGATAGATAATGGAGCTTCTGTTGATATCTTGTTTCATGATCCATTTGTGAAGATGGGATACACCGATTCTCAATTGACCTCGACCAACATGCCGATCTACGGATTTAATGGAGTTGAGTCCAAGGTTGAAGGGGCTATTCAGTTACCCATGACAATTGGACAGGAACCTAAAGAGGCTACCCAGATGCTGAATTTCCTTGTGATCAAGGCATCCTCGACTTATAACGCGATCCTGGGAAGGACTGGACTTCATGCATTCAAGGCTGTTGCCTCCACATATCACATGAAGGTTAAGTTTCCAACCAGGAATGGTGTTGGAGAACAAAAGGGTGATCAAAAGATGGCAAGAAGTTGTTATGTGTCCGCGTTAAGAGCTGATGGAGTCGGGGGGCAGGTACTTCCGATCGAAGACATGGATGTCTGTAGTGATGATGAACACCGAGGGAAGCCAGCAGAGGACTTAATTCCCATTCCTCTGGAGCTAGGCGACCCAGAGAAAGTAACTTATATAGGAGCCACTTTGAAGGAACCCCTGAAGGGCAAGTTGATAACATTCTTACAAGAAAATAGTGATGTGTTTGCTTGGACAGCAGCTGATATGCCAGGGATTGATCCCCAACTCATAACTCACAGATTGAATGTCGATCCTAACCGGAAGATAATACAGCGGAAGAAGAGGAACTTTGCACCTGAAAGGCAAGAGGCCATAAAGCAAGAAGTTGAAAAGCTCTTAGAAGCTGGATTTATTGAAGAGATTCAGTTTCCAGAATGGTTGGCTAACCCTGTGATGGTCAAGAAAGCCAACGGTAAGTGGAGGATGTGTATAGACTTCACCGACTTGAATGACGCATGCCCTAAGGATTGCTTCCCTTTACCAAGGATAGACATGTTAATAGATGCCACAGCTGGACATGAGATGTTGAGCTTCATGGATGGGTTCAGCGGCTACAATCAGATTAAGATGCATAAGGATGACATCCCTAAGGTATCTTTCATAACTGACTTTGGTGTTTTCTGCTATCTTGTTATGGCATTTGGTCTAAAGAATGCAGGAGCTACTTACCAACGACTGGTGAATAAGATATTCGCCCATCTGATTGGAAAAACCATGGAGGTCTATGTTGATGACATGCTAGTCAAGAGCCTGTTCAAGACAGACCACATTAAGCACCTCAGAGAGGCATTCGAAGTGCTGAGGCACCACAAAATGATGTTGAATCCAGCCAAGTGCGCCTTTGGCGTTGGATCAGGTAAATTTTTGGGTCTGATGGTTTCAAAGAGAGGCATAGAGGCCAACCCTAATAAGATCAAGGCGATCTTAGATATAGAACCGCCACGCTCTATAAGAGATGTGCAGAAGTTGACAGGCCGGGTAGCGGCTTTAGGAAGATTTATCTCCAAGTCTGGTGACAAATGCTTGCCTTTCTTTCAAGTATTGAAGAAGGTGAAAAATTTTGAGTGGACCTCTGAGAGCCAAGAGGCCTTTGAACAACTGAAGAAGTACATGGTTGAAGCCCCGTTGCTAGCCAAACCTAGTCCCGGGGAGACTCTTTATCTATACTATGACGCCCCCAGATCCGGGGTCGGAGATCTAGGCGCTCACGGTCCATTTTCCATTAATAACATACCTGTTCTTGCACATAATATATAACACAGCCATCGACCCCACAATAAACTCACACCGCACACACACACACAGGTTAGAGTCTCAGAAACGTCACAACATTGATTAAGCAGACATAAAAGTATCAGAGTTATTACAGACCGAATTAAATAGTATTTATGCTACCAGCAACACTTCGATATGAAGCGAAGTTGGCGGCTTGAAAGTTTGTTACGGTACACTGCCTTGCACAGGTCATACTGATAAATAAAATGAACTAACAAAAGTTTCCAACCAATCCGGCTAATGGGGCCTACCGGTGGAATCTCAACTGCTGGCTCGGGTCTAGTCACCTGCTTTCGGGCAGTCTGTCTGGGTCTTGCCATTTCGCTTAGCTGTTGTGTTTGTAAATTTGAAAACAAGCAAGAGTGAGCAACTATAGCTCAGCAAGAAATATACGTATAAGGTAAGCAATATAACATTTCATATGATTAACTATTATAAAACTCGTTTGTATCAATCAGATATAAAATCACTTGTCATTGTTGATAAATTCCGAAGGTGCAACAATATGTGCCCTCGTTTTCAAAATAAACTTGCAGTTCTAGATACTGCATAGAGTCAACATCTTTCTCATCAAAATAGAACGCTATCAGCAACTTGGCACAAAAGCCTAAGAAGCAGTGTCAAAGCATTTTTCCAAAATGGAGGAATGGGACTTAAAGAAAACATAAAACCTGACAGGGATTGACGATGATCAGTCGCCACATCCAAGTCCAATAATCCGCGGGTCTTCTCTACCGGTAGAAGGATAGAAACTACATCCTTAACTATCCCCGGGCGAAAACTACATCCGTAATCATCCTTCGGCAACACCTGGGCCGGAATAATAATTGATGGACCGCCTGGCTCACGGCCGCTTACACATCCCGGGAATCGTTCGTCAACGGTTCTCACACCTGCCAGAGTCCCTTTTTCTTTTTCTTTTGAAAACTTGATTTTGATTGAAAACAGAGTAATCAAGGTCCGACATCAGTCGACCGATGATTCTTGAAATCATACAAGAAGCAGAACCTGATCGGGGGTTTTCGAAAATGTTTTGAGTTCGAAAGAGTTCGAGTTTGAAAGTATTAAATGTATCTTGGATTGACTTCATCTTTAGAATAATGAACAATAATTAATAAATAAGATTTTAAGATTTAATATTAATAATTAATAAAATAATTATTCGATAAAATAAACTTTTAATCCAAGATAGGGTTTCGAGTATTTACGAAGATATAAAAATAATTACTTGAGTATACGATACTCCCCGAATGACCCTTCGGGTTTTCGCAATCTAGTTACGATATAATAATATACCGCTCCCCGGTCAATAGTATATACGGACCGCTACGACCTCTATTGCTAGAGTCGTTGTCCGAGGAAAACATTTCAATCTAAGTTCAAGGGGTACAAACATATATGTACTTATACAATCTCAATTGCATCAATACTTCGATAAACATAACATTTGATATGATTTAAAACTACAAACACAACAGTGAAAGTCCTTGTATATGTAAGTTTTGAAAAGTAAACTTGCCTTGGTTTGGTTGGGGTGGTCGAGCATGCGGAGTGGAACGATCTATACATAAGCAATAACCGCTCGTTAGTACCTTAACAATGTCTCTTTAATTACGGGGTTTTAGAGGGTACAAAGTTAACTTAATGACTTCGTCTTATGACTCTCTAGCCCCACTATAGGTTCATGTCATCACTCGATTACGCTCGTCACTTATTCGACTTAATTTATTTACCATATCCGAACCATAATCATTACCCCTAGAATTATACTCCACTTAACGACTTTTTCCCTTGCGCGAATTTTACTCTAGCATTTTTATAAAATTGAAAAATTCATATTTTACTCCAATTCTTTTTGGGTAGCCTTCACCACTGCATTTCCTGGCTTCTAAAATTTTTCCATGATCCCACATAAATTTTTAGGGGTTTAAACAAGGTTCACAAGGGGGTCACTTAGTGCAGTCCGGAAATCCAGAAACACATTTTACTTCTCCGGCCATAACTTAAAATCTATACATCACCTAGTCATGAACCTTACATTTCCAGAAACTACATTCAAATACCTTTCCAAAAATATATGGTAGGACCTCAGGGGACAAGATTTGGGGGTTCAAAAGGATGTTACAAGACAGGTCAAGTTTCTGGAAAAATTCAGCATGCATGTTTCACTTAATTCAACCAATATTCTTACTTCCACAACACAACCAACATCTAATTCACTTAGTTCATGCTTTATAACATTCATGGAGATACATATACTAACCACAAGCATCAAAATCACAATCACAACACTAAAACTCTAGATCCATATCATCCATCACTTGAACATCCAAGATTAACACAATATATATAAATGGATCTATCATTGAACATCATAAACACTACATGGCCAAGAGGGGTTATGATTTTTATACCTTCTTGAGTACCTAGTAGCCTTGGGTAAGCCTTACAAAACTCAAGAACACCTTGAATGATCTCCTACAACCCTTATAATCCAAGATCTATAAGAAAAACTTAACATGGTTACTATTCACAATATCTTTAACAATTAATATCTTGAAAGTTAATGGATGAAAGAGCTTGAAACTCTTAGTATACCTTTCTTAGATGATGGAGAGAGCCTAGGAATTATGTCTTGAATTATGAGTGAGGAGAAATGGAGGAAGAAGAAATTTTTCTTCTCCTTTTTGGTCTTGGTCGAGAGCTTCTCTTCCAAGGGGGGGAGAGCTTTTTGGTTTTTGATTTTTGTGTGGTTGGTTGAATAATTGATAAAGTGATTGGGTGATACATATTGGTGTATGTATATGCATGGTACTAACCTAGGTATGGCCTCTTGTACTATTGTCTCCTCCTTGGAAAAAGAAATGCAACTAGTTACTATTCCTCTTGCCATTTAGTTTAACTAGTTTGCTTTCTCCTAACTACTTGGTTGCATGGGACTTGCATGCAATACTACTCCTTGTATCATTATTCTTCCACCAATGCTTGTCATTTAATCTTTAATTCGTATCGTATCTTAATTAATCTTTCGTAATAATATTTTGTCGCGTAGAGATTTCCCTCGTAATCCCTTAAGTACTTAATTGTGTAAATTCCTCGAATATCCATAATTCCTCGTCATAATCCTTAATAAATCTTTTAATACTCTAATCATTCTCAAATCCCAAGTTTTATAAATCTTACTAACAATAAGACTCTTGCCCTCAACAATCTTCTCTTTATCTTACATAGTGAATGTAACAACATAGTTTCTCAGACAATCAATTCCATTAAACAACAGGGATGACTAGAAAGATTCCAAATTGACAATGTCACATGATATTAAATAAAATAAAATATTGCAAAAATTAGGGTTCTTACAGCCTCCCCTCCTTAAAAGGATTCCGTCCCGAAATCAGGTTGAAAACAGTTGGGGGTGCTTTTCACGCATCGCGCTCTCTAGTTCCCATGTTGATTCTTCGACATTCTGGTTCCTCCACAAAACTCTCACTAGTTTGACAACCTTGTTCCTCAACACCTGTTCTTTTCTATCCATGATTTCTACGGGTTGCTCCACATAGGTTAAGTCTGGCTGCAGATCCACCTGATCATGTTCTATCACGTGTCGGAAGTCGGTATGGTAGGGTCGTAGCATGGACACATGGAACACATTATGTACTTGCTGCAAGCTCGGGGGTAAAGCCAATTCATAGGCTAACTTTCCAACTCGTTTCAAGATCTCAAAAGGTCCAATAAATCTTGGGCTTAGCTTCCCCTTCTTACCAAATCTCATCAATCCCTTCCACGGTGATACCTTTAACATCACAAACTCTCCTACCTCATATTCTTTGTCCTTGCGGGTCTGGTCTGCATACTTCTTCTGTCTGTCTTGGGCCGCTACCAGCCGTCCTCTTATGAGTTCGATAGTTTCTCTTGTCTGTTGGACCAGTTCAGGCCCTAAAATCTTCCGCTCTCCAACTTCTTCCCAACATAAGGGAGACCGACATCTTCGTCCGTACAAAGCTTCATATGGGGCATGCCTATACTCGCATGGTAACTGTTGTTGTAGGAAAATTCGATCAATGGCAAGTGGTCATCCCAACTTCCCTTGAAATCTATCGCACATACTCTCAACATGTCCTCGATGATCTGGATCGTTCTCTCACTCTGTCCGTCTGTTTGGGGATGGTATGCAGTACTCATGTTTAACTTGGTCCCCACACAATCCTGAAAACTTCTCCAGAACCTGGAGTTGAATCTTGGGTCTCTATCTGATACAATGCTCACAGGAACCCCATGCCTAACCACAATCTCCTTTAAGTAAATATCTGCCAGCTTGTCGACAGTGTATCTCTCGTTGATTGGAAGAAAATGTGCCGACTTGGTCAATCGATCGATGATTACCCAAATGGCGTCATGATTAGTCTTGGTCCTTGGTAATCCGACCACAAAGTCCATCGCAATATGCTCCCACTTCCACTCGGGTATCTCTAAGGGTTACAACAATCCACTGGGCCTCTGGTGTTCGGCCTTCACTCTTTGACATGTCAAGCATTTACTTACCCACTCTGCCACGTCCTTCTTCATATTTGGCCACCATTAATATTCCCTCTGGTGTTCTGCCACGTCCTTCTTCATATTTGGCCACCATTAATATTCCCTCAGATCTCTATACATCTTAGTGCCTCCAGGGTGAATTGAGTACCTTGAACTATGAGCCTCTTGCAAAATCTCGTCTTTTAATTCCTGAACGTTCGGGATCCATATCCTAGATGCGTACCTCATAATTCCATTCCCGTCCTCTTCACACTTAATTTCCTCGCCAGTCAAAATTTTCTCCATCGAGTTCTTTTCTTCTTCTATCTTCTTTTCCTGGCATAACTTAATCTTTTCCAATAGCGGTGGTTGGACTCTTATTTCCATTAGACTCTCTTGTCCAATTCCTGGTAGCCTCACTTCGATCTCCAGTTTCTCAAGGTCCTTGATCAATTCGTCCACTGACGTTATCATCTTGAGTTTCTCCTTTCGGCTAAGTGCATCGGCCACCACGTTGGCCTTCCCTGGGTGATAATGAATCTCGCAATCATAATCTTTGATTAGCTCTAGCCATCTCCTCTGCCTCATGTTTAACTCCTTCTGAGTGAATATGTACTTTAAGCTCTTGTGATCCGTGTAGATTTCACACTTTTCTCTGTAAAGATAATGTCTCCAGATCTTCAAAGTGAAAACTATCGCTACTAATTCCAAATCATGGGTGGGGTATCTTATCTCATACTCCTTAAGTTGTCTGGACGCATACGCAATCACCTTACCGTGCTGCATAAGCACACACCCTAAACCTTTATGGGATGCGTCGCTATAAATCACAAAATCTCCCTTATCATCAGGTAGGGCTAGTACTGGTGTTGTCACCAACCTCTTTTTCAACTCTTGGAAGCTCTCTTCGCATTTTTCAATCCACACAAACTTCTCGGTCTTGCGAGTTAGTCGGGTCAGAGGGGCTGCTATCTTGGCAAAGTTTTGGACAAACCTTCTATAGTAGCCAGCCAATCCTATAAAACTTCTCACCTCTGTCGGAGTGGTTGGTCTCTCCCAATTTGATACAGCCTCTATTTTGGCTGGGTCCACTAGAATGCCTTGTTCGCTAATCACATGCCCTAAAAACTGAACTTCCTTCAACCAAAATTCACACTTCGAGAACTTAGCGTACAACTTTTCTTCTCTCAATGCTCCCAATACAATCCTCAAGTGCTCTGCATGTTCCTCCTCCGTCTTGGAATAAATCAAGATGTCATCGATGAAGACTATAACACACTTGTCCAAGTATTTCTTGAAGACTCGATTCATTAAGTCCATGAAAGCTGCAGGGGCATTCGTTAACCCAAATGACATCACTAGGAACTCATAGTGTCCGTACCGGGTGCGAAAGGCCGTCTTTGGTATATCTTCTGGCTTAATCCTTAACTTGTGGTACCCGGTCCTCAAATCAATTTTAGAAAAATAAACTACGTCCTTTAATTGATCAAACAGGTCATCTATTCTGGGCAAGGGATATTTATTCTTGATAATCACCTTGTTCAACTCCCTGTAGTCTATACATAATCTCATACTACCATCCTTCTTTTTCACGAATAACGCCGGGGCTCCCCATGGTGAAACACTAGGTCTTATCATCCCTTTATCCAACAACTCTTGTAACTGAGTGGCTAGCTCTTTCATCTCCACTGGGCTAGCCGATATGGGGCTTTCGAAATTGGGGCCGTGCCCGAAACTAAGTCTATAGCGAACTCGATGACTCTATCAGGTGGTAGTCCTGGAAGATCATCCAGAAATACGTCCGCAAACTCATTAACGACGGGGATTTCCTGTAGGTTTGGTGCCTCCTTCTTGGTATCCTTCACATAGGCTAAATAGGCTTCGCATCCTTTACGTAACAACTTCTTAGCTTGAATCATAGTCAGGAACTTTTGGTTTTACCGTTTTCCACTAAACACTACTTCCTCATCCCCTGGCAGTTTCAAACTTACTTTCTTCTTTACACAATCAATCTGGGCTCCGTGGGTTGTTAACCAATCCATACCTACTATTACGTCAAACTCCCCTAGTTTAAAAGGTATTAAGTCTACCCGAAAGTGTCGCCCTTCTATTTCTAGGTCACAACCTGGACATACTTGGTTAACAGGGATAATTTCATGATTAGCTATCTCTATTTGCAGTCTGTCTTTCAATGGTTCAGTCTTAAGGCCTAACTGACATACAAAATCTAGAGATATGAAAGACTTGGTAGCTCCCGAATCAAATAAAACATTTGCCTTAACTGAGTTGAGTAGTAGAGTACCTGCAATCACATCCGTGTTCCTCACGGCATCCTGCACCGTCATGTTAAAAGTCCTTGCAGTAGGGGCCTTGTTAGAAGCAGTTCCACTCACTCTTGATGTAGCTGGCCCAGAGGACATACATTCCCTCATTCGGTGCCCTGGTTTCCCACACTTGAAGCAATTACCTCCGGCACTGGTGTTGTTACTAGTTCCTCGACAGGCGTTAGCATAATGTCCTGTCAGCCCACACTTGAAGCACTTCACATCCTGTAGGTTACACACGCCCGCATGTTTCCTTCCACATTTATTGCATTCTGGGGGTAGGGCTCGGGATGGGGTAGAGTAAGACGATCCCTGTGGTCGGCCGCTCTGGCCCACACTCCAACTTTCAGCTCTCTTGGTTCCAAAGTTTCCGCTGGGTTGGGACATCGTTCCTCGCTTAAATTTGCTCGGAAAGCTCCCACCCGCAGAGTTTCCCTTTCGACTATCAAACTTCCTCTTCTTTCCTTCCCTCTCCTTCTGCATCTGTTCACTCCCAGCCTCAACAATTGATGCTTTCTGTACCAGGGTGGCATAGTCTGTCAGCTCAAGAACCGCCACACGATTCTGAATCCATTGCTTTAGCCCTAATTGAAACCTTCGGGCCCTCTTTGCCTCAGAGTTCACATATTCCGGCACAAACCTCAACAACTCAGTAAATTTGGCCTCATACTCGGCCACTGTCATGTTACCTTGCTTCAGTTCCAAAAACTTCAGCTCCATTTGTGTCTCCATGAACCTAGGAAAGTACTTCTCCAAGAACAGCTCGCTAAACCTCTCCCAGGTCACCACACCTCTTCCTTCAAAATTCTTCTTAGCTTCCCACCAATAGTTCGCCTCACTCTTCAGAAGGTAAGTGGCGAAAATAGTCTTCTGCTCTTCAGTGACACCTAGTATCTCGAAAGATTTTTCCATTTCCTTCAGCCAGGCTCTTGCCTCAACCGGATCGGCAGTTCCTTTAAATTCTGGGGGTTTCAAGGATTTGAAGTTCCGGAAAGCATTTGCATTAGCATTGTGGGGTGGTTGCTGAACTGGGGGACGGTCCAAGTTCTGCCTAAGTAACTCCATGAACTGTTCCATAGGGCCTCCCCTTGGATGTTCTACCTCTCGGGTGTCATCACCAGCTTCTTCTTCTTCATACTCAGAGTCATCAAACAAGTTATGATCGTTGCCCTCACTCTCATTCAGGTTCACATTCTCCCCTTCATGGTTCTGGTGGCCTCCGGTCCCATGGTGGCTACCCTGGCCCTCAGAACTGATCGGGTGAGCTCGAGTGTTCATTCTTCTGGGTGGCATGATTCTGATAATAAAACAAGAAATGGGTTAGGGTTTTCCAAGTACCTGACAGCGTTTACACGGGTCAGGAACGTATCGTTCCTCCTCATAAGGGTGGAAGTTGCAAAAGTTTTAATAACCTGATGCTGGAGATAAAACGTCAAAACATTTTAGGGAAAATCTCTATGGGATGCGAAAACATTTGCAAGAGTTTTCAAGATTTCGAAACCTCAAAAAAAAAAATTTAAAATTTTTTTTTAAAATTGTAGGAACATTTTGGAAATTGTAGAGAACAATTTGAAATCGCATATCGTAAATTTGAAACAGCATGGTTGTATTTGTGGCTTGAAGCAATTGTATATATTCACAGTTGTATATCAAAACAGTAAAGCATGGCATCGGAAAGTAAGGCAGTTGAGACAATATCAAGGAAACTGAAACTAAATAAGTACGGTACAAGGGTTATCACAAAATTTGGATGTTAGAGCCAAATACATAGTTCCGATGTCAAAGTCTAGCAAAAGTGGAACAATAACAAGTACATCATCTGAATAGTCAGGGCTACACAAAAGTAGGGCTACATCTGTACATACTACCCGAAGTCACATCTACATATCTGTAGGTCAGTCTACTCATCCACTGGTCAGAAAGGATACCACTGCACAAGTCAACTATCCCGCAAAATCGACACACTAATGTCATCTGAACCTAGGGGACTGAGCTATCCGTAACACATCAGGGGGCCGCACCGCGACGGAGCAAGGTCCTCACTCGGGAAAATGCACGACGCACAACACGCCTAGCATCCCTAGCCTGGATCACTCCACCCCCGCGGATCCCTAATCCAAGAATCCTCTCGCGACTCCTCCTCTCAATCCTATGGAGTCGAGCCCTAGTCCTCCTAGCAACAGTGGTCCTCATCTCAGCCTGGATCCTCAAGCGTGCCTCGCGCTCCTCCACTAGTGCCCACCTCGCCTCGTTAAGTCGGGCCTCTGCAGAAAGTAAGTCTCGGGTCAGGAACTGCACCACGTAAGCGTGCTCAGTACCCGACACTGGGGGTAGGTCCATCGGTGGAGGTGGTATGACAGGAACAGGAGCAGGTGCAGTAGCGGTAGCAGGGGCAGTAGCAGGGGTAGGGTCAGGCTCCTCCTCGCCAGAAGTATCATCCTCGGAGTCACCGTCCGATGAAACAGGGCTCGATGACTACGGAGAAGGTGGGGGTGACACAACACGACCCTCACCGGATCTCACACTCTCCTCATCAGTAGTTACAGGAGATGGGGTAACAGGCTCTGGCTCAGGCTCAGGCTCAAAGGGCTCCTCAACGGGATCCTCATCATCAGTATCTCCTATCAGCGTAATCCAGGGGCCAAGCTCGGAGTCAGCACCCATATCCTCCTCAGGATCCTCGGTATCTCGCATCAGTGCCTCATCATGCTCTCTCTCAAAAGCCTCCGGGTCTGGTATCTCCTCCATCTACACAAGGGAAATAAGGAGGGTCACTAACCAAAAAGAAAGGTTTAGGAGTAGTTCCCTCACGGACCTTAAAGTCAGGGCTATATCCGATAACCCAACTACAAACTCGATGAGAGTTCTAAGTATTATTAGGGTTGTTATTATTGTTATTATTATTAGGGTTGCTTTCTTAAATTACTATCGTTTCTGAGAACTGTAACCTCGCTCTGATACCATTTCTGTGACGCCCCCAGATCCGGGGTCGGAGATCTAGGCGCTCACGGTCCATTTTCCATTAATAACATACCTGTTCTTGCACATAATATATAACACAGCCATCGACCCCACAATAAACTCACACCGCACACACACACACAGGTTAGAGTCTCAGAAACGTCACAACATTGATTAAGCAGACATAAAAGTATCAGAGTTATTACAGACCGAATTAAATAGTATTTATGCTACCAGCAACACTTCGATATGAAGCGAAGTTGGCGGCTTGAAAGTTTGTTACGGTACACTGCCTTGCACAGGTCATACTGATAAATAAAACGAACTAACAAAAGTTGCCAACCAATCCGGCTAATGGGGCCTACCGGTTGAATCTCAACTGCTGGCTCGGGTCTAGTCACCTGCTTTCGGGCAGTCTGTCTGGGTCTTGCCATTTCGCTTAGCTGTTGTGTTTGTAAATTTGAAAACAAGCAAGAGTGAGCAACTATAGCTCAGCAAGAAATATACGTATAAGGTAAACAATATAACATTTCATATGATTAACTATTATAAAACTCGTTTGTATCAATCAGATATAAAATCAATTATCATTGTTGATAAATTCCGAAGGTGCAACAATATGTGCCCTCATTTTCAAAATAAACTTGCAGTTCTAGATACTGCATAGAGTCAACATCTTTCTCATCAAAATAGAACGCTATCAGCAACTTGGCACAAAAGCCTAAGAAGCAGTGTCAAAGCTTTTTTCCAAAATGGAGGAATGGGACTTAAAGAAAACATAAAACCTGACAGGGATTGACGATGATCAGTCGCCACATCCAAGTCCAATAATCCGCGGGTCTTCTCTACCGGTAGAAGGATAGAAACTACATCCGTAACTATCCCCGGGTGAAAACTACATCCGTAATCACCCTCGATGAAAACTACATCCGTAATCATCCTTCGGCAACACCTGGGCCGGAATAATAATTGATGGACCGCCTGGCTCACGGCCGCTTACACATCCCGGGAATCGTTCGTCAACGGTTCCCACACCTTCCAGAGTCCCTTTTTCTTTTTCTTTTGAAAACTTGATTTTGATTGAAAACAGATTAATCGAGGTCCGACATCAGTCGACCGATGATTCTTGAAATCATACAAGAAGCAGAACCTGACCGGGGGTTTTCGAAAATGTTTTGAGTTCGAAAGAGTTCGAGTTTGAAAGTATTAAATGTATCTTGGATTGACTTCATCTTTAGAATAATGAACAATAATTAATAAATAAGATTTTAAGATTTAATATTAATAATTAATAAAATAATTATTCGATAAAATAAACTTTTAATCCAAGATAGGGTTTCGAGTATTTACGAAGATATAAAAATAATTACTTGAGTATACGATACTCCCCGAATGACCCTTCGGGTTTTCGCAATCTAGTTACGATATAATAATATACCGCTCCCCGGTCAATAGTATATACGGACCGCTACGACCTCTATTGCTAGAGTCGTTGTCCGAGGAAAACATTTCAATCTAAGTTCAAGGGGTACAAACATATATGTACTTATACAATCTCAATTGCATCAATACTTCGATAAACATAACATTTGATATGATTGAAAACTACAAACACAACAGTGAAAGTCCTTGTATATGTAAGTTTTGAAAAGTAAACTTGCCTTGGTTTGGTTGGGGTGGTCGAGCGTGCGGAGTGGAACGATCTATACATAAGCAATAACCGCTCGTTAGTACCTTAACAATGTCTCTTTAATTACGGGGTTTTAGAGGGTACAAAGTTAACTTAATGACTTCGTCTTATGACTCTCTAGCCCCACTATAGGTTCATGTCATCACTCGATTACGCTCGTCACTTATTCGACTTAATTTATTTACCATATCCGAACCATAATCATTACCCCTAGAATTATACTCCACTTAACGACTTTTTCCCTTGCGCGAATTTTACTCTAGCATTTTTATAAAATTGAAAAATTCATATTTTACTCCAATTCTTTTTGGGTAGCCTTCACCACTGTATTTCCTGGCTTCTAAAATTTTTCCATGATCCCACATAAATTTTTAGGGGTTTAAACAAGGTTCACAAGGGGGTCACTTAGTGCAGTCCGGAATCCAGAAACACATTTTACTTCTCCGGCCATAACTTAAAATCTATACATCACCTAGTCATGAACCTTACATTTCCAGAAACTACATTCAAATACCTTTCCAAAAATATATGGTAGGACCTCAGGGGACAAGATTTGGGGGTTCAAAACCATGTTACAAGACAGGTCAAGTTTCTGGAAAAATTCAGCATGCATGTTTCACTTAATTCAACCAATATTCTTACTTCCACAACACAACCAACATCTAATTCACTTAGTTCATGCTTTATAACATTCATGGAGATACATATACTAACCACAAGCATCAAAATCACAATCACAACACTAAAACTCTAGATCCATATCATCCATCACTTGAACATCCAAGATTAACACAATATATATAAATGGATCTATCATTGAACATCATAAACACTACATGGCCAAGAGGGGTTATGATTTTTATACCTTCTTGAGTACCTAGTAGCCTTGGGTAAGCCTTACAAAACTCAAGAACACCTTGAATGATCTCCTACAACCCTTATAATCCAAGATCTATAAGAAAAACTTAACATGGTTACTATTCACAATATCTTTAACAATTAATATCTTGAAAGTTAATGGATGAAAGAGCTTGAAACTCTTAGTATACCTTTCTTAGATGATGGAGAGAGCCTAGGAATTATGTCTTGAATTATGAGTGAGGAGAAATGGAGGAAGAAGAAATTTTTCTTCTCCTTTTTGGTCTTGGTCGAGAGCTTCTCTTCCAAGGGGGGGAGAGCTTTTTGGTTTTTGATTTTTGTGTGGTTGGTTGAATAATTGATAAAGTGATTGGGTGATACATATTGGTGTATGTATATGCATGGTACTAACCTAGGTATGGCCTCTTGTACTATTGTCTCCTCCTTGGAAAAAGAAATGCAACTAGTTACTATTCCTCTTGCCATTTAGTTTAACTAGTTTGCTTTCTCCTAACTACTTGGTTGCATGGGACTTGCATGCAATACTACTCCTTGTATCATTATTCTTCCACCAATGCTTGTCATTTAATCTTTAATTCGTATCATATCTTAATTAATCTTTCGTAATAATATTTTGTCGCGTAGAGATTTCCCTCGTAATCCCTTAAGTACTTAATTGTGTAAATTCCTCGAATATCCATAATTCCTCGTCATAATCCTTAATAAATCTTTTAATACTCTAATCATTCTCAAATCCCAAGTTTTATAAATCTTACTAACAATAAGACTCTTGCCCTCAACAATCTTCTCTTTATCTTACATAGTGAATGTAACAACATAGTTTCTCAGACAATCAATTCCATTAAACAACAGGGATGACTAGAAAGGTTCCAAATTGACAATGTCACATGATATTAAATAAAATAAAATATTGCAAAAATTAGGGTTCTTACAGCCTCCCCTCCTTAAAAGGATTCCGTCCCGAAATCAGGTTGAAAACAGTTGGGGTGCTTTTCACGCATCGCGCTCTCTAGTTCCCATGTTGATTCTTCGACATTCTGGTTCCTCCACAAAACTCTCACTAGTTTGACAACCTTGTTCCTCAACACCTGTTCTTTTCTATCCATGATTTCTACGGGTTGCTCCACATAGGTTAAGTCTGGCTGCAGATCCACCTGATCATGTTCTATCACGTGTCGGAAGTCGGTATGGTAGGGTCGTAGCATGGACACATGGAACATATTATGTACTTGCTGCAAGCTCGGGGGTAAAGCCAATTCATAGGCTAACTTTCCAACTCGTTTCAAGATCTCAAAAGGTCCAATAAATCTTGGGCTTAGCTTCCCCTTCTTACCAAATCTCATCAATCCCTTCCACGGTGATACCTTTAACATCACAAACTCTCCTACCTCATATTCTTTGTCCTTGCGGGTCTGGTCTGCATACTTCTTCTATCTGTCTTGGGCCGCTACCAGCCGTCCTCTTATGAGTTCGATAGTTTCTCTTGTCTGTTGGACCAGTTCAGGCCCTAAAATCTCCCGCTCTCCAACTTCTTCCCAACACAAGGGAGACCGACATCTTCGTCCGTACAAAGCTTCATATGGGGGCATGCCTATACTTGCATGGTAGCTGTTGTTGTAGGAAAATTCGATCAATGGCAAGTGGTCATCCCAACTTCCCTTGAAATCTATCGCACATACTCTCAACATGTCCTCGATGGTCTGGATCGTTCTCTCACTCTGTCCGTCTGTTTGGGGATGGTATGCAGTACTCATGTTTAACTTGGTCCCCACACAATCCTGAAAACTTCTCCAGAACCTGGAGTTAAATCTTGGGTCTCTATCTGATACAATGCTCACAGGAACCCCATGCCTAACCACAATCTCCTTTAAGTAAATATCTGCCAGCTTATCGACAGTGTATCTCTCGTTGATTGGAAGAAAATGTGCCGACTTGGTCAATCGATCGATGATTACCCAAATGGCGTCATGATTAGTCTTGGTCCTTGAGTTGAATTACCCTCCCATTGAAAAGTTTGCTTTGGCATTGATAACAGCCTCGAGAAAGCTACGCCCGTACTTCCAGGCACATAAAATTGAAGTCCTGACGGACCAACAGTTGAGAAACATATTGCATAGCCCGAAGGCTAGTGGAAGACTAATCAAATGGGCGATTGAACTTGGAGAATTTGACATCACGTATAAGCCTCGAACAGCAATTAAGGCTCAGGCATTGGCTGACTTCGTGGTTGAATGCACCATTAGAAACCAAGAAGTCGGGGGGCAGAAGATGATAACAACCCCTGAGAAGCAAGATAAAGATGAAGAACTTGTACCTGATCAGAAGGAATATTGGGTGCTCTATCTTGATGGAGCATCAAAAACAAAATCTAGTGGCGCGGGCTTAGTGTTGCAAAGCCCCGATGGGTTCACAGTTGAATATGCTTTGAAGTTGGACTTTCCGACAACTAACAATGAAGCTGAGTATGAGGCCTTGATAGCCGGTTTAGGCTTGGCCAGAATCATGAGGGTCAAGAATGTCAAAGTTTGTGGAGATTCAAGGCTTGTGGTATCACAAGTAAATGGTGAATTCGAAGCTAAGGATGAAACTATGGCGAAATACCTGAGAGTCGTAAAGGCTGTTATGACTCAGTTTGAGGAATGCTATGTTGAGCACATTCCGAGAGAAGAAAACATTAAGGCCGATGCCCTGTCTAAGTTCGCTTCTTCCGAGATAGAAAATTATGCTGGGAGTGTCTACTTCTAGGTCTTGAAGGCCCCGACCGTTAACTCGAAATTAGTGGCACCAATTGATGTAGGGGGATCTTGGATAGATCCTATCAAAGCTCACCTTGAAACCGGGTGGCTCCCAGACAATGGCTTGGAGGCACGAAAACTTTCAGTAAGAGCATTGAGATACACCTTGATTGAGGGCATTCTGTACAAAAGGTCATTCGTCATCCCATACTTGAAGTGTTTGAGGCCTCAAGAGGCAAGAGAAGCATTGGAGGAGGTTCATGAAGGGATATGTGGGCAACACTTGGGGGCCAGAGCCCTAGCTCACAAGATCACTCGACTAGGATTCTATTGGCCGGAGATGCTGGCCGATGCACAGAATTACGTCAAGAAGTGTGACAGATGTCAAAAACACGCTCCAATTGTAAGGCAACCGCATGAGATGTTAACGTCAGTGAACTCTCCCATCCCATTTGCAATGTGGGGGATGGACATACTTGGTCCTTTTCCCATGGCTTCAGCACAAAGGAAGTTCTTGATAGTGGCCATTGATTACTTCACTAAGTGGATTGAGGCTAAACCTCTAGCCAAGATAACCACTAAACAAGTTGCCCAGTTCTTTTGGGAGAACATAATTTGCAGATATGGAATCCCACGAATTTTGGTTACAGACAATGGGACACAGTTCAATAATGAAGAGTTCAAGAAGTATTGTTAGGAGAATGCAATTGAGCTTCGTTTTACCTCAGTGGCTCATCCACAAGCTAATGGGCAAGCTGAGGTAGCTAATCAAATTATCCTTGATGGACTGAAAAAGAGGGTCGAACGCTCTAGGAACACTTGGGTAGATGAGTTGTTGCCCATACTATGGGCATACCGCACCACTTGTAAAGTGACAACTAGAGTAACCCCATTTCTGCTGGCTTATGGAGCTGAGGCAGTTGTGCCTTTGGAAATCATGCAAGCGTCACCTCGAGTTGAGGCATTTGAACCAGAGACTAAGGAAGAGGGCATGAGACTCGCTCTAGACCTGATTGATGAAGTCAGGGACGAGGCAAATGCTAGAAATATGGAGAATCAAAAGAAAGCATCCTTTTATTACAACCACAGGGTTAAGGAAAGGTTCTTCAAGCAAGGTGACTTAGTTCTGAGGAAGATCGAGGCTTCTGGAGTTGGCCAGAAGGGAAAGCTAGCCCCTAACTGGGAAGGGCCGTATCGAGTCAAGAAGATGTTGGGACGAGGATCATACAAGTTGGAGACCTTGGATGGGGTTGAGGTGCCCCGTACTTGGCATGCCTTGAACCTCAAAGTTTAATATGTATAAGCTATCCTTGTACGGATTCAGCTTTCTATCTATTTATTAGGAGAAGTAGAAATAAGGTTCGATGAAACCATTCCAGGGCTTAACGCCCCGAGTAGGACAATAATAAGTTATGTAAGGGTTGAACCCATTTCGAATTATTAATGCAAGTTTGTTTTCCTTCAATGATTCTGCGATTTTGTTTATGTACCAAGCACCTGTTGAGTGTAAGTCTAGAAAGACCAAGTACCGAAAACAAGTAAACAAACAAATGAGGAAACAAATGCATAAATAAAGACCCCGAAGGGCCAACAGTTAAGTTACATCACCGAGATAGATAAAAGTTTGGTCCCGAAGGACCTTGATTAAAATCTAGAAATATAAAGCCACATGTGGCTAACAAGGCCATGCAAGGCCACAAACCAGCTCCAGCTACTCCTCCCCGGACTCCTCTTCGCCACTCTCCTCTTCGCCAGTCTCCTCTTCCCCACTCTCCTCCTCCGAGTCTTCACCGGAGTCATCACCGGGCTCGGCAATCACCATTGGCTGAACATTAGCAACTTCGGCCCCTTCTTCCTCGGAAGATGAATCAGAAGTAGAACTGCAATCATTTCGGATCAGTCTCTTGCCAGCGATGGGTTGACGAACTACTCCAACTTTCTTTGCAGGAGGGGGTTTCTTCCCACGGGAGCCAGAAGAAGATGAGTCTTGGCTAGCAACTTGAACAGCCCCCTTGGAGTTGTATCCAGAGCGTCGATGACTGCCTTTGGAGCCGGATCCCGATGTCTGAGGAATGACTTTAGTTCCCGAACCAGAAGCTAGGTTAGCCCGGTTGACACCCCAATTTGGGCAAGGAAAATCAGCCGGGTTGACAACAGATGGATGCCTATGACTCACAGCGTTAATGGCATTATCCCAACCAACAGACATGTTGAAGGGACGCATCTCATCATCATGATCATCAATGAGCTTAAGAAAATTTTAAGACCTATGGTAGGCCTGGATCACCTTGTCAGCATCAGATGCCTTCTTTTTGGCTAGAGAAGAAAGTTGTTTACGGGTAGATGCAGCATTAGCTTCAGCACGAACGACTTGGGAGTGCAGATCATCAATCTCTTCCTTGAACCTTGCTGAGTCATTCTTCAAGCTAATATTCTCATCCCTAAAAGCCCGGCCTTGAGTCGAAACAGTTTGAAAATAAGCATTGGCCTGCAACAAGGAAATGGGTGAGCTACGAGGAATATGCAAAGTTGAAATCAATAACAGTATCAAACTTAACAGAGGGAATTTCATACCTGATACAAGGCCTGAGCGCCCATGAGCTGAGACTCATCCATTTTATCGCCTGCATGCAGTGTCACTCGGTCAGGAGGAGTGATTGAAAGCTTGGACCAGTCTAGGGCTAGATAAGGACTCCCCATCAATATCAGCACCAAGGATCTCCATCTCATTTAGATGAGACATCATCCTGAGAACATGATCCCTTACAGGTGTTCCTTCAGCCATCTGAGTGTTCATTAAAGCCTTCATTGCTACTTGCTAGCAGCCCTATTCTGTTCTCCAAAAAGTTCCTTGAGATTAAAGAGCATATCTGAAACAGTGGCCATAGCCTGATGCTGATGCTGCAAAACACCCGACATTGCTGCCAGAATGTAACATCGCGACATCTCATCAGCCTTAACCCACCGCCTATAATACTCCTTCTCACTTTCAGGAGCATCTTCAGCAGGCTGATCTGGCTTGGGTTCATAAGTACAAAATTTGTACTCCTCAGCAGTCAACACTATGTCCAAATTACGTTTCCATTCAATATAGTTCGGTCCAGTAAGTTTGTTATCCTTAATTATGGTGAATAGTGGATTAAAGCCCATAATGATCTAATCCTGAGAATCATACATGTAACATATAATCAGATAGTTGCATAAATCTTAAATCCTATTGGTTTTCTCTAACAATTAATTAAAATTAATGCACTAATATTTAAACACCATAAGTATCTGGTACGCCACGATGGGTGACATATATACCACTTAATTCGTTTAAATATTACTTCGGTCCTATTACTAAATAATACGCCATGTTTGGGTGGACTATATATTACCTTTCATAGCTAAGTGTATACCATTATCAAATCCTAAATTAATAGCAATAAGACCGGATTCCACCATTAAATATTTCAAATCAATAATCGATAATAGGATAATTCCCAGATCGGGGGGAGCATTGTCAAGAGGCGTCACTTAAGACCCCTTTCTAGACAGAATCATCCTTTCTCTCAATATCAAAAATCTATATTCAATCAGTGGTACCCTTCTAATTAATCGAATTCTATGAAACTTGGTATGCCACGTTGTGTGGCATGTATACCTTTCAATATTCGTAATTAATTTAGGAAGTTTGTCCTAGTAATATCCATAACACTACCTGACACCATAAATCATATGCCACGTTAGGGTGGACTATATATAATTTATATTCGTCTTAGTGTTAAAATTACATACAAACAATAATGGAGACCGTGGGATTTAATTCCTAATTAATTCCCTCACCCACTTAGTATTTTTATTTAAAATTGAGGAATTTTATCTAGCATGCATCGCCTTATGTTATTTAATCGCAGTCCACATGTATCAAAATACACAAAACACATAACATAACAGCATGCTATACATGATTAAAGCATAATAAATAAATACTATGTCCATGTCGTCCTAATTATGTTAAACATGCAATTTAAAATTAATTACACACATAATTAACAACACACATAATTAATTATTTAAATCAATAATCAAAAATCAGTGGAAAAAATTAAAATAAAATTTTCCACTATTATGGCCCCTTGAAAAATTTCCAGCCCTGTTCTGTTGGAAAAAAAAGTTTTCTGCCAAGAATTGCTGTTGCGCAGGAACATCATGCGTTACAAGCTTCTGGCACCTGTTGCGCAGGCGCAGCCTGCGTTACAGTCCCTTATCCGGCTGTGGCGCAGACCAGACCTGCGTTACAATCTTTAACAGGCTGTTGCGCATGTGGAACATGCGTTACTGCCTTCAAACCAGAATTTTTAAGTCGTGCGCCTCTTCCCTGCTGTCGCCAGACTTTCTGTGTCACTGTTCCTGTTCATCTTAATCAAAAATAAACTGAACCAGCATCCTTCAACAGCTACGCAGCGGATAAATTTTTTTCTCCGTTTTGATTTCCGATCGCACGTAATTGTTATAAAATACCCGGATCTTACAAAATCCATCAAACAATTACATAAAAAATAGATCTAATACAAAACTAATTTGTAAAATCTATTCTAACACGATTAACCATCGTGTTTTACAACCACGATAAACCACGTGGAAACCAAACAAAATAACCACGATTAAATCACGTGGGATCCAAACACATAATTAAAATATACATGGTCATAATAGTGGATACTAACCTGCAAAACAAAATATACAAGCCTACCACCATATACATGTATATATAATTACGACATGGACATCGTATCAAAAATCGCAGAACCATTGAACCAGGCTCTTGATACCAATTGTTGGGACAATCAGATCTTGGCACTGCAATTTTTGATACAGTAAATTAACGAGTACGAATAGAAAAGTCACCTTGTTAACGGTTGATTCCACACTCTTCTATTGTATTCCCAAATTCCCTTGAGCGAAGTGTGGCCTTCGTCTTCTCAAGTTAACCTCTCTTCTTGCTCCTGGGTGGCTACCAGATTTTTTCGACCAACCCTCGCAAGAAGAGAATAGGAATATATATAAGGCTACAATAGGGATCATGGACAATTAGGTTGGGCCTTCTAGTTACATCTTGGGCATAGCCCAATGTAATTAAATATTAATTCAATCCACTAAAGAATTAATATTTGCACTACCTTTCCCAATACCGTAATTTAATTAATTAATTCGGTTCCAATATTATTTGCTTATTAAATTCCCCATGTTTAAAATATCGCATGTCCATTAATTAAATAAATTACTGATAATTCATTTAATTAATATCTTTTATCCTTGATCATCCACTCAACCTTTATTTAATTATGCCGGAATAAATCCACCTGCAGGGTTTCACATAATTAAATTTTTTGAGCTTTCAAGGGGACATCATTAACCCGAATATTATCAGGACATGGATTCCTTCAATAAATAATATTCACCATATATATTATTTCATCACCCAAAATATAATGAAATAAATCAAAAGAATTATTTCATATATAAATCAAAGCATGTAAATAATATACACGTGTCAATTACTATATCTGGATTAAGAACCTAAGCATTAATAATAACATAGAATCTTAGTTCACCTTCTTAATCAGTATAAGGGAACAATTCTAAATTTGATCCTGTTCAATATACACAAAGTATACTAGTATTATTTATTAGTCAATATAAACTAATCTAAATAATACTACAGCCATTCTAGTGGATTGTCTAACACCACCTGTGCTGTGAACCATATTATATTATATAAACCGTATTTAATAATCTAATATTCTGTATCCCATTTGATACTAGATTATTCACAATATATAATATTTAGACAACATGTAAACATTTAAATGATTCTTAATAAAATAGGCCAGAAATAAATGTATATACTTCAAATAAATATTTTCAGTATACACCAACAATCTCCCACTTATACTCAAAATATTCTATGAGTATATCAGTGATTATTTAATCCACTATTACACAAAAAAAAACTATGTGTCCATCCATCTGACTCCTATCGCTTCCACATGCCTGTCAAAAACTTTGGCTGGCAAGCTCTTTGTGAAAGGATCTGCCCGGTTGTCTTCTGATGATATGTGAGCCACAACTATATCTCCTCGCTTTACGATTTCTCGTATGAGATGATACTTACGTTCAATATGTTTAGCTGCTTTGTGATCTCGCGGTTCCTTCGAATTTGCCACAGCACCAGTGTTATCACAATACACTGTCAAGCTCCTAAGCAAATTAGGTACTACATCCAAGTCCAAAAGGAAGTTCCTGAACCATACAGCCTCCTTTGCAGCCTCAGAGGCCGCGACGTACTCGGCTTCCATGGTAGAGTCTGCAATGCATTTCTACTTTACACTCCTCCATATAACGGCTCCACCTCCCAAAGTAAAAACATATCCCGAGGTTGATTTCCTCTTATCCCTATCTGATTGAAAATCTGAATCAGTATATCCCAAAGGAAATAGATCTGAGGCCTTGTAAATTAACATATACTCCTTAGTCCTTCTCAGGTACTTGAGTATAGTTTTTACTGCACTCCAATGTTCCTGACCTGGGTTTGACTGATATCTACTAACCATGCCTACAGCAAAGCAGATGTCAGGCCTCGTACATAACATAGCATACATTAAGCTTCCACATGCCGAAGCATAAGGAACTGCTTTCATGCTCTCTATATCCTTAGGTGTCGAAGGACACTGCTCCTTGGATAGAGCCACTCCATGCTTAAAAGGTAGAAAACCTTTCTTAGAGTTCTGCATGTTAAAACGAGCTAATACTTCATCAATGTAGGGCTCTTGAGATAAAGCCAACATCCTTGAAAGGCATATGACTCAGCCTATTTGTAGTTAGAGGATCCTAATCAACTTAAACCAAATTGTAAAAAGTAAATATACATATGAACTGTCACAGGAATCTCAAGAAGTATTATCTGTCAGAAGAAAGAAGAAAAGTCAATCTATAGTTTTGATGTCATACACTGGTAGACGATTCAGTTATCTGATCAAGCCCCAGTATAGCATTGAAGTGAATGGATTCATTTGAACAGTGACAGAGATTTTTCGAGTGATAGTTTGAAGATCAGTTACAGTACAAGAGAATTGAGAGAAGAAACAAACCACAACCTAAAGTCAAAAGTGAAGAAGCATCGTTGAAGTTAGTCGTTCATGAACCAGACAGTACATCGAACGTCAACACAAATCAGTGGTAATTCTTTACTACCTCCAGTGGTTTGTAAGAATTAAATTAATTATTTATTGATTTAATTAAATTCATTTATAATTGATATAAATCATTCAGTTGATTTAATTAAATGAATTAATTCTGGAAGAATTAATTTATTTATTAAATTAATTATTGTATCAATTAAATATGAATTAATCATCATTAATTAATTAATTGGATCAATATGACTTAAAGAAATGACTTAAATAAAGCTGGAAGGATTATGTCTTATTGGTTAAAATTCGGTATGACCTAATCAGTTAAGTCATACCGAACACAGCTATTGAGTTAAGTCATACCGAGCATTGAAATTCAAGATTATGTCTTACCGACCTGATTTAGTCTTACCGACTTGTTGCCAGCTGTTGTAAGTCTTACCGAATTTCTGTTAAGTCATACCGACAAGTTTTATGTCTTAAGGGAGGTTTGTGTAAGTCTTAATGAAGGAAAACTAAGTCTTGGAAGCAGTTTAACTCATGCTGGAGCAGTTAAATATCCTACAGAAAGCCAGCAAGACCTGTTACTGATATAAAAGAACAGAACAGAGCAGATTAAGTCATAACGGAGAAACACAGCAGAAAACATAATATTCAGAACAGAATTCTCTCTCTCAAGAACACCAAGAACACCAAAGCTTAAACAATTCCCAGAAATTCAAGTTCTTCATCTTTGTAATATTCTATCCGATAGAACTTGTTTATTTGTGATTCTTGTACTACTAGCGAATTAAGTTTCCTAGTTCTTATCTTGATTATTATTAACTAAATTAGAAAAGTTCATGTCGAATTTTCTAATTAGTTATTAACATCTTGATAAGTTGTTATACTGATTTTGTAACACCACATCAAGTTAATATACAGTTATATTCAACTTGAAAAATTGTGTTAAATTATTCCGCACATAAATTTGTCTTTATCAAATTTTATTTAAAGGACAAATTTCGATAAAAAGGTAAAGATTGTATTCAACCCCCCCTTCTACAATCTTATCGGACCTAACAATTGGTATCAGAGCCGATTGATTGATACACAAATCAAAGATCCCATTTTACTCGATTAAAAATCATCCCCGAATTTTTTAACTCTCTTAAAAAATTCATCATGTCTTCTAAAGTTGAAACTGTGAAAATTCCCATATATGACAAAAACAGTTATGATATGTGGAAGAACAAAATGTTAATGTTCCTCGAGGTTGCAAATCCTAAATACATGAATGTCTTATCAGAAGGACCAATAATACCTTTTGGATTAATTCCTGAAGTTGTTACTGTTGGAAAAGTTATTTCCCCTGCAAAGTTTGTACACAAAGATTCTTCTGAGTACACTCTTGTTGAAAGAGAGGAAGTTGGACTTGACATTAATTTAAGACTGATCTTAATAGATTCTCTAGACTCTGTGATGTACAGTCATGTGATTAACTGCAAGACTGCAAAGCACATGTGGGAAACCATTGAAACTGTGAATGAAGGAACAGAGGAAGTTAGGGAGAATCGTCTAGAAATTCTGACATCTGAGTATGAACACTTTCGATCAGCATACAATGAAAGTATTCAAGATGTGTTTGAAAGATATAACAAACTTGTCAACAATTTACAGATGCATGGCAAGTACTACACTCAGAAAGAGATCAACAGAAAATTTCTACTGTCAATGCCTGTTCATCTAGAACATAGAATTACAGCTATCAGAGAGTCAAGGAATCTAAGTGAAATTACTGTAGAAAGACTCTTTGGTGTTTTAAAATCCTATGAACTGGAACAATCTCAACAAAAGGAGATTTATGGAAAAGGAAGAGTTGCTAATACTTCTATAGCTCTTATTGTTGAGAACAAACAGGAAGTGGAAGATAAGGTTATTCAACCTTGTAATGTTGACAGTGGTAAGCTTGAAGTTGAAGTTGGTCAAACGAATGCTAGTCCAAATGAAGGAGACTTCTATTCGTTAGAATAGCTAGATCAGTTGGAAGATGAGTCCATGGCTTTGTTGGTAAGGAAATTCAGCAACTTCAGATTCAGGAAGAATCCCAAGTTCAGGTACAAATCTAACTATAACAGGTTCCAGAGAGGAGGTTCTTCATCCTCAAGTAACAGAGGAGGTTACAAAACTGGAACAGTTGAAAGAAGTAAAATTAGATGCTTCAACTGTAATGAACTTGGACATTTCGCTACTGAATGTCAGAAACCAAAACAAAACCAAAGAAAAGACTTTGGATCTGAGAAGAAGAAGACAGGTAAAGCCTATGTGCCAGCTGGAAAGAGTTGGGATGATACAGACTCTGAAGATGAAGAGTATGGCCATCTTGCCTTGATGGCAAAATCTGATAACTCCAGTGGTACTTCATCTGAGGTATCATGTACTGAAAGTCAATATATTTATCAACTTAGTGATACACTAGGTAATGCTAATAGAGAGATTGAAAGGATCAATTTGTTAAATACAGATCTTAGTAATCAATTATCAGAATTACACGATGTACAAAATTGCCATGATAAACAAAAATCAGAAATAAGAATTCTAAAAGAACTTGAGAGGTCTCTAGCGTTGATAGTGGTTCAACAACGTGAAACAATAGCTGAGCTAGAAATAAGGGTTAGTGCTACTTCTAATTCATGCAAAGTGGCTAAAGAGTTGTTTAACCAACAAGCTATTAATCAAACCGTGGGAATTGGGTTTGATTATAATGAAGCTATTGGACGAAAAAGCATTATTACCCCTAATCGTGTCAGTGCTGTAGATAGGGGTATACCATTAGTGCTTAAGGGTGTTAGTAACCCACTCTTTAAGACGTCCATAGCAGAACCTTTGGATACAACATCTTTAATCATTAAGGAAGAGATGCGCATTGAGGATTTAGCTAATGGCGTAGTCTTAGAAAGTAATCAAGTTGTTAAAAATGATGAAGATAGAAAGTCTGTGTTTAAGAAAACAGAAAGAGTTGGTGAGTCTACTAGTTCCTTGAAAACTAGTAGTAGAAGTAACAACATGAATAAATGCAACAACATATCTACCATGAATGCTATTCCTGTTATTGATACTGCTCATAAGAAATGCAATGTTGTTAATTGCATGTCTTATGCTTTTAATATAATGTCTGCTTACTTTAACGGTAATCATGCATGTGTTGATAAGAATGTTCCTAGACAGCATATGAGCAGAAATAAACATGTTAGATCCAGGACTGTAACATCACCTAATTCTAAGATTAGGACTCCAAGTCCTTCTCAGGATATGGTAAAGACATGGTTACCCCAGCTGAAATCAAAACAAGTTAAAGCTGTTTACAGGGTTAAATGTCCAGTACCTGAAGAAAATGTTGTTAAAATAAAAAGTGTTGCTTTACCTGATAAAGGTCAATTCTTTAAGTACTCCGGACCCAATCAAATTTGGGTTCCGAAGAAAGTCTAACCAATTTGTCATTGCAGGGTTTGAAACAGGTTGAACGAGTCATGTGGATTCTGGACAGTGGATGTTCAAGGCATATGACCGGAGATAGAGCCCTGCTGACAAATGTGGTGGAGAAGGCCGGCCCAGTCGTTACCTTTGGAGATAACAGCAAAGGTAAAACTGATGGATATGGCAGATTAGAAGCTGGAAATGTTATCGTTGAAGATGTCTCCTTTGTGAACGGCCTTGAGCACAATTTGCTCAGTATTAGTCAATTCTGTGACAAAGGTTATGAAGTTCATTTCAACAAGAAGAATTGTCTAATATCACACAAGAGAAATGAAAGGCCACAGTTGACTGGAGTAAGAAAAGGAAACTTGTACATAGCCAATATGAACTCTGGAAGCACAGAAGAAATTAGATGTTTTTAATCAAAAGCATCCACTAATGAAAGTTGGTTATGGCACAAGAAACTCTCTCACCTAAACTTCAAAACAATGAATTCTCTAGTGAAAAGAGAGTTGGTGAGAGGTTTACCTTCCATTGAATTTACTCAGGAAGGTCTATGTGATGCTTGTCAAAAAGGGAAGTTAAAAAGGGCAACTCACAGGAGCACTAACATATCATCAATAACTGAACCATTACAACTTCTCCATATGGATTTGTTTGGTCCAGTTAGTGTGATGTCTATGTCAAGAAAAAGATATGCTCTAGTGATTGTTGATGATTTCTCAAAATTCACATGGGTACTATTTCTGAACTCAAAAGATGAAACTCCACAACTGGTAGTTGATCACATTAAGTTAATTGAGCTGGATTCTAATCGTCCAGTAAGAGCTATAAGGTCAGACAACGGAACTGAATTCAAGAATGCAGTTCTGAATGACTTTTGCACTGAAAAGGGTATAACTAGACAGTACTCGGCTCCCAGAACTCCTCAACAAAATGGGGTAGTTGAAAGAAAGAATAGAACCTTGATTGAAGCTGCACGTACTATGCTAAGTGAATCAAGGCTTCCATTGAGCTTTTGGGCTGAAGCTGTCAACACTGCATGCTATACTCAGAATCGAACACTTATCAATAAAGACTTAATGAAGACACCATATGAAGCTCTACATGACAAGAAACCAACTCTCAAGTACTTCCATGTATTTGGGACAAAATGCTTTGTGCTGAAAGAAGGAGATGATCAAGGTGGTAAATTTGAAGAAAAAGCACATGAAGCAATATTTATTGGTTATACTAGAAGAGCCTACAAGGTGTATCTTATTGATCAACAGAAAACTATGGAAAGTGTCAATGTTACATTTGATGACACAAAACTCCCAAGTATCCAAAATGAAGATCCATCTGAAAAGCTTAAGTTTGATGATATGTAAGACTCAGATTCAGATGATGACAACCAACCTGACGTTGTTGCTGATAATAATAATCCAAATGTTGGTGGTAATGGTCAAGGTGATGCTGGTGAAAGCAATGATAATTTTCAAGACACCACTGATACTCTTGAACCATCAACAAGTCAAACTGGCAACAACTCAGGGGGAGATAATGAAGGGTCAACAAGTCATACTCAACATCATACTGAAGAACAAGGCGAATCGTCAAGATCAATTCTTCCCAGACAAACTGTTTGGAATAGAGCTCATCCTTTTGAGCTGATTCTTGGTGATCCAGATGTTGGTGTGAAAACAAGAAGAGCTTATCAGAATCAATGTAACTATTCTGGGTTCCTGTCTGTCATGGAACCTAAGAAAGTAGAAGAAGCTCTATCTGATCCTGATTGGGTGATTGCTATGAAAGATGAACTCAATCAATTTAAGCAACTAGAAGTATGGAAGCTGGTACCCAGACCTAAAGATAGAAAAGTGGTGGACACAAGATGGGTATTCAGAAACAAACTAGATGAAGATGGCACTGTGATAAGAAACAAAGCAAGACTGGTAGCTAAAGGTTATTCTCAAGCTGAAGGCATTGATTATGACGAAACCTATGCTCCAGTGGCAAGACTTGAGGCCATCAGAATATTCTTGGCATTTGCATCATATTTAAGATTCAAAGTTTATCAAATGGATGTCAAGAGTGCCTTTCTGAATGGTAAGCTAGATGAAGAAGTGTATGTAGAACAGCCCCCTGGTTTTGAAGATCAAGATCATCTGGACTATGTCTACCTTCTTTACAAAGCTATCTATGGTCTTAAGCAAGCCCCAAGAAAATGGTATGACACTCTTTCTGAATTTCTATTAGAAAATGGTTTTATAAGAGGTGTCATAGACAAAACGCTCTTCACTAAAAGACATAAGAATAATATAATATTAGTCCAAGTCTATGTGGACGATATTATATTTGGGTCTACTAATGAACTTCTATGCAAGAAGTTTTCTAAGTTAATGCAGGGTAGGTTTGAAATGAGCATGATGGGAGAACTGAAATTCTTTCTTGGATTACAAATAAGTCAGAGACAAGATGGAATATTTATTTGTCAATCTAAGTACATTAAGGAGCTCCTCAAGAAATATCACATGGAGGAGTGCTCATCAGCAAAGACACCATCAACTATAGCTGTCAAAATTGGTTTATGTGAAAGTTCTGCCAAGGTAGATATCACAGGCTATAGAGGTATGATTGGCTCCTTGCTTTACCTAACTGCTAGTAGACCAGATATAATGTTTGCCACATGCTTGTGTGCAAGGTTCCAAGCGAACCCTAAAGAAATCCATCTCACTGCTGTCAAAAGAATCTTAAGATATCTAAAGGGTACGCCTAATTTAGGCATCTGGTACCCTAATGAAACTGGTTTTACTTTAATTGGATATACAGATTCTGACTATGCAGGAAGTGTTGTAGACAGGAAGAGTACATCTGGGAGTTGTCAATACCTAGGTGGAAGATTGGTATCCTGGTTCAGTAAGAAACAGCAAACAGTTTCCAACTCTACAGCCGAAGCTGAATATATAGCTGTTGGAAGCTGTTGTGCTCAGATCTTATGGATAAGGAATCAATTAATGGACTATGGCATTGTATTGGAAAATATCCCTATTTTATGTGATAATACAAGTGCCATAGCAATCGCAAGCAATCCTGTGCAGCACTCAAGGACAAAGCACATTGACATAAGGTATCATTTTATAAGAGAGCATGTAATGAATGGTACAGTAGAACTACTATTTGTAGGCTCTGGAGATCAAACTGCAGATATTTTTACTAAGTCGCTTAATGAATCCTCATTCACTAGCATTGTTAGTGAATTGGGTATGTTAAACAGTCCTAGTAATTAATGTTGTTAATATCTGAAATTTGATCTTTAATAATTTTGCAAGTGATTATTCTGTGAATATTTGTTGTTTGAAATCACTTGTATTATTATTTTACCATCTGATTTTCTTGCTTGTTTATTTATTTTTTTCACTCTGTTTATTCATATTATTTAATACTTCATACTTCTGTATTTTTAGAATATTTGTAGATATTTATTTCTATTTTAATAATTAATTTATCATATGTTTTGTAATGTTTGTCCTGTTAATATTGCTTTGTTTTCGTTAATAGGTTAGCATATGGTATTTATAATTATTTTTATTATTTGTTTAATTTTCTATTATATTTTTATTATTTTTATAAGTTAATTGTATATTTTAGTGTGTTGTTAATGTTTGTTTAAAGTAAATATGACTTAAAATTAGGAAAAACAGTCAATATGACTTAACCTAAAATCGGTATGACTTAAACAGGTTAAGTCTTACCGAGTTTTTTTTAAAAATTAAGTCATATTCGCTAGTCTGTTTGCATTAAGTCTTATTCACCTGTATATAAGTTAAGTCTTAGCGAGTTTTTAATCTAAGTCTTATTCGTAATATGTATTTTATTTAAGTCTTACTCGTATGTAATCTAAGTCTTATTCGTAATATATACTTTATTTAAGTCTTATTCAACAGTTTGTATATATATAGCAAATAGAAGTGTTAAGTCATAATTTCATTTTATGTCTTCTCACATGTTAAGTCATTGAGAACCGATACATACGATACACACACATAACACAGTCGAACCTCTGCCGGATTTTCGACCGGAATCACTCACCCATTTCACGATCTAACCACATATTTGGATTCCTTGACTGATTATCTACGTTTTGATTGTTTAAAATCGTGATTTGGTCCAGTTTTTAAAGAGTTTAATTTTCGAAAAATCGGTTTTAAGATCTGTTTTTCTGAAAAACTGGGTTTGATTCTTGCAAATCTAAAAATATACGTGTGTTCGTGTGTGTAAGAGGATCATTGTGTGAATTTTTCAGAATTTTTCAACAACTTTTAATTTTTTCGAATTTTTAATTAATTATTAATTCGAAAAATTAATTTTTAAATTATAATTTTGTAAAATCTGAAATTTTCAAGGAAATTAAATCTTGATTAAAATGGCTGATCGATTTGAAAATATTAAACATAATTTAATCGGTCATTTTGATCCAGAAAAATGTTCAGTTGAACGTTTTCGACCGTGGATTCGATTTTTAATTGAAAATTCACTGGTTCGCACTGCTTTGAGATTGGATGCTCCATTGAAAATTGAACCTTTGCGAATCATGTGTACTACTGCTGTCGTTTCTAATGATAACAGATCATTTGTCTTCTCTGTAGGAGACAATCGGTACAAAGTGAATGAAAATACAATAAATACGGTCTTAAATTTTCCAACTGAAAATTTCGAAGAATTACCATCAGATCAAGAATTGATAAATTTTTTGAATGGTGTATTCTATCAAGACAGTCCTGATCAAACTGTCTGGAATAAAAAGAACTTTGTTCAGGAATGGGATTATCTGTTTGACACATTAGGTAGAGTCTTTGCCAATTCTACTAAAGGGAACTTCGGGGTACTACCATCCTTCTTGCAGCATATTGGATATGCAGTTGCACACAACCGAAGAATTAATATTGGTAGACTACTGTGTGTTCCGATGGTTAGAAGAATCATTAATGCAAAGAAGAATTTTGATAATGGACATAAAGTATCATGTTATTATCCAAGATTCTTGTCATTGATTTTTAATCATCTTGTGGAACTAGAAAACCAAGCCCAATTCCTGAATGGAGAATCACTGACGTTAGGTAAACCTACTACCAGATTGTTCACGGAGTACAGCAACAAGCCTAAATTCACAAACATACCTGTAGTTGTCACCCAATACATGTCAAACTATATACAACTACCTGTTATTGAACCTGTACCAGAACCTGAACAAAACCCTGAACCACCAGTGGAAAACATACTTGTTGATAATGAAGATCAAGGCAATCAACGAGTTGAACCTGCTCAGCAAATTGTTCCTCAGCCAGCTGCACTTGCTGTTGAACATCCAGTGCAAGAAACTGCATCTGTCCCTGAACCTGAATCAGATCAACCCATCTTATCAGAGACTGTTGCGGAATCAGCTGACCAGGTATTGCCTTCTGTTCCTCAATCTACTACTTCTCAATCTATTTCTGGAACCCAAGTGGTTGGTAGGTCTGACCAAGGGGTTGTAGTACCACAACCTCTAACCAAGGTCGTAGAGCCAAATACTCAACCAACAAAACTCATATCTTTTCACTCCAGAAAGAAATTGCAAGTTAAAAGAAGTCGAATCAGTAGTGGTAGTATGAGTGAACCCACAGCTCTGCCTCTAGAAAAGAAAAGTAGAACTCAAACTGAGGCAACTGTAAGCCTGTCTATATCCTCCCAACAGGATATGGAAGTTGATATGGCCGTTACACAGTTACTAGAATCATCTTCTCAACAGGATGATTCTATTGAAATTCGCCATAGGGCCGTGGCACCTTGTAGTGAGTCAAGCACACCCCTATTACTCACAATGGGGGAAGACATACCTTTAGATGAGTCTTAGGACACATTGCAAGGAGAGCACGTAGAAAATGTGACAGTGCCTACCATAGTTACGGTAGAAGAGTCTTCACAGACTTTAGAGGGAAATCTTGGTTCTCAGCCAACTTTAATAGAACCATCATCTCCCCTCCCAGGACAAACACTCCTGGCTCCCTCAAGGGATTTTCCACTCGCAGTTTCGACTGGAGAAGGTGGAAGGCAACTTGATCAATCTACTACTGAAGCAATTCAGTCAACAATTTCAAATGTTCAAGTAGATTTGATTAAGGACAGGGATTTGCGAACTCCCATTGCACCACCACTGACCTTCCCAGAGGAGGCTAGGGTGATTTTACATGCAGGTACAAATATGGAAGCAGCTAAGGAATCTGAGAGGAGTGATGTGAGGAATACCATAAAATTGAGGGAAACACATGCACTTCAGGTGAGTGGATCTCAAAGTGAACGTCAGGTGAGCGCACACACTGACACATACACTCTCTCACTATTAGAAAAGATAACTGCTTTAGAGAAAGAACTTGCAGTCAGCAAGGCTGAAACAGAAATCCTTAAAGCACAAGTGGGTGAGCGATCTTCTTCATCCTCCTCTGTCAACAGTCAGCTTGCTGTAATCAAGAAGGACATAAACTACTTAAAGACATCTTTCACCAAGAAGATAAAATCTCTCGAACTCTCTCATGAAAAGGCACTTGATGACTCTGGAGATATTACTGTTGCTCAAGACATGTTAATTTCTGAAATTTCCATGAAAGTTGACACTCTACAGTCAGAGGTACAGCACAATCAGGAATCTACTGATTCTCGTCTGGACCAGATCGAAAAGCAAAATGCACACCAGGCTAAAGGGATAAGACATTTGTTTAATCTTGTAAGTCAAATTCGCAAACCTACAAATGAAGAAATTGAATTCTTTACAAGCAAGGGTGGTGATTATGATGAACAAGATCCTGAAGCTGGGGCAACTGATAAATCTGTAGAGGATTCCTCAACTAAGGGGGAGAAATCAAAGGGGTCACAAGATAAAACTAAAGAAAGAGAGGGAGGAGAGGGAAAACCTGGAAAATCTGACCAAGACCAAAGTGAAGATAAGAGGAAGAAAGTAGTTGGAGAAACTGAAGAAGAAATTCAAGACAAGAACACAGGTTATTATTACACGGGTGAACCGGATAACTTCGATGTTTTTGCTGATCTTGAATTCCCTGATCAAGGTGAAGAACTTCCTGAACCTGATCTTAGTCACTGGGAAGATAAAGGACCAGTGATATCTGAATTTGAAGCTCAACAAGCTGAGAAAGAATCTGAAGAATTATTTGCTCAGAGGGAAGCTAATTTGCAAATGAGAGAAGAAAAACTTCAAAAGTCATTAGAGCAAATTGCACGAAATGTAGAACTTCAGAAAGCTGACCAACAAGCATTACAACGATTACATGCTATAAATGTTGAGAAGAGAAAGACATATATCAGACTAAAGAGCGGTGACAAATGGGAACGTGCTCAAAGAGCAATTGATTCACCTCAGAGTTCTGATTATGAAGATCGTCGTCTTGGACAAATTCTCGAGGAATTCAAACTGGCAAATCCAATTCATGATATGTATATAAAGGCCTTACAGGTAGAAGTCATCAGGATAACTACTGCATTTGAACCCAAATCTGATGAGCTGGTAATATTTGTAGATTGTCATAAAGTTGGAACTTTCAGAGTATCTATTCAGTTCTTTTATGACAGATCACTGACAGAGATATGGGTACTTAGGCCTAAGGTAAGAACATCTTCTGAGCTAGGTGTGTTGTTACATGAAAAGTTCAAAGAATTTGCTGAAAGAGCTGGACCAGAAGTTATTAAGGATCCTCCACAAGTAAAATTTCTTAAGGGAGAGGTACTTCACTCAATCAATCTTCAGACAGATGAGTTATATGAACATCATGCAAAACACTTGGTATATGCTGAATATGCTCTCAGAAATCATGGATTCTTGACTGAGAAATTTCAAGGTGAACTGAGAAAGAAGCTTGGAATTCCTTTAGTCTTACCTCAAGGATTGTCATCAAGAAAAGAACGTCTTGTTGATTCTGATCTACACATGAAACTTCAAGTCACAGATGAGCCAGAAGAAGGAGAATTCAGAAGGGAAGACAACTGAAGAAAAAGAATTGCTCTACATGTTATATCTTTAGAGCCTAGATAAATCTTGATAGGAATTTGTATCATATGATCAATCTAAAGGATCATCTATCTTGTATTTATCTTTCATGTTTGAATCTGGAAAATGTTAAATATAAACCAGAACTTTTTTTTCATATTTACTTAGTATTTAAAGTTTTATCTTTCATTTGGTTAAGTTGGATTAGTTGAGGTATCCTCTAGGAATTTGCTTGTTATTGTCTAACAAACAAATAGGGGGAGATTGAAAGGCATATGACTCAGCCTATTTGTAGTTAGAGGATCCTAATCAACTTAAACCAAATTGTAATATGTAAATATACATATGAACTGTCACAGGAATCTCAAGAAGTATTATCTGTCAGAAGAAAGAAGAAAAGTCAATCTATAGTTTTGATGTCATACACTGGAAGACGATTCAGTTATCTGATCAAGCCCCAGTATAGCATTGAAGTGAATGGATTCATTTGAACAGTGACAGAGATTTTTCGAGTGATAGTTTGAAGATCAGTTACAGTACAAGAGAATTGAGAGAAGAAACAAACCATAACCTAAAGTCAAAAGTGAAGAAGCATCGTTGAAGTTAGTCGTTCATGAACCAGACAGTACATCGAACGTCAACACAAATCAGTGGTAATTCTTTACTACCTTCAGTGGTTTGTAAGAATTAAATTAATTATTTATTGATTTAATTAAATTCATTTATAATTGATATAAATCATTCAGTTAATTTAATTAAATGAATTAATTCTGGAATAATTAATTTATTTATTAAATTAATTATTGTATCAATTAAATATGAATTAATCATCATTAATTAATTAATTGGATCAATATGACTTAAAGAAATGACTTAAATAAAGCTGGAAGGATTATGTCTTATTGGTTAAAATTCGGTATGACCTAATCAGTTAAGTCATACCGAACACAGCTATTGAGTTAAGTCATACCGAGCATTGAAATTGAAGATTATGTCTTACCGACCTGATTTAGTCTTACCGACTTGTTGCCAGCTGTTGTAAGTCTTACCGAATTTCTGTTAAGTCATACCGACAAGTTTTATGTCTTAAGGGAGGTTTGTGTAAGTCTTAATGAAGGAAAACTAAGTCTTGGAAGCAGTTTAAGTCATGCTGGAGCAGTTAAATATCCTACAGAAAGCCAGCAAGACCTATTACTGATATAAAAGAACAGAACAGAGCAGATTAAGTCATAACGGAGAAACACAGCAGAAAACATAATATTCAGAACAGAATTCTCTCTCTCAAGAACACCAAGAACACCAAAGCTTAAACAATTCCCAGAAATTCAAGTTCTTCATCTTTGTAATATTCTATCCGATAGAACTTGTTTATTTGTGATTCTTGTACTACTAGCGAATTAAGTTTCCTAGTTCTTATCTTGATTATTATTAACTAAATTAGAAAAGTTCATGTCGAATTTTCTAATTAGTTATTAACATCTTGATAAGTTGTTATACTAATTTTGTAACACCACATCAAGTTAATATACAGTTATATTCAACTTGAAAATTTGTGTTAAATTATTCCGCACATAAATTTGTCTTTATCAAATTTTATTTAAAGGACAAATTTCGATAAAAAGATAAAGATTGTATTCAACCCCCCCTTCTACAATCTTATCGGACCTAACAATCCTTTTCTTGCGATCCCTTATTACTTTGATCCCAAGGATGTATGCCGCTTCACCTAAGTCCTTCATTTCAAATTGTTTGAACAACCATGCCTTTACTGATGACAACATATTAACATTGGTTCCAATGAGTAAAATGTCATCTACATACAGTACTAAAAAAACCACTGCATTACCCTCACTTCTCTTATACACACATAATTCGCTTGGACTTTGATCAAATCCATATGACTGGACTGCCTGATCAAAACGAATATTCCAGTCCCTAGAAGCTTGTTTTAGTCCATAAATAGACCTCTTAAGCTTACAAACAAGATGCTCTTGACCTTCCTTAATGAATCCTTTTGGTTGTTGCATATAGATGGTTTTCTCAAGACTTCCATTAAGGAAAGCTGTCTTGACATCCATTTGCCAAATCTCATAATCGAGATGAGCTGCTATAGATAAAATAATCCGGATCGACTTAAGCATAACAACCGGCGAAAAGGTTTCCTCATAATCGATCCCTTCTTTCTGAGTATACCCTTTCGCAACAAGTCGTGCTTTCCAGGCTTTCACCTTTTTGTCAGATCCTCTTTTCTTCTTGTAGATCCACATACATCCAATGGGTTTTACACCTTTGGGTGGTTCCACGAGCTCCCAAAATGATTAGAATACATAGATTCCATCTCAGATTCCATTGCCTTTTGCCAAAGATCTGCATCTTTATCTAGAATTGCTTCTTCGTATGTCCTGGGATCCTCATCATGTTCACCAGAGACCAAGTCCGAGGACTCTCCCAAAAACATGAATCTGTCAGGTTGTTAAACAACCCTCCCACTACGACGAAGCACCGGTGTGGTATTAATGACAGGTTGTGCATTTTCTTGTGGTTGATCTACTTGTACTATTGGCACTTGGGGATTATCTGTCCCTCCCACTAGTTCCTCTAAAACGATACTACTCATGGATTTATGGTTCATTATATAGTCTTCTTCTAAGAATCTAGCATTGGTGCTAACAATGATATCTCGATCCCTAGGACTATAAAATGAATAACCTTTCGGTCCCATGGGATAGCCTACAAACAGCCTTACTTCTGTACGAGATTCTAACTTGGTCGCGTTCTTGTTCAGCACATGTGCTGGACAACCCCAAATCCGAATATGTCTTAGACTTGGTTTGCTACCAGTCCACAATTCTATTGGAGTCTTGGGAACCGACTTAGAAGGTACCAAGTTTAGAAGGTAAGCCGCTGTTTCTATAGCATATCCCCAGAACGACTTGGGTAAATCTGAATAACTCATCATCGATCTAACACTCTCTAAAAGAGTCCAATTCCTTCTCTCTGCTACACCATTTTGCTGAGGTGTGCCAGGTGCAGACAACTGGGATGCAATCCCATTTTCTGATAAATATTCCCTAAATTCACAAACTGGAAATGGCTCCACTGCCAACGAGCCTAATGGTCCATCTACTACCAGTCTTTGAATCCTCCTTAAGTTAATATGACCTAATCTTAAGTGCCAAAGATATGTTTGGTTCAATTCAGAAGGTTTCTTTCTTTTATTCGAGCTAGAAAGAATGTTATTAGTTTCCTTATGTTGCAGCATTGGTTGGATAGGATTAATAATATATAAATTGTCTTGCAATGTACCAGAACATATAACTCGTTTATTCATCATAATAGAAACATTACGATCCAAATAAACATTATAACCATCCATGGCAAGTTTAGAAACCGAAATTAAATTCCTTCTAAACGAAGGTACATAAAGACAATTGTTCAAAACCAAAATCCTATCATCGCCAAAAGATAATGTAATTATTCCAACTGCAACTACTGCTACTTTCGTAGCATCTCCCATGAACACATATATCTCGCCATCTCTAAGCATTCTGGATTGCTGGAACCCCTGCATAGAGTTACAAACATGGTCAGTGGCTCCTGTATCTACACACCAAGTGCTCGTAGATATAGCCGCTATATATGTTTCTGTAACTAAAGAAAGAGACATACCAGTATTGTTTGTCTTCTTTAGGAAGAGGACAATCCTGTTTCCAGTGACCTGACTGCTTGCACCTGAAGCACTTGCCCTTAGGCTTTTTCACAGCACCTTGAACTCCCACTGCATTAGCAACCTTTCCATCTTTCTGTGTCTGAACCTTTTTCTTCTTCTTGCCTTTCGGCTTAGAGGAAGAAGCTTTCTCAGCCACATTCACTTGAACATTCTGCTTAAAGAGTCCTTCAGCTGCCTGAAGTTCTGTCAAAAGTTCCGCGAGACTATACATCCTTTTGTTCATGGTGTAATTCAAGCGGAACTGCTCAAAACTTTTGGGCAGACTCATAAGGATGATATCGATCTGGGTTTCCCCATCAATATCAGCACCAAGGATCTCCATCTCATTCAGATGAGACATCATCCTGAGAACATGATCCCTTACAGGTGTTCCTTCAGCCATCTGAGTGTTCATTAAAGCCTTCATTGCTACTTGCCTAGCAGCCCTATTCTGTTCTCCAAAAAGTTCCTTGAGATTAAAGAGCATATCTGAAGCAGTGGGCATAGCCTGATGCTGATGCTGCAAAACACCCGACATTGCTGCCAGAATGTAACATCGCGACATCTCATCAGCCTTAACCCACCACTTATAATACTCCTTCTCACTTTCAGGAGCATCTTCAGTAGGCTGATCTGGCTTGGGTTCATAAGTACAAAATTTGTACTCCTCAATAGTCAACACTATGTCCAAATTACGTTTCCATTCAATATAGATCGGTCCAGTAAGTTTGTTATCCTTAAGTATGGTGAATAGTGGATTAAAGCCCATAATGATCTAATCCTGAGAATCATACATGTAACACATAATCAGATAGTTGCATAAATCTTAAATCCTATTGGTTTCCTCTAACAATTAATTAAAATTAATACACTAATATTTAAACACCATAAGTATCTGGTACGCCACGATGGGTGACATATATACCACTTAATTCGTTTAAATATTACTTCGGTCCTATTACTAAATAATACGCCACGTTTGGGTGGACTATATATTACCTTTCATAGCTAAGTGTATACCATTATCAAATCCTAAATTAATAGCAATAAGACCGGATGCCACCATTAAATATTTCAAATCAATAATCGATAATAGGATAATTCCCAGATCGGGGGGAGCATTGTCAAGAGGCGTCACTTAAGACCCCTTTCTAGACAGAATCATCCTTTCTCTCAATATCAAAAATCTATATTCAATCAGTGGTACCCTTCTAATTAATCGAATTCTATGAAACTTGGTATGCCACGTTGTGTGGCATGTATACCTTTCAATATTCGTAATTAATTTAGGAAGTTTGTCCTAGTAATATCCATAACACTACCTGACACCATAAATCATATGCCACGTTAGGGTGGACTATATATAATTTATATTCGTCTTAGTGTTAAAATTACATACAAACAATAATGGAGACCGTGGGATTTAATTCCTAATTAATTCCCTCACCCACTTAGTATTTTTATTTAAAATTGAGGAATTTTATCTAGCATGCATCGCCTTATGTTATTTAATCGCAGTCCACATGTATCAAAATACACAAAACACATAACATAACAGCATGCTATACATGATTAAAGCATAATAAATAAATACTATGTCCATGTCGTCCTAATTATGTTAAAAATGCAATTTAAAATTAATTACACACATAATTAACAACACACATAATTAATTATTTAAATCAATAATCAAAAATCAGTGGAAAAAATTAAAATAAAATTTTCCACTATTATGGCCCCTTGAAAAATTTCCAGCCCTGTTCTGTTGGAAAAAAAAGTTTTCTCCCAAGAATTGCTGTTGCGCAGGAACATCATGCGTTACAAGCTTCTGGCGCCTGTTGCGCAGGCGCAGCCTGCGTTACAGTCCCTTATCCGGCTGTGGCGCAGGCCAGACCTGCGTTACAATCTTTAACAGGCCGTTGCGTATGTGGAACATGCGTAGTACCTTCAAACCAGAATTTTTAAGTCGTGCGCCTCTTCCCTGCTGTCGCCAGACTTTCTGTGTCACTGTTCCTGTTCATCTTAATCAAAAATAAACTGAACCAGCAGCCTTCAACAGCTACGCAGCGGATAAATTTTTTTCTCCGTTTTGATTTCCGATCGCACGTAATTGTTACAAAATACCCGGATCTTACAAAATCCATCAAACAATTACATAAAAAATAGATCTAATACAAAACTAATTTGTAAAATCTATTCTAACACGATCAACCATCGTGTTTTACAACCACGATAAACCACGTGGAAACCAAACAAAATAACCACGATTAAATCACGTGGGATCCAAACACATAATTAAAATATACATGGTCATAATAGTGGATACTAACCTGCAAAACAAAATATACAAGCCTACCACCATATACATGTATATATAATTACGACATGGACATCGTATCAAAAATTGCAGAACCATTGAACCAGGCTCTTGATACCAATTGTTGGGACAATCAGATCTTGGCACTGCAATTTTTGATACAGTAAATTAACGAGTACGAATAGAAAAGTCACCTTGTTAACGGTTTATTCCACACTCTTCTATTGTATTCCCAAATTCCCTTGAGCGAAGTGTGGCCTTCGTCTTCTCAAGTTAACCTCTCTTCTTGCTCCTGGGTTGCTACCAGATTTTTTCGACCAACCCTCGCAAGAAGAGAATAGGAAAATATATAGGGCTACAATAGGGATCATTATTAATTCAATCCACTAAAGAATTAATATTTGCACTACCTTTCCCAATACCGTAATTTAATTAATTAATTCGGTTCCAATATTATTTGCTTATTAAATTCCCCATGTTTAAAATATCGCATGTCCATTAATTAAATAAATTACTGATAATTCATTTAATTAATATCTTTTATCCTTGATCATCCACTCAACCTTTATTTAATTATGCCGGAATAAATCCACCTGCAGGGTTTCACATAATTAAATCTTTTTGAGCTTTCAAGGGGACATCATTAACCCGAATATTATCAGGACATGGATTCCTTCAATAAATAATATTCACCATATATATTATTTCATCACCCAAAATATAATGAAATAAATCAAAAGAATTATTTCATATATAAATCAAAGCATGTAAATAATATACACGTGTCAATTACTATATCTGGATTAAGAACCTAAGCATTAATAATAACATAGAATCTTAGTTCACCTTCTAAATCAGTATAAGGGAACAATTCTAAATTTGATCCTGTTCAATATACACAAAGTATACTAGTATTATTTATTAGTCAATATAAACTAATCTAAATAATACTACAGCCATTCCAGTGGATTGTCTAACACCACCTGTGCTGTGAACCATATTATATTATATAAACCGTATTTAATAATTTAATATTCTATATCCCATTTGATACTAGATTATTCACAATATATAATATTTAGACAACATGTAAACATTTAAATGATTCTTAATAAAATAGGCCAGAAATAAATGTATATATTTCAAATAAATATTTTCAATATACACCAACACTCCCAAAGACCGAGTCTTGTTCACATATACCCCAAGGAGGTATGAAAGGAGTCCTGACGTCCCCATCAGCGTTTCGGGATCGTTTACCGCCTTGAGAGCAGTGCTCCAAGAAGTTAGGGATATGAGGCTTAGTAGGATTCAGTTTCTCCTCAGCCTTCTTCTTCATCCTCTTAGTAACAGTTGGCCGGTTCTCAGGACGACTATCAATCTCCTCAGCAGCTGAAATACAAAGAGAAAAATATCGGGATAAGAACAAACAGAGTTCATAATAACCTCAAGTAAGAAAGTTACCCTCAATGGAAAGAAAGCTAAGGCCAGCCTCAATAAGATTCTTTTCATTCAGAAAAGTTTTATAGTGTGTACGGCCGTCATCAGCAAGAAGCCTATCTCGATCCAACAATTCTGAATCAGTAAGGTCACACACGAAATGTGAACTGTCCTCCACGGACCCAAATCTCTTCACAAAGAAGTTGCCCCAGTCGCCACCTTTCCACTCAAGAACTACAAACTCCCTTTCCCAGAAATGCTGTGAATCTGGAAAGGAGATGGGATTCACCATGTGTGGAAGTTTGGCTCGGTGCTTAAGGCTAACCCATCCTTTCTTGGAGTCGGAAGAGTTGCTGGCCCCAAAGATACTTCGAAACATTGTAGTTGTCGGATGAATCTCCAGTTGGCGACACCTTATTAAGAAAATAGAGATGTACCTCCAAGCATTGGGATACAATTGACAGGGGTGGATCTGATACTCCGCCAGCAATCTAATCATAAAATTGTCAACCGGGAATCTGAACCCGGCATCTAAGGCACCCCAGTAAACAAAAATCCTCTCAGGATGCCAGTTGCATGTTCTATCTGATGGGTTTGGGAGACGAACCTTAATGGCACTTAAGAAGTGATAGGACTCCCTTATCTTTTGGACATCTCGTTCCGACAACTTACTTGGACTGTTAAAAGAATCTAAGCTGGAACAGTTTGGGAATGCTTCCCTCATAATGTTCAGGAGATCTAGCAAGGATTCAAATCTATGTTCAACATACGAAGGAGGTTTGATTTTTTCTTTACCTTTGGTGGTCCTCATCTTACTCCTCTTCGACATAGCTTCCATCATGGAGACAGCGGGAGCCATTGGTTGATCACCTTCCGACATCTTGATCTTGAAGCTGAAACTTGATCTTGAATCTGAAACTTGATCTTGAAGCTTGAACTTGATCTTGCAACTTGAAGCTAGAGAACTTAAGAATTTGAGAGCTCTGAAATGAAGAAGTGAATTGAAATGAAGGCTACTTCTCCTCTTTTATAGAAAATGCATGACCTGCTACATCAGGTTGAATCTCAGTTTGGTTCGCGTTTACAGGTCATCTATCGTTTATAGACGAAAAAAGGACAGAAATTATCCGCGTTATACAGAAAGAATCGTTATAATTCATATATGCCGGAACAGAAATAGCTGAAATATTTGCTGCATGGATGTTTGCGCTTAAGAAGATAAGTAACGAGTTTAGCCTTAAGCACAAGATTAGCAGTGCTAATCATAAATTAAGGAGTAATATCGTTAGAAGTCACGGATGACCAAACTGACAACTAAAGATCAAGATCAAGGTTCTTGATCCTCAGGATCACGGATGATTTTAGATCCTAGATCCCTGACGAATTAAGATCAAGATCGAGGTTCTTGATCCTTAAGATAATGAAGTCACGAATGACAAAGATAGTAACTTGAGATCAAGATTCTTGATCCTCAAGGCCACGGATGGTTTTCAGGTCTGGGTTTCCTAGCCAACCACGAAGTGGCCGACCACGACACCCGGAGGGCCGTAACCAACCACGAGGCAGCCGACCACGGCGCACGAGGGGCCGCAGCCGACCACCTCCCGGCCGACCACGGCGCACGAGGAGCCGCAGCCGACCACGAAGATTTCGGGTCGTTCGGCCGACCACCTTCCAGCCGACCATGGTGTGGCCGACCATGGTGGCTTGGAGCCCTCTGGCCGATCACCTTGTGGCCGATCACGAGCTCCTCCGTGGTCCGGCCGATCGCGGGGTAGTTCGTGGTCCTGAATCTCGATTTTTTCAGCGAACCTCGGATAGTTTCTGGACCTAGATCTCGACTTTTTCAACGAGTCTCGGATGGTTTTCAGTGCTAAAAAGAGGTCAAGATTAGCGTCGTTTAGTGCCGATTAAGCACTGTTTAGTGCCGATTAGCGCCGTTAGTGCCGTTTTATGCCGTCTAACATCGTTTAACACTGATTAAACGTTGTTTGAGACTGATTAGCACCGTTTAGTGCCGATTAAGCACTGTTTAGTGCCGATTAGCGCCGTTAGTGCCGTTTTATGCCGTCTAACATCGTTTAACACTGATTAAACGTTGTTTGAGACTGATTAGCGCCGTTTAATGCCGATTAAGCGCTGTTTAGTGCCATTTAACACTGTTAGTCGATTCAATATCATTGTAAATGCGTCGGTCGCTCCACGCCTTACATTAAGACGATAATGTTGAATACTTGCGTAAAAGCAATAAATCCTGACCCAAGTCTCGAAAAGGCCATTAAAACTTCGAGGAAAACCTGATCAGTTTTCCTAGAAGTTGGGGGGCAAATGATATGGGCTGAAAATAAGCCCTAAATATTAGGGCTGAGCAAAATCAAACCGAAACCGAAAAACCGAACCGAACCGTGCAAATTCGGTTTGGTTCGGTTCTAATTTTTTGAAAATTCGGTTTATTCGGTCCGGACCGAATAGACCGAAATAAAAATCGGTTCGGTTCGGTTCTTTGAAAAATACTTCGGTCCGGACCGAATAGTCCGAATAATATATACTTTAATTTTTATATTTATGTTATATACATTTTATATATATCTTATAAAATATAATTATATTATCTAATTTGTAAATTCTAATTATATCTATGTTGGTGAAATAGTGGTGATTAATTGATTATTATTTTTGTGATAAAAAATGAATTTTTAGCTTTATTTATAATATAGGTTTTTTTTCAAAAAAAAAAATTTGGTTTTTTCGGTCCGGACCGAACCGAACCGAATTATTTTGGTTCGGTCCGGTTCGGTCCATGATTAAACTTCGGTCCGGTTCGGTCCAGAAAAAAATGACATTTCGGTTTTCGGTTTATTCGGTTCGGTCCGGTTCTGGACCGAACCGACCGAATGCTCAGCCCTACTAAAGATACATTTAATATGGCATTAATTAGACCCAGCATGGTCCGAACGTGGGGCCCACCAGATGGACCCAAAACCCCAATTGTAATATTAATTTCGTAATTAATATTGGGGGAAATAAACAGCTCAGCAATAAGAGTTGGATAAGGATATTATCTCCATTAGACTTAGCCACCAAGGCATCCAATTCGATATGGAAACTGATTCCTACAAGGAATAGATCTGGAACCTTCCTCAAGGAAGACTTGTCCACCAAGTCTCTGACTCCTACCATAATTCTAAGGCTTCTCGGCCTATATAAAGGGCCAGACCCCTCATCTCAGAACTACGTTTTTTGGCTTGATTCTCAATAACGAGATACGTAGGCATTCTGTGAGGACCGATTAGTCTCGAACACGGAAACATCCATTAAAGCTCGAAGTTCAACCACCCTAGCATTAATTACAAATCGTAACCTAGTTTTTATTCCACAACATAATTATAATTATATAAACTAATCAATTACTTTTTTCACAAAAATCATGTCATCTTTTAATTTTCACGTTACCTTTCTATTTTCTATAACTAAAATCTCTCTTTTTCAAATTATATCACGGGCGGTTCTATTTAATAAAATAAACTAATAAACTAATAATATTAATAATTAACCGATTACCCTTTTCAGCTAAAACGTATCATCTTTTTTATGTTTTCTAACTAAAATCCCTCTTTTAATAGAAATATCACGGACAATATCAATTTCTCCTTTTCTAAAAATATTACGAGCAATTGTATTTAGTAAAATAACGTAATTAAATTAAAGTTATTATAAACTAATCAATTACCTTTTTCACCTAAAACATGTTACCTTTTTTATTTTTTCTAACTAAATCCTCTCTTTTTCTAATCATATCACGGGCGTTCTATTAAATTAAATTAAATAATAAATTTATAATTACTAATAATTAATCGATTACATTTTTCTACTAAAACCTATCATCTTTTCTATATTTTCTAACTAAAATCCCTCATTTTCTAAAAATATCATGGATAACATTTATATAATTATTATCAAATCATCTCAGATAAAAATTTAAATCTCCAAAATTCATGTTTTAAAAAATTAATTTAAACTAATGAAAAAAATTCATACAATATTAAAAAAAATTCGTGCATCGCATGGGTTTTAAGATATGCTATTATATAAAAGTCGAAACATTAAAAGTTTTGGTACCTGTTTTTTTGTACTTCGTGAATTTACTTATTTACCCTTTATTATAAAGAAAAATATATATGATATCTATACTATTAAAACACCTAAAATAAATAATAACATAATATAATTAATGGTAATTAGTCGATTGCCTTTTTCACATTTACTTTCGATTGAAGATATTACCTTTTATAAACACCTATTGCCTTTTTCACAATTACTTTCAGTTGAAAATACTACCTTTTATAAATATCTAAAAACATCATTCGTATCATATATTTCAATCATTAATATTTCTTTCGAATTAAAACATGTTACCTTTTGATATAAAACTAATCTTAAAATATCACACCATACTTTTCAATTATTAATACTATTATATAAAATCTATCACTAACAAAATATAATAGAAATCCGTATACTACGAATAATGACCACAAGATTTTTAGTAAAAAATTAGAATCGTTAGATCTAATGATTAAATATATTAAATGATTAAATTAATTTACTAAAATTTCAAGGTTCGAATTCTATCAACGACGTATTTATTTTAAAATTTTAATATATAAGTTTTAAACCATGCATATCATTAACTAAATTTATAAAATTAAAATTAAAATAAAACATTGTAAATAATGATTATATAAAAATATAATTGTAACATAAAATAAAATTTATTACATAAAAATTTGTGCATCGCACGGGTTATAAGTTAGTAAACTTTAAAACACAAAAAAAATAATTATTAAAAATCAAAATATTCGATAATTGTTAGAATCTGTGATTGATATTTTTAACTAAAAGTGATGATTTTTTTTAAAAAGTATTGACGATCAAATTTTATATTTTTTCTAATGTAATATACACGACCATTTTTTTAGTTCTTTCAATAAAATAGGGGGGAAAAATGATTAGCAAAAAAAAATAGGGAAAAAAATAAATTAATTAAAGATAATCAGATATTTTAACGAGCAAACAATTATCAATGAGAAAATGACCAAAATACCTCAAAATAAGGTACCCATGGCCCAAAATACTGATTTTCGGAACAGTTGGCCCTCACTACCCACGGAACATGCCACTATGAGTGGCGCATCCCATCTCTCTCGCTTCTCCCGTTTTCTCTCCCATCTCTCTCGGTTTACCGGATCTCTCCGACCTCCCGAACTCTCTCCGCCTCTCTTCGCTCTCTCCGGCCACCACCACTGCTTTTGATTATACCAAAACAATCACCATTACCAGCTCTTCGTTTTGTCCCAATCGATTTAACGAATCTGGCCCCGTAGGGGCAGTTACGAGCTCACCGGAAAATCGAGGAGATATTGTTCGGTTCGATTGGGGGTTTGAAATATGGGAATGAAATGGTTTTAAAATGGGTATGGTTGTGTAGATCGTCGAAAGGCGATTCCATTGATATATAGTACATTATAGGAAGATGCCTTGAGTGTGTGAACGAAGAATTTGCGTTTCCGGCGAAAATCGCCTCCAAATCGTCATGGGTACTGAGCTCCCTGGGTACTGAGCTCCCGTGAATTCTGAGCAAAAATGATGGTGACGTCAGATGACGTCATCACGCATTTCAGAACTGCGTAACATGGGATGCGCTGGTATGGAATGCGTATCATGGGTTATTTTCACGCCTGTCAATAGCGTGTCTGTGTGTTACTCCTTCCTGTCATGTGTTACTCCCATTACCAGTAGCATGTTCCGTGGATATTTAGGATCGCCCGAGTTGGCGGTAGGTATTTTGCTCATGGGTAGTGAAAAAAGAGGTATTCTGCACCATCACCCATTATCAATAATCTAACTTTTAACAAATATTTAATAAAAATTTAGGAAGCAGAGCCAAAAATTTCGAATTTATTACTATCTCATTTTTGGTAGAATGTTTTCAAACACAAATGGTATCATAAGTAGACATATTTCTTGTTTGAAAAAAAAAAAGGTATCATATTTTAAATGGTATCATATCTTAAGAAATATGATTACCTTTTTTTTTTGGTTTTAAAAAAAAAAAGTAGTCATATTTCTTAATTTTGAAAGAAAATCTAAACATTATTACATTTAAAATATTATCTGGGTGAGTTACAATTTTTCAAATTACACTGGTTAAAACACCAATCAAATGGGCCTTGGCCCATGTTGTATACATGGAATAAAACCCGGGCTTGCATTGAAACCCTAAAATACAAACAATTCAGTTTCTAGGGTTTTCAGCTTGTCACAACATCGCCGTTTTCCACTCATCACCATTTCGCAGCAGTCATGGTAATAATTTTAACTCTCTCTCTCTCTCTCTCTCTCTCTCTCTCTCTCTCTCTCTCCCGTTATTTATATACATATCTGTGTATAAACGTAACCAATTGATTTGTACAATGCTAATGTTCAGATTATAACTGAAAAGAACCGCCGTGAAATCTCAAAGTACCTCTTCCAAGGTTCTTCATCCTTTCCATCTCCCATTTTTAATTAATTTTAATATAAAGTTTTATATTTATTTCAATTACTGTCCAATTTGATGTGTTATAAGTGTTTAATTAAGTGTATATGTTGAATTATAGAGGGTGTGTGCTATGCTAAGAAAGACTACAACTTGGCTAAGCACCCAGATATCGATGTCCCGAATCTTCAAGTTATTAAGTTAATGCAGAGTTTTAAGTCTAAGGAATATGTTCGCGAGACTTTTGCTTGGATGCATTACTACTGGTACTTAACTAATGATGGCATTGAGTTTTTGAGGACTTATCTTAATTTGCCATCGGACATTGTGCCTTCTACTTTAAAGAAGTCTGCTAAGCCGCTCGGTCGTCCCATGGGCGGCCCTCCTGGTGATCGCCCTCGGTATATTTTTTTAACACTGGTTATGTAATTTATGTAATGTGATTGTTTTATGTGGGTTTTTCGGTTTGATTAATGTGATTTGGATTGGTTTGATGTGGTCCTCCTAGATTTGAGGGAGACCGACCTAGGTTTGGTGATAGGGATGGGTATCGTGGTGGACCAAGAGGACCACCTGGAGAATTTGGCGGTGAGAAGGGCGGAGCTCCAGCTGATTATCAGCCTGCTTTTAGGGTAAATACTCTTTCCAGATATGTTTTTGGTTTCAGCTAGTATGCTCTAATATGTATTATGTAGTTGTTATCTATTGTATGAAACTGTCTACTTTTTTGCATGTATGCATATCAGAAGTTATTTGATGTGTACAGTATTTTGATATATTTATGGCATGAAGCCTGATTTTGATTATGCGTTACTGTCGAACAGGCTTAAAGAACATTTATGCACTTCTGTACAGCTTGTTCATTTGTGTTTTCACTTGATCTCGTGGTTTTTAACCAATAATTTAAGTAGTCCTTGAGTAGATTAATCTTGTACCAAATGTCCGGGTTAGTTCTTTCTACGATAAAAGAAGAAATACAATGTTTCCGACCTATCAAAGTGAATTAGGAATCCGTAAGCTTGGATTTATGGATCCATATCTAACGATTAGGATGTGCATCAATTTAGGGCAATTACTGATCATTCAAAAGCCTATTCAGTATGCACTCATCCACCCTAATTTCCGATTGTGAAGTATTTAAGGGTGAGTATTGTGCGACAACGTGATTGCCTGCTACTATTTAAAGGCTTTTAAGCTTGTAGGAAGATATTTAAAATGCTCTTTCATTGTTTGTGATCCCCTGTTCTCATGTTTAAGGTTCTTAAGTGAGTTGTTACATTTATTTTTGTGCCAGTTGCTCTGTGTCCTTGAAGGCTTAAACAGCTGATTATGATGTTTTACGTGGTGTTTCTGATAATGGCCATGTTACTAGGATTCGGTTTTAATATAGAATTTGGCTTCTTAATAGCTGAGTAATGAGTTCGGTGATGTGCTAATGTTAGTCACAAAAATTGCAGGGTTCTGGGAGGGGTGGCTTTGGACGTGGCTCTGGAGGTTTTGGAGGAGCACCACCTAGTTGAAGCTGTTCTTAAAATTCAATATGCCAGAGTTGTAATATCTGCAAAATAGGAACTGGTTCAAACAATCTGAAACCATTTCTTTACACAGTTGTGTGAGTTCTATTGTCATCTTGGGATCAGAAATATTATATTTTTGCCTTTCTGAGCTTTTTTGACCTGATGAGTTTCTACTTGAGTTTACATGAAGTCCTGTTGGAATAGTTTGGTAGCAAAATTCACTAGGAAGGCGATATGGTATGTTAGTGATGCATAATTATCAGAAACCTTGCATGAAAGTTTTGATTGCATTGAGAAGTTAAAGTAGCATAATGTATTTTGGATGAGGTGGTCAGGTTGTGCACCTCGGCATGCACTCCACATTATGGTAATATTGTGATTGACATCAAACATTCAAGTACATTCAACATCACGGAGCCAAGTCTCATGTAGCACCAAACCGGAGAGAGAACATATATAATAATGTTAGTGGTAAATAAAAGTTGCGTAACAGTACCAACATTCTCTAACAAGTCTCATGTTACTCCAACGTAAGTGTTAAACATGAAGGTACTGGACGATAAAAGATTGGATTATGGCTGCAGCTGCACCTATGTTCGCTTTCAGACGTTAAAATGGTACTTTTAATGGTCAGTGAGAATTTAGTAGAACTATTGTAAATGGCTATCCTGTAAATGTTGCACTTCAGAATTGACAACTGGTTGCTGCTTTGAAGAAAGAATGTTCTGCACTTGTATCACGGCATTCGAGTTCTAAGTGTCTCCCGGGGACATTCATTATCATTACAGATCAGTCGTATAAATTTCATCTATTCAAAACAGTCACATATCTGACGTTCATTGATATCCTAAATTTGCAGGCTTGAATGCAAATTGCTATTAATCAAATATAAACTGGAAACAAAATAATGTCGTACTTTAGCAACAAAAAATTGAGTAGATTTTTGTAGCTTCGATAAAATTATTTATTTTGTATAATGATTTTTTTTTTAAAACTATATCTAATTTTATATAGTATACCCTCATGTGAAATTTAAAGCATGCAACATGTAAACATGCCGATAAGGATTTAAAGTAAAAGATTTATCATAGCCAGCACATCCGGTGGAATTCTGTTTCAGTATAAAGTACATAGTTGTACTCAAACTCAACATCTCTCGTAACTTTAGGAGCAACTCGAACTAATCTTAACAATCTCTCAACTCTCAAACTCATAGGCTATGTTCACTTGGATTGAATGGAATGAGGGGAGAATAGAATGAAATTTATACTATTATTTGGGGGAGATTGGGGAAAGTATTTATAAATTTCATTCCTTGCTTCATTCCTCTCCAAATAATTTGAACTAGAATTCTAACCCACATGTTTTGGAAGGAATGTTAAATTCCCAATCTTCATCTTTTTCCTTGCAATCTTCATCATAAAAATCTTCTTCTCCCTCATATTTGTTCATTATTTCCCCCAACATCCCCCTTTCTTCATAAATTTTGTTTACAATTTTCATTCCATTCCTACCCCATTTCATTCTTTCCAAGTGAACACACCCATAGTACATGAGACTTGCTGATACTAATAATCTTTTAATTCCAAGTACAATAATAAATTAGTGTATCAGCATGTCTTTTGATTCAGTAACATCATCTGCTGTTAAAAAGCTCTCCGCAAGAACCTCATTCTTTGGCCTCAAGTTATGGCCTGTAATTCTCATTTGCATTGGAATTTTCATCTTGTTGCTTCTTCTTCTTAAAATCTGCTGTTCTTGTTGTCGACGATACTCTAAATATGGCGATTATCAGTTAAATAAATCAGACAGCAGTTGTAATGCAATCTCAAAAACTACTTCATCTTCGATGCTTCTATCTCGTCATGCTTTGCCATTGGAATATGACATTGAGTCATCAGGTGGTCAGTGGTCAAGACGAGAAGGGTATAAAGGTTGTGATACTAGAAGTATTCAGTTGAAGCATTGTAATAGCATTGGAGGGATAAAACAATACACTCTAGAGGAAATCGAAACCGCTACAAATGGATTTGCTGATGAAAATGTTATTGGTAGTGGAGATTACGGGATTGTCTATCGTGGCTTATTGTTTGATCATTCTCGTGTTGCTATAAAGAAACTCGTATTTAACAAGTATGAGGCTTTCTCTAATTTCATTAAGAAAAACTATGTAAACATATACTGATGGTATAGTGATTATATAAATTGCAGTGGTAAATCAATGGATTTTATACAAGAAGTGGAGGCAATGTGGTGTGTCAGGCACAAGAATATGGTGAAGTTATTAGGATACTGCACAGAAGGAACCTACAAGTACAGTTCTTCTCCGTTTTCTTCGCTTCTACAACTTTATTCTGATTGTTTAAATATCATCTAGTCATTCCCTAGTTAAAGATATGTTATTTGGTGTTAATGGTAAGCAGAATGCTGGTGTACGAGTATTTAGACAATGGTAATCTCCGGCATTGGCTTCATGGAACAACAGGGGATGTTAGCACATTGACATGGAATACGCGGATGAACATTATCCTAGGGATCGTCAAGTGGTTAGTGCTATTCTTTACCTACTTTAGTTACCATGTTCGTTTTCATTAACTGGACTGGTAGTTGAAATTTAGAGTTTTGATTCTGCAGTTTGGTATATCTTCATGAGGATACTGAACCACCTATCGTTCACCAAAATTTAAAATCAAGTAATATACTTCTTGATCGCCAATGGAATCCCAAGGTATCTGATTTTGGTCTTTCCAAGCTTTTAGGACCTGACTGGACTCTCTCTCTGGCTCGGCCAACAGGAACTTCCGGGTTAGTTTTTGCATTTCATCCACAAAGCTGCTCCTTATGATTTCATAACTGATGTAGCTCTTTTTGGTTGTTTACTATGTAGTTATATGGCGCCAGAATATGGTATTACCAGAGTTTTGGACGAGAAGACTGACGTTTATAGTGTTGGAGTGCTTATTATAGAGATCATAACAGGGAGATCTCCGGCAGAGAGAAGAGGAGAAAAGAATGAGGTGATTTGAGCTAATAAACATGTTGAATAGATACACTAATATTTTTAGTACGAACTAGTGAAACTTTATGTGCATCTCTGATCCATCTGCATAGTTCTGTTTACAAATTATCAACTCATTTCTATCAATTTGATGTGCAGGGTAACTTGGTCGAGTGGCTAAATTCCATGGTTAGGGACCAAAGTATAATCCAAATTCTGGATCCAAAGTTGGCTGAGAAGCCTAATAAGAAGGAACTAAAGCGGATAATATTGATTGCTCTACGATGTGTTGATGCAGAAGCTGAAAATAGGCCGAAAATGGGAGACATCATTCACATGCTTGAGCCTCGAGACTTGCTTTTAAGTGATGTAAGCACTACTATTCTACAATTGCTGCTATGCAAGTCTATGTTCACATTTATTAGTTTTCTCTCACTGTTTGGTTATCGCCTTTTACTTTAAATACAGGAACGTGTAATAAAAACAGAGACATTGCGTCGCAATCTTGATGCTGATTAAGTATCAAGGCTATTGTGTAAAAATAGCATAAGAGACTTCAGGAGTATAGCATTTCTGCATCAATTTCTGGAGACTGGAATGTTGGAAGTCTATAGGAGCTGGTATAGATCAAAGCAAAATATGTTGCAAATATCTTCATCAATTTTGCTTCTTTCACTTTTTCTTCTGTTTATGATACAAACGTTATCAATGTATCATGCTGAGATTAAATAAAGATTTCTGTTTGGCGGGCTAGAGGATACTAGTTATGTTTTGTAAAACTGTAAGCTGGACAATGAAGCCCACAGAGTTATACACCAACAAATTTAACAATGCGAAGTCTCTGCTACGCATTGTTTTCCTCGAATGAAAAATAGTAATCCATTTTGTTATTTATAGTTTAACAAGCGGGATACAATAAGTATGTTTGGTTTTCACTCCGCGTATGGTAACAAACCTGACATTAATCTTTTGAGGACAAAACCACATGTGTAAATCAATTTCAAACCAATAAAGATATTAAATTTTCATGCAGCCTTCAACATCAAATTTCTATTAGTATTTGTTTATATGAAAGATACCTAACAATGTCAAATTAGTTGGAAGGCCAGTTACTTAATTTTCGGTTAAGATTCTAAACAGATCTTATAATTTTCTTATCCAATGTGACACAACATCGGTTGGGCCCAGTCAATCTTATTCCTTAAAAAACGGATTAATTGTGGAAATTTATGAATTTAGCATCTGCCCGTATTTGGATGAGTCCAAGTACATTGATTCAAAGTTGACAATAGTAGTCCATAAAACACATGTGGTTCACCTCCTTTTAAACCCACCCAAGAATCACATTCCCCTGCCTGCCTATCTCTTCTCAAACAACCCATACTCACAAACATACACAAATTCTTGATATAAACACCCCTTGGTCGATTATGGCAGCTAGAATCTCCGTCGGGTCTTTTGGTGTAGGGAAAGGCCAAATTCAGAGTCCGAAACGGATGACCACTGTCACGCCAATTTGGCAACAATCTCCTATGATTCGTAGATCGTTTGTAGCTCTAGGGTTGGGAAGGAAGCAGAAATTGAGCATTTGTTTTGCGGTGGAGGATAGTGAGAGGCCAGTGGTTGCTGCAGAAGTAGAAGAGAGCACGCAAGATATCGAAAAACACATCATAGCATCCTTGACTGAGACAGGAGGCAATCGTGGTGAGGAAAGAATGGCCAGAAAGAAAACAGAGCGGTTCACTTACTTGGTTGCGGCTGTCATGTCTAGTTTTGGTATTACATCCATGGCTGTGTTCGCTGTCTACTCCAGGTTCGCTTGGCAAATGGAGGTATTATACATTTTGTACATGCATACGTGTATTGTATTATAGTATTTGATCATTGTCAGTGTCTCAGCAATACTGTTTGGGTTAATATTTATAGGGTGGAGAGATTCCGTTGTCGGAAATGTTTGGTACATTTTCACTTGCTTTCGGGGCTGCAGTAAGTGCTTCCTTTTAATTCATCCTCCCGCAACTCATTTCTTAGAATTATACTAGTATTTGTTTTTTTTATGTAGAGATAAAAATCAGTTGATTGTATGTGTTGCAATCCGCTACTTCAGGTGGGTATGGAGTACTGGGCAAGATGGGCACACAAAGAGCTATGGCACGACTCATTGTGGCACATGCACGAGGTGTATTAATTTCCAGATCTTAAAGCTGCCAACTAAATGGATTTGTATTAGTAGTAGTATTCATGCTTTAATTGTGTGTCTAAAATGCAGTCACACCATAAACCAAGAGAAGGCGCATTTGAGCTCAACGACGTATTTGCTATCATAAACGCGGCTCCAGCTATCGCACTTCTTGCCTATGGTTTCTTCCACAAAGGCCTCTTTCCTGGCCTTTGTTTCGGTGCTGTACGTTTCCATTTTTCTGTTTCCTCAATTTCAGAGATACTAATAAACTAGTTTTAAACGTGGGGTGACTATATATTCTTTGTTTGTTTTATCAACTAACAGTGACAGTACATGATACAAATACAGGGACTTGGAATCACGGTGTTTGGGATGGCCTACATGTTTGTCCACGACGGTCTTGTCCATAAACGGTTCCCGGTGGGTCCTGTAGCAAATGTCCCCTACTTGAGAAAAGTTGCCGCTGCCCACCAGGTTTTGTTCACACCCTGTATATATCATTATCTATCACTATTCCCCGATTCTTAATTTCGCAACACTCGGACATGGGTATTATATATTGGTATTATTGTTTTAATGTAACGTTAACTTTAAGCGAAAAGCATGTATAACTTTTAAAATATTGTCATGTCCAACAATTGGAACACGTATAGAAGTTGAACTCCTGTAATTTGTAAACAAGTTGAGATAACAAAGATTTATGTAATAATTCCAGCTGTTTTACATGTATAGCTACACCACATGGAGAAGTTCAATGGAGTGCCATTTGGGTTGTTTTTGGGGCCTCAGGTTTGTGGTCCTCTATTAAGTACTACTAGCATATATCTATTACAGCTTTTTTTTTTCTTTACTTTCTATGATTAGTGGATGTCTGGATGATAAACAATATCCGGGAATTATTTGATTGGCTGCAGGAAGTCGAGCAAGTGGGAGGGATTGAAGAGTTGGATAAAGAGATCAGTCGGAGAATCAAATCCTCTTCCATATAATCGGTGTTGTATAATAGAGAGCTAATATTATAGACTACACGTTAGTGAAATCAAAGTTTATAGTTCTTTTTCGGTTGTTTTGGCTTCTTTTGCTCATAACTTGTTATAATCTAACAGACCAACTCCACACCCTGTGTAAATATGTATACATAATTGCCAAAATGTAGTAAGAATGCCTCATAAATATATTGGTGTTTTCGATCTACAAATTATCGATTCCATTTTAATTGGCGCTTTACTTTTAACTAGCAGTGCAAAGCACGGATTGTGATAAATTATTTTAAATTTTTTAAATAAATAAAATTTTGAAACACCAAATTGTATATAATACTATATTCTCAACTTTTATTTAGATTGCTAGTTAATAGACTCTTAACATATAACTTCACTATTAAATTAATATTTAACATTATTATTTTAATTAATTAAATTTACATAACTTCATTTTGGTAATATAAGAGTGGTTATATTATTTTAATGGTATACATGACATACCATTAAAAGGGGGTTTCTGATTTTAATAAAGAGTATAGAGAAAAAAGGTTCCCAATATCACAATTTCAAGACAAATGGCTTCAAATATCACAATTCAAAAAGCTGGTCCCGTATATCACTCCAAAACCCTACATCGTGTAGCGTTTTGGATTTTTTTTTTTTTTTTTTTGTAAGAGACGCTAATGCGTCTAGCGTTGTGTGTGTCTTGTGGTGGGGGGAGGGGGTAACTCTAGATTAACTTTTGTTTAGAGGATGGAAACTCTGGATTAACTTTTGTTTTGAGGATGGAAACGTTGAACTAGCTAGCATCTTTAAAAAAGAAAAAAGAAGAAAAAAACCTGTATGACGCTAGACGCAATAGCGTTATAAAAAAAACTTAAAACGCTAAATCATCTTATGTTTTGGAGTGATATTTTGGACCATTTCCTTTAAAATTGTGATATAGAGGGCCAACCTATAAAAATTGATTTTTTCGGTTATTAAATTTTCGGTTCCATTTTAACAAGCATTTGACTTTTTACATGATTAATGATGGGAATAAACTTTTACTACATTTAAAATTATGATGAATTATGATGAATTAAATGTTAGTACTTACTTCATATAAAATTATGATGAATTTCATAAATCATATATGTGTGAAAAAGAAAAAATCGAAGTATTGATGGGAGCTAATGCAAGAAGCACACGACCAGGAAAAGTTGACAGCAGGTTCTGTTACAAGTATATCAATTTGCACATGATCGTAAAAAAATGGGACAAATGTTGGAAAACAATGAAATCTCAGGAATGTTGAAGCAGGTGGAGAATATAATCGAAGCCTTAAGAAGGTAAAAAACTCGTGTTTAAAAGAGAGATTAAGGATACTATTAAGATATTGGAAGATATGGGATGTAAATACATGCCATGCGTCTTCACAAGGATTAACGGACGGAGGGGGGCCTAAACACGTCTATTTTGTTTTTCGTTAACGCTGTTACATGCATTATTTACAAAGTGCTAGGGCCACTTTGTTATGGTACGTATGCAATTTCCTCACCCAGATATAATATAAAATTTGAAAAGTCTTACCCAATCGGATATCTTAGCTAACAAAACATCGAGAGTTCAAATTTCATCGAAAATAAAGTGAAATGGCATGCTTGAATATTTAAATTATTCATAAAAAATAATGATGTAGGAAGGGACATTTCACCCATCCATTCCGATCTCCGCTTCGAATGGAACGAAAATTTGAAAAAAAGAAAATCGGATTTGAAACGGGAAATGGAGAAATTTTATAAAAAAAAAAAACCAGGGATTGGGGTGGGACGGGGATTAGTGTCTCCTCCGCCCAATCCAATTCGACCTAAAATTTCCCATTCCCATTTCCCGCTCCGATTCTCGTTCCCCGATCCCATACATAATAAAAAAATACTATATTTATATGTGAATATATGAAATCAATATATATATATAAAGGAGGATAGCGGGAGTTTAGGTGGCGCTCTAATATCGTCTCAATCGATTTTTCTAATTTTCTAGAATTTTAAACACTAATAAATATGAAAATATCAATTAGCATATTAGAAGTAGAATAGGTGTTCGAATTTATAAAGGAGAAGAGCTCGAATTTATAGGGAAGACATATGATTAGAAGTTCTATTGGAAGTATAATAAGTATTTATAAGGCATACGATTAAAAGTTCTATTGGAAGCAGAATAGGAGTTCGAATTTATAGAGAATAAGAGTTTGAATTTATAGAAAAAATATATATAAATAAAAGTTCTACTAGAACTAGAATAGGTGTTTGAATATATAAAGCAGACATATAATTAAATATTTTATAGAAAGTGCGATCTTCTTAAATTATATATTTTTTATATAAGTTAATTATATTTATATTAGGAATTCATAAATCAAATACTATTGTCATGAAAAAAATCACCGTATTTAAAAAGAAAAGAATTGATGTGTTATTAACATAATAAAAGAACAATGAGTAAAAGAACAATCTCATGTAGTCTTTATAATATATGTTAAAAAGTTGGGATTTCGATTTTAACGAGAGAGCGGCTCAATCGAAAGAATCATATTTAACAAGAAATTGATTCATTAGAGAAGATTATTTAATTATTAAAATTTAATATTAATATTATAATATAACGTAAATGAATTGATTTTTTTTAAAAATATTATAACGCCGACGCGAAGCGCGGCTTTATCAACTAGTAACTTATATAAAGTAAATACAATTTATATATTTTGATAAGTTTAAAATATTTTATCCATTTTTTAGTTAAAAATTTTCATTTTAGAATTCATGTATTCGTTGTTTTATTTGTTATTTAAATTATAAATAGATATTGACTAAAATTTATGTATAAGATATGACACACTACAATTTATTAAACTGAGTTCTCTATAAAAAGGTTTTATACTAAATATATATTTTTTTAATTTTTAAAAATTTCTCGATTTGTCACTGGGATCTCGTTTCTTGTTCGGCGATGAGGATCGGGTAACAAAATATTCCCCATTTGAGAATCGAGACGGGTTTGGAAAAAAGGGATGAGAACAACGTTTCCCATTCGAAATGACCTGACGCTTATCCCGAGACTGACGTTGACATAATGATTCAGGCATATCAGCCTATGGGGATTTTTGAGGAACTTATTTTCAGAATAAGTCAACTTATTTTAAGACAAAATTAGAGATTCTTAACTTTTTTCTGAAAAAAGTTATTTTTTTTGTAACTTATAGAATCTCAAACATACATTAAATACTCGTATAAATTTTTTTATCAAAATATGGAATTTTTACCCGATAAATTTTCCCAAACTGGCCCTATTATTCATTAGCTGGGCGGAATTAGAGAACCTATAATTTCAACTAAACGGAAACTGAGTGGGGAAAATGACACCATCCACTTAACCTCGACACATATCTGTCTATGTACCTACACAAACAAGCATCACTCTGCTTAGCCAAAGAGAATCACACACCTGCCACCCTATATTTTGCGTCCGAGATTGAATGGATTTGTATATTCGTTAAAAAGGTCACCAAAAGTTAGTGTTTTTCACTTTAATATGTTATACATTATTCAATTATTTGTTCTAAAGTATGGTCATCTACTCTAAATCAAATGTGAAGATAAATAAATAAATATGTATATATATCCTCCCTACGTGTTGGTATAAGATCAGTCGAGCTCAATTCTTTAAAGTTTGCGAGGCCTAATAGATATTACTATTAGATAGATCAGCATCATGAAGTTTCGGTTTTTACATATACTAATCCACATTATTTGCCAAGTCAACTATTTTTGGATCCATAGATTAGGCCAGTCAGATCAGTTACAGTAGTATTTTGGGTCTTGTTTATGGTGGGGTGGGGTGGGGTGGGGTGGGGTGGGGTGGGGGGTTTGGGTGTTCCGTGTAGGGATGGCCATTCACCCCGGCCCGTTCGATCCCGATCCGATCCCCGTACCCAACGGGGCGGGGAATCGGGGATTTTTTCGGGTACGGGCCGGGGAGCGGGGACAATTTTCAAAAAAAAACCGGGGAGCGGGCCGGGTCCGGGATTTTATGTCTTCCCGGCCCGATCCCCAACCCCCGCCCCGATTCTCAATCCCCGACTCGATTTCACCAAATTATAATATATATATAATATATATTAATAATCATCTATTAATATATACGAATTTCCAATACTTTATATTGGAAACAAAATGATACTTTAAACTTATATGATTGTCTTTCTAGTAGTTAAATAACTTCATTTTCATGTTATTTATATTTGTTTATTTAAGTAATATTTTTTTATCTTAATTTAGTGCTTAAAAAATTGTTTCAAACTCACTAGTTAGTGTTTAAAATTGTTTAAAATGTTATTTTTTGTTTAAAATGAAATTCCCCGATTCCCCGCGGGGATCCCCGTTACCCGTTTGGGCCGGGGATGGGGAATAAAAAATAATCCCCGACGGGGATCGGGTCGGGGACGGGGATCGGGTTTGAATTCGGGGATGGGGGCGGGGATAGCACTCCCCGGCCCCGAAGTGCCCCGATGCCCATCCCTAGTTCCGTGGTACTCCCTGTGTCCCTTTCATTTTTTCATTACAGTTTTTATTTTGGGACGTCCCTCTCATTTCTTTATATACCATAAATAATAACTTTTAATAATAAAATACATTATTATATCCACTACTTCATTCCATTTTTTCAACACTTTACACTATTACACCCACTACTTCACTTATTTTAACAATAAAATCACTATTACACCCACTACTTCACTTATTTTAACAATAAAATTACTATTACACCCACTACTTCATTTATCTTAACAATATTTCTTGATCTCCATGCAAAAAGGCAACGTAAAAAACCTTGAGGGACGGAGAGAGTATATCTTAGCAGGAGAGGAGTTTGAATCACTCTGGATGTATGAAATTATGGGTTGTCAAAAAAAATTCGAAATATTCGATATTTGTTCGAATTTTTTTTTTTGCCACAGATATTTGTCCAAAATATTTGCTTTCGTATTTGAGAAAAAGCGAATATTATTCATATTCGAAATAAAGCGGATATTATCTGTATCTGAATCCGGAATATTCGAATCCAAAATTAAATATATATGATATTTAAATTTTATATATATATATATATATATATATATATATATATATATATATAGAAACTAAACCTAAATTAAATATTTCAAGCTAATTTAATGAATAAACTAGGGGTACCCTAATACAAAAAACGTATAAAATTCTTGGCTCTATTCAACAAAAATTTAAAAAAATTACTGTTCACGTGATGACGTGGCAGTGACGGCAACACGTGAACTATAATTTTTTTTTGTTGAATAGAGCCAAGAATTTTATACGTTTTTTGTGAAGGTTCCCTAGCGGGGCCCTTAAAATAAATGAAATATAATTTAGTTAGTGTAGATTTCTAATTTTTATATCTAAATTTGGTTTCTATTTGAACGCTAACCTATATATATATATATATATATATATATATATATATATATATATATATGTGTGTGTGTGTGTGTGTGTGTGTGTGTGTGTGTGTGTGTGTATGTATATAATTTAAATTTTTTTCTATTAGTTTATAGTATTTATGTGTGTAAATTAATTAAATAATATATGTATATGTTGTGAATTGATTGCCAATACAGTAGTCAAAAGTGTAATAGTTGGGCTATGCATATAGAGATGAGAAAATGTTACATTGTTGTCCCCTTTCTCTTGCTATAAATAGCATGCAATATGATAAGTGCATATTTTTGCATATTTTATTCACCTATTTATTGCTTGAACTCGTGTTTTAATAAATTATTTTGTTGCATTTCAGGTAAATCGTAAATAAATAAAGAAATGACAAAATAAATAAATAAAGTGCAAGGAAGGGAAAAAGGAGGAAGAAAAAGGACCAAAAATGAAAGAAGGAAAAGAATTAGGAGCTTGGAGCAGAAGGAATATTTCAAGACAAGTGGAAGGCGGAGATCATCCCAACACATTAGAAAAGTGTATGGCTAAGATCAACTCTTCAAAGCTTAAGGGGGAAGGAATCAAATAGATGACTAGGATTTCACCACCACACAACCCAAATGTATGGTGGGGATTTACCCAACACCCCCCTTAACCCTAATTCCTATCCTATAAATACCCCCTCACCCCCTTGTATTTAGCAACTTAGATTTTAGGGTAGTTTTATTTTCTTGTATTTTCTTAGTTTTAAATCTTGTAAACACTTCTATTATAATTAATGCAATTTTTATTTTCTTTACTTCTTGTCTTGCTCTTTCGTTATTGTTGCCTTGTTTCGTTATTTTCGTAAATCCCGTTGCTAACCACTTGGGGTTGAAAATAACGAAACTTTATTTTCTTGTACGTAGTTGCTAATTTTAATTACGCCCCTTTAAATCTCAATTTTATTATGGGCCATTAATTTTAAATCATCATTTTAGTGTACTTTTAAATTTGTAGTTAATTTCTTTGATTTCATTGTCTCGTTTTTAATTTTAAAAAAAAGAAAAAAAAACCAAAAATATTAGTTTCGTTAATATTCTATAATTATTTTATGTGTCTCGTTTATATTAATAATTCGAAGCAAATCGACCCTGTTCTTATTTCCAAACCCAGCTTTCTTTTTTTTTTTCCTTTCTTTCTTATTTCCCTTCTTTAAAAAAAACAAGAAGCTGTCTCCTCCTCCCTGTTTCTTCACCTGCGATTACCACAAACACTGCGAACCATCTTCTCCCCTTTCTCTTCTTCGACATAAAACACGAACCCCTTCCCCTCTCTCTCTCTCTCTCTCTCTCTCTCTCTCTCTCTCTCTCCCTACCTCTCTCTTTTCTCATCTTTCCCCACGGAAACCACCGTTTCCCCCCTTGTAAATCATTGCGTTTTAATCTTGTTTTTTTTTTCTTTTTCTCTTTGCGAGTTCTGCGTCTAGTTTGGTTTGTTTGTTGTCTCTTCTGTGCAATTGTTTTATTTTTTTAAGTTAAGGAAGTGTGAGCATCAAAAATTATCTGCTTTTCTTTACTTGCAGCGACCCTTGCTTTTACTTTTGTCTTTTTGAATGTTTGGCCTTTTTCAGATGAAAGCAGATTGGTAACAAGTTTACAATAAGAAATTTGTCTTGTAAATTATTAGGTACTCCCTAAATGATGAAATGGTAGATTTATCAAGTTGTGTTCTGTTACATGGTCTGAAGTTTGTTTATGGTATCATTAGTAATTGTTAATTATCACCTTGCAGGTATCTTAATTTAGTTAGAAATGGGACTTGTAAATTTCCAAGTTCTAAATTGTGTTGTTGCTGCGAATTTTGTAATTTTGTTGAGTTTTCTGTGCTTTGCTTACTTAGATTTCTGCGTTTAGTCATCAAATGTGGTTTTTGTGTCGAGTTTTTAAAATCTGTGTTAATTATGTTTGTGTTTTTTTGGTTTCTGAGTAGATTTGTGTGATTTGTGTGCTAATAGATTTGTTTTTGGTTTTATTTTAATCGAGTTTTTTAAAATATAATTGATGGTTTTACTAATTTTGATTTTGGATGTTGGTTTTAAAATAAAATCAAGTTTTAATTAGAATTTAGAATAATTTAGTTTTGTTTTTTTGTTTTTTTTTTTCATTTTTAGTAAGTTAGTTTTAAAGTTAGAATAAATTAGATTTTCTTTTAAAATTAATTTAGAATTATATTTTTAGGGTAAAATCAAAATCCAAAAATCACTTGTTATAATTCGATTAAGTTAAGAATTAAGGATTGCGAAAATAATAGTCCCTGTGGAACGAATCATTAAATATTTCAACGAAACGAATTGTGCGCTTGCGATTCAAATTTAAATCTTTATTTTTAGCACAATACTGAATGGAAAAGATGTACCGAGCAGTTCATCTCTTTCTTTGCTCTCTTTCTCTTTCTCTCTATTGTTCATGTAGCTAGCAATATTTATTAGTAGCTCTTTATTACAGCTAGTATATTATAACACGTTATGAGCACGAAGCCCTACCGGAACTGAGAAGGTATATATATATATATATATATATATATATATATATATATATATATATATATATATATATATATATATATATATATAGCCGGAGCACCGCCTACTAAAAACGGTACCATTTAATTTTGGATAATACGGAAATATTGTGCGAACCTTTTAATTACATTGTCGATAATATATCAATTGTTGTTATATATTAACTGACATTTATTTACACTGTTGTTACAATGGTACCATTCATCGAAAGATATTGTGGGAACATTTTTTATGATTATTATTTATCGTAAAATAATCTTTGTGCACGAACTAACTTATGCAGGATTTTCTACCTAAATATATTTATCAGTTGGAGATAACCTGTATACGCAGACGTGCGTATGGCGGGTGAAAATCCATTTGTTGTTCTATACATAGATCTGTTTATAATATCATATTATTGCATATTTGTTAACGCACCCGATTAACTAGGACTTATGTAAATATTTCTATTGAAGATTTAAGTTTATAATTTGTGTGTTAAATTTAGATTTAGTATGACAAAACTTACAAGCTTATTGTTCGTTGCATTCGACATTTCTGGAAATAATTATTTGTCATGGGTACAAGATGTAAAACTGCATCTTAGTTCAAAGAAATTAAGCGTTACGATATAGGCAGGAAACACAGCCACGGTTGAAGAAAACTTTACCTCTATTATTTTTTTCCGACACCACATGCATGAAGATTTAAAATATGAATACCTAGAATTCGAGGATCCCTATGTTTTATGGGAAAATCTAAAAGATAGGTTTGACCACCAGAAACTAGTTTATCTGCCTGTAGTTGAAAATGATTGGGCTAATCTAAGACTTCAGGATTTTAAGAATGTTCGGGAATATAATTCTGCTTTATTCAAGATAAGTTCTAGGCTCATTATGTGCGGTGAGAAAGTTACTGAGAAAAGAAAAATCGATAAAACATTATCAACTTTTCACCCCAATAATATCAACTTAGCTGAGATGTATAGGGAGCGCATATTCACCAAGTTCAGGGATCTTCTATCAACTCTCCTTGTTGCTGAACAGAATCATGAATTGGTGATAAAGAATCATCAATCCCGTCCAACGGGATCTGCCCCTTTACCTGGTAAATAACATGTCATTCCAGCATAATGTACGTGGAAAAGGGTATAGAGGTGGACGAGGCCAAGGTCGATACCGTGGACGAGGTCGAGGTCACGGGCACTTTTGTCCATATAACAGCTATGGTCACCGGAAGTGGCAATCTGAACAGAGCAAAAGAGAGGCACCACAGGGAGGGAAACTGGATAATACATGCCATAAGTGTGGAATGGAAGGACACTGGGCACGTAATTGTCACATCCCAAAACATCTTGTTGATCTATACCAATCATCTCAGAACTCAAAAGGAAAAATGGTAGAAACCAATTTCTCCAATAACCTAGATGATTCCCCGATAATTACAACTGGATGAATAAGCATTAATGGTCCGAATGAACCTAACGAAACTCCCATATGGGAGGCTGAAGATTAGTTTCATAAAAAACTACTATAATATTGTGTATTATCTTATTAAGCTATGTAGTGTGTTATGTTTTTCTATCAAATAAAAATGTGTTTCTTAATTATGCACAGAATGATTTCTAAAGATATATGCATTGATGATTGTGGCACAGCTTGTAAGAACCCAGGTTTTTGTAATATTTCTAAAATGATCATAAACGGTGATTGGTGGAGGTTATGTAAAGTTTTAAGATCATATTATATGAATGAAGAAGTATTTATACTTTTATGGATAAAGTATCGTTGTACCAAGAAGAAAGGGAATGTAGAAACTGTCAGATTACGTAGATTTTCACTTTTATTAAATATTGGAATAAATATGGGATATTGAGGTTAAGAAAATCTTTAAGCTAAGTTAAATACCAAGGCAAGGAATTATGTAATTTATTAGAAGAATTTCAAAGGCAAATGTTCAAGAACGAGGAAAGAAATTTCTACGCGACGAAACGCTTTTACAAGAAAATCTCTAAACTTGCATATGGAATTAAATGGTAAGCATTGGTTGATTAATAGGTGAGTAATATACCCGCAATTTACCATGTAATAGCCATGCAAGCCATGCAAGGCAAGGAGCATTGGATGCTAATCAAATAAGTCAAGTAGTGATTATTTAAACCAAGCATTGTATACCACTTTTGGGACAAATTGTCAATTACCTTTCTTTGGCAAAATTACTTTGGAGATTACCTTGGGTAATTGATAAGTGCTGAAGTATGATTGATATACATCAATTATACATAACATTTTATCAATTACATAAGAAAAGATAGCAAAAGCTCTCCCCCTCCATTTTCTCTATTTTCGGCCAAAAACAGAGCAGCCACTTCAAACTGCCATAACTCCCTCATTTCTCAATGAAATTTTGTGTTCTATAGCTTTTTGGAAAGGTATTGAGATGCTCTACAACTCCTCTTTAGAAGCCTCGTCCAGAAAATCAAGGTAAGACCCTCGTTTTTCCAGTTCTTTCAAGAGTGGTAATGCTGACTACGAAAATTTTTAAACTTGGTTGTTTAGGTTTTGAAGATTAAAGGTTGTTAAAGTTATCTAAGGTGTTTTTAAGGAAATTCAAGCGTGGTTAAGGTTGTTAAGACTCCAAGGAAGGTAAAATACTCACACCCACCTTAAAACTTTATGAGCTATAAGTTGATTTGAAAGGTTGATGCAAGTATGTACATGTTTAAGGGGATTGTGATGTTTTAAGCTTTATAAGTATGGGTAAAGTTTTGGATAGTGATAAATGGATGTTACCACTGGTCTTATAGATTCTTGATGATGTTTATATGATCTTGATGGTGTATGGTTGAATTAAATGGTTAGATGGAGTTCATGGAATTTGGAAATGTTCGGTTTATAGTCGTTATAATGTCGAAATTTCATTAGATCATTTGAGCAGTTAATACCGAATTCAACAAATGTTTTCTTGGTAAGTTTTTGGCCATAAACCAGTAGGACTTGTTTTGTAGTTTGTTTTGACACCAAGATCATGTGATTACGATTTACGGATTATGAGATATGCTCGTTTTAGTGAAACCGGTTAAAACGGACGAATCGTTAAGATGGACTGACTTTACCAAGTCAAACGAGCCCTTTAAAAATGGTCTGTGATTATGAAATTTTTACAGGGGGTAACTTAGTCAGTTTTAAAATCCCTGTAAAAATTTGAAGACAAAAGGCTTAATTTTCGATTTTATAGAAATGTTTAAGTCAAGAATGCGCATGAGAAACCACTGCAGAAAGAAGTTATATTTAGAGCAACAATTGAGCTAGCAAAAAGATGTTCTTAATTATGAAATTTGGAAGAAAAATCCTCTGGACAGTTAAGAAGAAGTGAGAAAAAGAATTTCATGAAAAAGTTTATTTTTCAATTTTATAGAATTTTTCGAATCATAGTTGCGCAAGTGAAAAACCCTTTTAGGGGACGAATTAAGACGAACTTTAGTTTCGTTGAAAATGACCTTTAACGAAAGTCGTTACGAGACCAATAATTATCCAAAAGTGGTTAAAGGATATCATGGACTTATAATAAGCCAAACGTGTAATAAGGATGTATCATTACGAAGTTGTGTCTTTACGTGAATCGTCGATTTGACGGGATCGTTTAACGAACTAACCGAACCGTATTGATTATTATAGATCATCACACTAGAGACAGGGCCCAGACTATTCCGACATTATCAGGCAAGTTTTCGAAACTTGTACTTCAAGTATTTTCAAACTGTTGTTGTTGTGGTATAACTGTTATGAACTGTTTTAAAATTATTTTTGCGAATCAGCATGAAATATATGGTTTATTTATGTTGATTTATAAACCTGTTTAGTAAGTACGTATGCATGAATACATATATACATGTATGCGATGATGTGTTAAAAGTTCCAAGTAGGGTACGATAACACCCTTTCTTAGTAGGGGAGTCAGAGATATTTCGTCCGGATAAGGACATAAAAACCCGAAAGTCTCCGGAGATGATATATGACTTATATTTAGTTTTAAAAATAATCCAATAAATATAAATTGGATATTTTCGGATTAAAAATTCCTTTTATGATATTAATAAATATTATTTGAATATTTATGAATAAGTTGAATATGATTTTCAATTGAGGATTGTGAGTAATTATTTATTTAATAAATATTATTTAAATATTTATTGAATATTCTAAGCTGATTATTTATTTAATAAATTTTATTTGAATATTTATTAAATATTCCAGGATGATTTACAAATCATATTATTTATTTCAAAATTATTTAAAACTTTAAAAAATTATTTTAAATATTTTCTGATCGTCGAAAAAGTATTTAAAAATTGAACGGGTTCCCGTTTCTTCACTGACTATAGCTTCATTCATCGAAAAGTATCGCTACCTCGCTCAAACTTATCAAAACTCGGGAACCCAAGGTTTTGGGAGCTAGTATTAATTATTTTCTCCCTTCGCTACCAATAAGAAATGCACCCTACCTAGTAAGGAGGGGCTCAGGTTTGACTAAACACTCAAAAACTCCGACCAACTCCCAAATTATGTTTGATGATGCGATTCTTAGTGTTATTCCCAGATTACACACTTGTATAATTGTAGAAGGGGGGGTTGAATACAATTCTTGATATTTATAAATTTCTGATAAGAACTCCAGAAATCTATACTTAGATAATTGCTTGTAAAAAGATTAATGCACAAACACATAAAAATCAGGTGGTTAAATGCACCACCTGAAGCTTTTATTCGAAGAAAACTCTGTGATACAAAAGTACACAGCTTCTGTTTTACAACTCTTTGCTTTCTAAGAATATTCAATAGAAACCCTAAACAAAATGTATCTGTTTTCTTAACCTACAAAGAGTTGCTACACTTGGTTATAAATCCCAAGTTTTACAAGTACTACTGGAATAAGATAATATTAATCTAATTCTAGTTGACTTGCTACTACACTCCAAATACACATGTAGTCGAAAGGTTGTCCTTGTGTTCAGACATGTCTCCTGCACCTTTCTTGTATTCATAGTGTAAATAGAATGCTTCTTTCTTCTGTGTTTCCAAAGTATGGCTGCCATACTGCTTTTTGTATCTACTATCAACCCATGTGATCTGTCAGTCAAACATGTCCTTATCAACTGCTAATCCCCAACTAATCATAGAAGACAGTGTCAATGATTATCCGTTGATATTGTACACTGACATCCGTTGATGATGTATTGAGCTGTATCCGTTGATATTGAGACTTGAGCTGTATCCGTTGATAGAGTGGATTTGAGTTGTATCCGTTGATAGAGTTTTGTCTTCATCCGTTGATACACTTTCACTTAAACAGAATTACATAGCATAGCTTATTTACAATTGGCTATCATATTCTGCCTATCCGTTGATGGTCAACATGACTGTGGATAAAAACACTATCAACTGATAACATAGAGATACTTGCAGTATGCTACAAAACCTTATCCGTTGATGAGCTACCTGTCAACGGATAGAGTTATAAATCCTCATCCATTGACAGCTACAAAACCTTATACAATTTGATTGATTGTGAAGTTATCATCAAGTACAACATATTCCTAACAATCTCCCCCAATTTATACTTGATGGCAATAAAGCATAAATTCAGGACCTTGATGATAACAAAACATTCCTAAAGATATATATAGAACAATGCAACAATTGTATTAAGCTACAAAAATTAAAAACTGAAAGTTTGAGAAATTTACAGAGAAGTGCTCCTCTAGACTGAACAGATTAAGACTGTTTCTTTTCTCTTGTTGGCATCACCCTTGATTTTCCTTCTTTGGCAGAGTTGGACTCAATCTGAATTTGGAGTTGCCTATAGAAGGCATCTTCTTCATCAACCTTTGGATTTAGCTTTTGTTGTAACCATCTTAGGTATTGAGAACTAGCCTTTGATAGTTGGTCTTCTAACCTGAAGAATCTCCTGTTACCATCTTCATCCCTGAACTCCATCATCCAGAAGGGTTGAAGGTGGATTTTATGTCCATTGTATGGGATCTTCATCTTCCTTGGTAGACTTGATGGTGAGTTCCATTCCCTCCTTATCTGTTCTATTCTGTCCAGTATCTCCCCTTTTGCTATCTTGGAGAACCCTGTGTATCTCTTGATTGCAGAGAACACTTTGGTTAAGGTCAGATAATTTTCTCCAAGAACCCTCTGTAGTGGCCATGTCCTTTCCTTTCCTCCCTTGTATACAAAGACCAATCTCTCAGGCAAATGTTTATATTTGTCAATTCCTCTTACTTCTGACAATTCATCCAGATAAAGATTCATGCCAGAGTATTCTTCAATATCTGCCTGATAGATAAAATTATCCTTGTTTTCCAAGATTGGCTGCCTGACAATAGCAGGTACCCTAGCAACTTGAATTGGTTCCTTTGAAGGTTGCTTCCTTGGTATCCTTTTCTTCTGTATAGGCTTCTGTTGAGGCTTCAGCAAGAATGAAGGAACCTCAATGGAGTCAAGATTCATTGGTTCCTCTTTAGGTACTATAGGATCACCATGGAAATTCAAAGCTGGGTTGAATACTTTTACAGAAGTAGGTTGTGATGAGCCAACTGTCTCCTTGCTTTCAATTTCTGGAGAGACAGGCCTCCTTGCCTTTGATTTCATTCTCTTAGATTTGGATTTGGGGACTGATTTCCCTTTCCTTTTGGATTTGGGGACTTCCTCAGGTTCCCTCATTTCATCCTCTACCTCATCCATTAACTCTTGAGCCAGCCTGGCTTGCTTCTCATCTGAGTTTTCATACAGATTTTCAGTGCTTGGTTGAGATTCTCTTAGCAGCCTTGAAGTCTCTTCTCTCTTGGCTTCAACAAATCTAGGATGGCTGTTGGATATGTTTAGAACTTTTCCATTCCTTATGATTACAGCCATCCATTCTCTTACACAACTGTTAGTCTTCTCCTTGAATTCCTTAATTTGCTTACCCATCAGCTTCTCTTCATCCTCCTTGGGAAATGGAAAGTCCAGTTGTAACTTGTTCTTCCCATTTGCTTTTGGTGGTGAGTAGGGTCTTGCTTTGATGTAGGGTTCAAATTCTTTAACATGAGAAGGCTCAGCATCATAGAATGTAGGAGCCACAATTGCTGGAGTGAGCACCTTCAGAATTGTGGTAGATATTGTTGGAGCTGAGGTTTGGCTAGAGAACAGATTTGATACTATAGATGCATTGATCAATCTTTCTGTCCTCATTATTCTTTCATTGTTCTCCTCTTTCTTCCTTTGCAGGGCTTCAATCTTGGCTAGCTTTTCCTCTTCTGTCAAGTTTGAGAAATCAAACTCTTTAGATAGAGCTACTTGTACAGGTTTGGATTTGCTGGGGGAAGCTGTGACAATGAAGTCCTGTGGATTGACCACTATGGTAGGCTGCTGCTCCCCCTCACTTGCTGCTTCCCTTCTTTCAGAAATTAAGATTTGACTTGTAGTTGCCACATCCTCTTCCACTTTCTCCCCCTTTTTGTTAGCATCAAGGGTTTGACTAGAAGTTGGGGCTGCAACTAACTTTTCTAGCAGTTGGGTTTGCAGTTTCTGATGGTGAAGAAATTGCTCCATCTGGGATTCCATCTTTTCCACTCTTGAGTTGAGTAGTTGCACAGACTTAGCCAGGTTGTCTTCTTTGATGAACCTTTGTTGCAACACCCTCTGAGTGGCTGTAGGAGCTAGTTGCTCTAACTTGGAATCCACAGAGATCTTCACATCCTTGATTTCTTGTTTGACCTCCTCTAAGTTGGATCTATGAATCACCATTTTCATCTTTTGTAACTTAATGGAGTCAATTGCCTGTTGAAGAACAACCTTTCTCTGTGGATCTGCTTCTTGGTGCTCAGCCAGGGCAGATTTATATTGCCTTATGATTTCCACATCAAGTTGATGATAGGTGTAGTTGTGAGCAAATTTCCAATCATGAATACTGCTACCACCTTCATCTTCAGGGCTCTGGCTGTCTTCATCTTCAGAATCTTCAAATTCTTCACTCTCAGCAGTGGTTGGCAGAGCTTCTAAAGATTCCTTAGCTCTAAGTAGAGACTGTGAGGTGTGCACTAGGTGCATTGCCTCCTCTGCTTCCACATTGCCCTATTGTGCCAGAATTTGATAGGCAGGAACTGGGTGAGTAAAGGTTTTAGCATCCAAAGAAATGGAGTCAATCATGGACTGATATTCTCTTTGAAATTCCATTTCCTTGGCTGCATCCTCAACCTCCATTGACTCACTAGCAATGGCTGCTTCTTCCATCCTTATTTCTCCTGTAGTCCCTTCTCTCCTCCCATCTCTGTTTTCTTGCATCAAGGGCTCCCCTTGGCTCACACCTCTCACACCCTCACCTTCACCTACTAAGGTGGAACTCTCAGTCTCTCCTTTTGCCTGATCGGAAGAAATGGCCAGCCTCTCATTATTTAGCTCTCCTTTTGCCTGCTCACAAGGCAGCCTCTCACTCCCTTCCCTCAATCCTAAAAGTGTTTCAACTACTGAGAACTCCTCCACACTTGACACAGGAATGTCAGATATAGCAGTGGTAGAGTGAGTTATCAACGGATAAGGAATATCCGTTGATGGAGTAGTTATAGCTGTCAACGGATGGCTAGACAGAGGCGCATCCGTTGATGGAGAAACACTTGTCAACGGATGAAGGATATCCGTTGAGGAAGGAATAATTTTATCCGTTGAAGAGAAAACCAACACTGAATCTGTGGAAATTGATTTTAAGTTCGAGGCCACAGTCTGTGTTGAGAATTCTGGAAGGGAAGATTGATGGTCCAACAAATCATCTAAAAGATGATGACCACCAATTGCAGAGTGGGGCTTCTCCAAGAATCTTAAAGATGGATAATCAGGAATTGATGTAGATATCATATCCACATCCAGAGATGGAGTTGGTGATGGTGGATTGTAATGTGTATCGATTTGAAGATTAAGATCAAGGGGCTGTGACTCCACATTTATTGAAGCCACATCAAACTGAGTTTGAGAAGGTACAGTTTCCTGTACTGTGTGTGCACCCTGTGATTCCCCTGTGGTTTTAGATTTCACTCTTCTTCCATAGGTTTTTGAGAGTGGGCTATTTGTGTCTCTAACCCTCTTGTGCAGTGTTCCTTGTGGGGAACTTGATTCAGTAGTCACACTCTGTTGAGAGAGTGTAACTAGAATTTGGCTTGTAGTTACATTAGCAGTCTTTTGAGAGACTGAAATGGTGGTTGCACTCATCTCTCCTTCCTTATCCTTAGGGCTTCTTTGATGTTCACCCTGTCCCTCACCACTCACTACCACCTTCACACTCCCCTCAAGACTTTTGGTAGATTTTACAACAGGTGTCTATTGAGAGACACTTGAGGTTTGCTTACTAGAATGTGATTTTGGAACTCTGGATTTGGTCACTTTGGTAGGAGCCTGTTTGGTCACAACTACAGACTCCATTGTGACACTAGAAGGCAAAGAAATTTTGGGGTTGGAGATAGGGGTTTCAGAGTTAGAAATAGTTACCTGAACAATTGGTAGATATACCAATTGTACTCCTGCATTGAGGTTCATTCGAATTAGGTCACTTAAGACTCTCTTCTCCTGAACAAAACATTGGAACTTGCTATCCGGGTTAGCAATGGATAGCTCATTCTCAGATACAAGCAGTGCTAAGAGCATTAAAAATCTAGCAAAGTAGATATTCTTGCTCCTAGTTTCCTTTTTACCTAACTTTGCAGCTATCTCATACATAACTAATGTGCCAAAATTATAGAATTTATCATTTAAGAGCATACACATCATAGTTAGCATGGATTGGGTAACAGCATCAAAATTACTAATTTTGCCTGAAAAAGTTTTAATGAAGGCATCACAGAAATAGCTCCATTCTTTAACCATTCCTTTCCTAACAATTTTCCCTAAGTTTTCAGTACTAAGGGCATAATTAATAGAATTAAGCATGTCAACAATTTCAGCATCAGTGGGTACTTTCAGACAGTTATTCTCAGGCAATTTTAAACAAGCAGTTATTGCATCAGAATTAAGTACATAGTTTTTACCCTTTAAAGAAAAAGCAATTGTACCGTCTGTGCCACTGTACTCAGCAGATGTCCACATTTCTTCAATTACCTCGTGGATTAAGGGAGTGGTGGCAGTCATAGCATATGACAGTTTGCATTTCTTCACAAAACTCATCAAAGTGTGGTAAGCTTCTGGAGCATTCACTGTGTCAACAAAGGCCGCGAAATTGTTCTTCTCATAGGTAAACCCAGTGGAGGACATCATCTTAACAATAGGCGCCATTGAAGTTTTTGAACTTTGATTACAGAGAGTTTTAGAGAAGAAGATGCAGTTAACTTTTGATATGCTTGAAAATGAATAAAAGTGAGATGTGAGAGTACAAGTCAGCCTTTTATATTTTTCAAGAGTTAAAAATGAAATAATTAAAAGTAATTACCCCATTGGTCAAAAGTAACTGTCAAATAATAAATGAAAAGAAAGTAAGTACAGCCATGATTAGATATACACGGTTACCAACGGCTATATAAAAAAAATGTATATCAACGGATATAGAATGAACGGTTGAGATACAGTTTATCCGTTGATGACGTGGATAGCCTGTTACCCGTTGACATGCGAAAATCTAGTAATGTGTTTATACTATCAACGGATAAAAGGATATCCGTTGATAAGCTAATTTTGCCTTAGACAAAATTTCTGCAGAAAATTTTTCTGAAAGTTTTAACTTTCAAGTAAATCAAAACACATTTTTAGCTTCAATGCAGTGAAATCAAATATCACTAGGAATTATGACAAGTTAAGCATACCTAGCTCACCTACCAATCTTGTGAATGTGGATTCATCAAGAGGCTTGGTGAAGATATCTGCAAGCTGCATTTCACTTGGCACAGAGTGCATTTCTACTGTACCATTCATCACATGTTCTCTAATGAAGTGGTATTTGATGTCAATGTGCTTGGTTCTCGAATGTTGCACTGGATTCCCTGTAATGGCAATAGCACTTGTGTTGTCACAGAAAATTGGAATCTTCTCAACTTTTATACCATAGTCAATGAGTTGGTTTCTCATCCATAGAATCTGTGCACAACAGCTTCCAGCAGCAATGTACTCAGCTTCAGCTGTAGAAGTGGAGACTGAGTTTTGTTTCTTACTGAACCATGAAACAAGCCTGTTACCTAGAAATTGACAGGAACCTGTAGTACTTTTCCTATTAACTCTGCAACCTGCATAATCTGCATCTGAATAGCCTGTTAGATCAAAACCAGATTCTCTTGGGTACCAAATGCCAAGGTTTGGTGTTCCCTTGAGATACCTGAAAATTCTTTTAATAGCTATTAAGTGAGACTCTCTAGGGTCAGCTTGAAATCTAGCACAAAGACAAGTAGAAAACATTATATCAGGTCTACTAGTTGTTAGGTATAAAAGTGAACCTACCATGCCTCTATAGCTTGAGATGTCCACAGACTTTTCCTTAGTATTCAACTCAAGCTTAGTTGCAGTGGCCATAGGTGTTTTAGCAGATGTACAATCCATTAAGTCAAATTTCTTTAAGAGATCATAAATATATTTTTTTTGACTTATGAAAATGCCCTCATTAACTTGCTTTACTTGTAGGCCAAGAAAGTAAGTTAATTCACCCATCATGCTCATTTCATACCTACTTTGCATAAGTTTGGCAAACTTTTTGCAAAGCTTCTCATCTGTAGACCCAAAAATAATATCATCTACATAGATTTGAACAAGTATTGAAGAGCCATTAATATTCCTATGAAATAAGGTTTTATCTACTGTACCTCTAGTGAAGTGGTTCTCCAAAAGAAATTGAGATAAAGTGTCATACCAGGCTCTTGGTGCTTGCTTCAAACCATAAAGTGCTTTCATGAGAAGATATACATATCCTGGAAATTCTGGATCCTCAAAGCCAGGAGGTTGATGGACATAGACCTCTTCTTCCAGTTCCCCATTTAGAAAGGCACTTTTGACATCCATCTGATAGACTTTGAAATTGGCATGTGCTGCATAGGCTAGAAAGATTCTTATTGCCTCAAGTCTTGCCACTGGAGCAAAAGTTTCATCAAAATCTATTCCTTCTTCTTGAGAGTAGCCCTTTGCCACTAATCTAGCTTTATTCCTCACAATTATGCCATTTTCATCTGTCTTATTCTTGAGAACCCATTTAGTACCTATGACACTTCTATCATCAGGTTTAGGCACAAGTTTCCATACTTTATTTCTTTCAAATTGGTTTAGCTCTTCTTGCATTGCTAACACCCAATCTGGATCTAGAAGGGCATCTTCCACTTTCTTAGGTTCCTCTTGAGACAGGAAGCTACTGTATAGACATTCTGCTTGAGTGGCCCTTCTGGTTTGGACTCTTGAATTTGATTCACCAATGATTAACTCAAATGGATGATCTCTAGTCCATTTTCTTGCAGGTGGAAGGCTTGATCTTGATGAGGTTGCTTCATTTCCATGAGCATGATCATGTTGATTTAGCATTGAATTTTGACCTTGAGAAACTCCCCCTGAGTTTGTTGTCCTTGCTGAATTATGAAGTTGACTATCAATGGATGCATCATTTTGCCTGTCGACGGATTCTTGAGAATATCTGTCAACGGATGCATCTCTAATAGTGTCAACGGATGTTGCAGAATGACTGTCAACGGATGTTGCAGAATGACTGTCAACGGATGCTTCATTTTCAGTGTAAGCATCACTTCTAGTTGGTATAACAGCTCTAGGTGGATCTCTGTGGTCATGATCTTCATTTTCCTCATCATAGTACATTCTTCCTTCACCTTCATTCTCAAATTCCAACTTTTCATGGTAACCTTCATCATTTAGGCCTAGAATCTTTTGATCATCAAAAACAACATGTACAGATTCCATAACAATGTTGGTTCTTAGATTGTAGACCTTGTAGGCTTTCCCTGCTGCATATCCAACGAAAATAGCTTCATCTGCCTTTGCTTCAAATTTGCCCAAGTTATCTCCATGATTCCTTAGCACAAAACACTTACATCCAAAGACATGTAGGAAAGCTAAAGTTGGTTTCTTGTTGGTTAATAACTGATAAGGAGTCATTCCTCTAGCTTGATTGACCAAGGAAATATTCTGAGTAAAGCATGCAGTGTTGACAGCTTCAGCCCAGAAATATGTTGGTAACCTTGATTCACTTAACATTGTTCTAGCTGCTTCAATGAGAGTTCTGTTTTTCCTTTCAACAACCCCATTTTGTTGAGGTGTTCTGGCAGCAGAAAACTCATGGACAATTCCATTCTCTTCACAGAAAATCTTCATTGTGGAATTCTTGAATTCAGTACCATTGTCACTCCTGATTCTTTGTACTCTATCTTCAGAACCATTGTTTAGTATTCTGAGGTGATTGATGATGATTTCACTTGCACAATCCTTGGAGTGCAGGAAGAAGGTCCATGTGAACTTAGAAAAATCATCTACAATCACCAGACAGTATTTCTTCTTTGAAATAGACATGACATTTACTGGACCAAATAAGTCCATATGCAGCAATTGAAGAGGCTTAACAATGGATGACTCTGTCTTGCTTTTGAAGGATGATTTCTTTTGTTTCCCTAATTGGCAGGCATCACACAGCCCATCTCTGACAAACTCCAATTGAGGGATTCCTCTAGCAAGATCCTTTCTTACCAAATCATTCATAACTTTAAAATTCAAATGTGACAGCTTCTTATGCCATAGCCAACTCTCATCCTTACTTGCTTTGCTGAAGAGACAAGTAATGGATTCTGAGCATGCTGAATTGAAGTCAGCTATGTAAACATTTCCTTTTCTAAAGCCTGTCAATACCACATTGTTGTCTTCCTTGGCAGAAACAACCCAGGCTTCTTTTGTGAACTTTACTTCATAGTCTTTGTCACAAATCTGACTGACACTCAGCAAATTGTGCTTCAAACCTTCAACTAAAGCCACTTCTTCAATGATGACATTGTCTTTTGAAATCAGGCCATATCACTTAGTATATCCTTTGCTGTCATCTCCAAAGGTAATTCTAGGGCCAGCTCCTTCCTTGAACTCTGTGAGCAGGGTTGAATCTCCTGTCATGTGCCTAGAGCATCCACTGTCTAGGTACCATAGATTCCTTCTGTTTCTCTGCACACATTTCAAAAACAAATCAAGTTGATTTTGGTACCCAAGCTTCCTTGGGTCCTTTCTTGTTAGCCTTTGACTTTGCACTCTTAGCATTCTTCAACTTAGGTGTAGATGCTTGAGTGATGGGGTTTGACAAATGCTCATTTGCATGAATATTGGATGCATGCATGTGTGGAAAATTGGCATACATATTATTCATGTTAGGTATGTTCCATGACATTTGTGGCACATTCATAGATTAAAAGTAAGGATTAGACACATATGGCATGTTCACATATGGATTTGAAAAACTAGCATTTTGATACAAACCAGGCATAACAGGCATTGCAGGCATACATGGCATTGGTTGAGGTACATGAACAGGAGCCTTGTTGACAATCTTGCAATTAGAAGATAGATGATTGACACTATTACAATTACTACAAGTTTTCCTAGGAGCAAACTTGTCAGGAGAGTAATTGTTTTTCTTGTTGATGCCTATCTTACCATTTCTGTTCTTTTTCTTTTTATCCTCAATTTCTACCTTTTCATTATCTGATTTACCAACAGCCTTTTTGTTGTGTAAATCACCTGCCTTAGCCTTCCCACTGGATTTGTTTTTGCTGCACTCACCACTAACAAAATTCTTGTTGACAGGACCATACTTGATATCCAGTTTCCTAAGTTCCTTCTTACTAACAAACTTTTTGTTAGTCGACGGATACCTCTCATCCGTTGACGGTTCATCTGTCAACGGATGATCACTATCCGTTGATTCACAAATAGTCTCTAGATCCTCAGGGCCAGGTTCTAGCTCCTTTTTCTTTTGAGACCAGGTATCCTTCACAAACGATTCTATTCCCTGAACTTCTATTATGTTTTGAGAAATATTCCTACAACTTTGAAATTTAGCAATTATCCCTTGTTCTTTTTCAAGCTGGTCTTTTAAAATCAGTTCTCTTTTTAACACAGCTTCAAGTTCACTTTTAGCATTATTGCAATCAACTCTCATTTTCTCAAATTCTAGAAATTGAGTTTCTAGAGCAGCATTTCTATCACTTAAAAACAGATTAGACTCTTTAATCCTATTGTTCTCTTTAGTAAGTGATTTAAGAGTAACACTTAAGTGATATAGTTCAGTAGACATTTCATCTATAACACTATTGCATTCCTCTTTGGTGAGCTCAGAGAGATTAGTAGAAAATACCTGATTGCTAGCTGAACTTGCTTCCTGCTCTCCAGAATCAGCCATTAAAGCAAGGTTGACTAACTCAACATCATCATCAGAATGATTGTCATCAACAGCCCAGTCATACTCTTGGGTCAAGAATGCCTTTCCTTTTTGCCTGAGAAGATCAAAATATTTCTTCTTATAGTCAACAGCCTCAGTTGACTTTCCCTTGTTCTCAGATCTAGGTTTCCTGCATTCACTTATCATGTGACCAGCAATTCCACAATTGTAGCATTTAATTTTGGATTTATCCACATAGTTGCTTATGGAAAAATCCTTGTTAAATGGCTTGGCCACCCCAGAGTTTCCCTTGAATTTCAGCTTAGAGAATCTCCTAGATAGAAAAGCTAAGTGCTCATCTATCTCATCCAATTCATCCTGCTGAAGAGCATTCAATTCCTCAAACACCTTTTCCTTGCTCCTGCTTGATTCTGCTCTACCTTTACAAACCTCCCTGTTTGGTGTAGAACTAGCAGTTTCTGTCCTTTCCTCCTTTTGCTCCAAGTTGGCAACAAGTGCAACTGACCCACTTTTCTTTTGAGACTTCTCAATCTCTTCATCCTGCTCCATTTCCAGCTCATAGGTCTTTAAGGTTCCATAGAGCCTTTCAAGAGTAAATGTCTTGTACTCTTGAGTGTTTCTTAGAGAAACAGTCATTGGCTTCCATTCCTTGGGCAGTGATCTCAGAAATTTGAGATTAGAATCTTTAACTTGATAGATTCTTCCATACAGTTTCAGACCATTTAGTAGCTTTTGAAATCTACTAAATGTATCATTCAATGTTTCTCCACTCTTAAAGTGAAAATGTTCATACTGTTGGATTAGTAGTTGCATCTTGTTTTCCCTTACCTGTTCTGTTCCTTCACACAGGGTTTGAACAGTGTCCCATACTTCCTTGGCGGTAGTACAGTTAATAACATTGTCAACCTTGTCTGTTTCTAGACCATTGAACAGAATATTCATGGTCTTTTTGTCTTTGTGGACTTCTGTAATATCTTCAATACTCCACTCAGAAGAAGGTTTGGGAATGAGAGTGTCAGGCACATCTTCAGCCAGGCCAACTCTTGTTGCAGTCTTCATTGGAACGTGAGGACCCTTGTCAATGCAATCCACAAAGCCCTCATCAATAGACGAGAGATGTAGACGCATCTTTACTTTCCAGTGAAAGTAATTTTCTCTATCAAGAACTGGAATCTTTACTCCATAATCCTTCTTAGACATGTTGGAAGTGTGTTGATCTTTAAACTTCAAATATGTTAGAAGCTTGCTCTGATACCAATTGTTATTCCCAGATTACACACTTGTATAATTGTAGAAGGGGGGGTTGAATACAATTCTTGATATTTATAAATTTCTGATAAGAACTCCAGAAATCTATACTTAGATAATTGCTTGTAAAAAGATTAATGCACAAACACATAAAAATCAGGTGGTTAAATGCACCACCTGAAGCTTTTATTCGAAGAAAACTCTGTGATACAAAAGTACACAGCTTCTGTTTTACAACTCTTTGCTTTCTAAGAATATTCAATAGAAACCCTAAGCAAAATGTATCTGTTTTCTTAACCTACAAAGAGTTGCTACACTTGGTTATAAATCCCAAGTTTTACAAGTACTACTGGAATAAGATAATATTAATCTAATTCTAGTTGACTTGCTACTACACTCCAAATACACATGTAGCCGAAAGGTTGTCCTTGTGTTCAGACATGTCTCCTGCACCTTTCTTGTATTCATAGTGTAAATAGAATGCTTCTTTCTTCTGTGTTTCCAAAGTATGGTTGCCATACTGCTTTTTGTATCTACTATCAACCCATGTGATCTGTCAGTCAAACATGTCCTTATCAACTGCTAATCCCCAGCTAATCATAGAAGACAGTGTCAATGATTATCCGTTGATATTGTACACTGACATCCGTTGATGATGTATTGAGCTGTATCCGTTGATATTGAGACTTGAGCTGTATCCGTTGATAGAGTGGATTTGAGTTGTATCCGTTGATAGAGTTTTGTCTTCATCCGTTGATACACTTTCACTTAAACAGAATTACATAGCATAGCTTATTTACAATTGGCTACCCTATTCTGCCTATCCGTTGATGGTCAACATGACTGTGGATAAAAACACTATCAACTGATAACATAGAGATACTTGCAGTATGCTACAAAACCTTATCCGTTGATGAGCTACCTGTCAACGGATAGAGTTATAAATCCTCATCCGTTGACAGCTACAAAACCTTATACAATTTGATTGATTGTGAAGTTATCATCAAGTACAACATATTCCTAACACTTAGTAATCAAAATCCGTTGACTAAAGTCAACCCACACATCAGAGTTACTTCCTCAATTACTCATGGAAGTAAAGTTAGTAATGATTATCAAACCAGTTGTCAAGCTTTGTGCTTGGGGGAAACTGAATTAAATTCTGTTCCTACGATGCATAGAATTCTCTCAGGGATTGGAGGAAGAGAGGACATCGCCTTCGGGCGTAGTCCAAATATTAAGGCCCATATGCGGTCAGGATGCGACCCGATAAGGGAACGTCGTCCTTCTACTAGTAGAGAAGCAGAGGCACGATATATTGGCTGATCACCAGATATCGTGGAAGAGGCTCCAGCATAATCCCATTCTTCCAATTGGAATTGTACTGTAACACTGTAATGAAAGCCTAGATGCTCAATTACCGATAGTGTTAACATAATGATGAACTATTCAAAGTACCTCAGAAATTCTTCGTTATATTTCTGGATAAAGAATGAAAAATGTTTAATGATGGTACAATATCAGTATATAATATGGCATATGGTTTATGTTAACAAAAGTACTTTGAAAACTATTATTATATGGCTGAGTTGCATTGCTCACTCTTGCTTTTCTTTCATATATACCACCACACAACAACAGATACTCATGGCAAGAACAAGGCAGACCCTTCGCAAAAGCGTGCTAACCGGTCAACAGTTTAGGAGACTGTTTACGAGGCAGGTACCAGGGCAGCACCCAGTAGCATTACCACAGGTGAGCAGACTAAGTTGGATAGGTTTACAGCTTAGGTTGGTTAGATTTATTTACAAGCATGACTTGTGTAAGTTTCTGAAAACCAAACCTCTTTTTGGATGCAAGTGCCACCTTAGATGGTAATTCCTTTTTAAGTTGAACTTTTGAGATTATGACAATTTGGGTTTGTAATAACTATTTCAAGATGGTTGTAATAACTTAGTAATATTTTAATTTCGTCTCTGAGCCTATAATCTGTAAATGTTGAGTGTGATTGAGGGATCACAACATACTAAAATGAAGATTAAGAATAATGAATATTAAAATAGGAATTAAGGATAGAGTGACAGCCTGGATCTCCGACCCCGGATCTAGGGGTGTTACACAACTCATACGATTTTACAAAATCAAATCCGCGCTTGAAGCGTGGTAGACCGGTCGGTGCAAAAGATGTTGCACCATGAAAACAAAAAACAAAGAAAAATGCCCCTGAAGTGGCACATGCTCCAGAAGTAGCAAATACCCCTGAAGTGGTATTATCTCCTGAAGAGATTCTAATCCCTAAAGATGAGGGATTAAGTAATCATGAAATTTCAATAAATCATGCGCATGATATGCCATAATTGATGATGTATTTGTGTACTCTGCGGCATTGGATGTCGATATAAATTCTGATCCTGAACCACAAAGTGTGGATGAACGCCGTTAAAGAAAAGACTGGCTAAAATGAAAAGACGCAATTCAAACTGAATTAAATTCATTGCGTAAGAGAGAAGTATTTGGACCTGTTGTCCAAACACCAATTGGTGTGAACCCTGTTGGAAATAAATGGGTATTCATAAGAAAACGAAATGAAAAGAATGAGATAGTGAGATGCAAAGCCCGACTTGTGGCTCAAGGGTTTTCTCAAAGACCTGGCATTGATTATCAAGAGACATACTCACCAGTAATGGATGGAATTACTTTTCGTTTCATATTAGGTATGACATCTAATGAAAAACTGGAAACAAGTCTTATGGATTTCGTTACTGCATACCTATATGGTTCACTTGATAGTGAAATTTTTATGAAAATCCCAGAAGGATTGAAAATGGATGAGTTCAAGAAACCACGTCATATATACTCCATTAAACTTCAACGATCATTGTATGGACTGAAACAATCTGGTCGTATGTGGTATAACAAACTTAGCCGTTATTTACAAAAGAATGGGTATATTAGTAATCCGATTTGTCTATGCGTTTTTATCAAGAAATCACAATCTGGTTTTGTGATCATTGTTGTATATGTGGATCATTTAAATCTTGTAGGAACAGCTACAGAGGTTGATGATGTTGTCATATATCTAAAGATAGAATTTGAAATTAAAGATCTTGGAAAGACAAAATATTGTCTTGGTATACAAGTCGAGCACTTGTCATCAGGAATTTTCCTCCACCAATCCACATATACAGAAAAAGTTTTGACTAGATTTTACATGGATAAATCTCATCCTTTGACCACTCCAATGGTGGTTAGATCTTTAGAACCTGATAAAGATCCATTTCGACCACAAGAAGATGATGAAGATGTTCTTGATCCTGAAATTCCATATTTTGGTGCAATTGGTGCACTTATATATCTTGCGAATAATCCAAGGCCAGATATTGCATTTGCTGTGAATTTATTGGCCAGGTTTAGCTCTGCTCTGATGGACAGACATTGGAATGGGATCAAACATATATTCCGATATCTTCGTGGAACAGTTGATTGGATATGCAGATGCTGGATAGTTGTGAGATCCTCATCACAAACTGGATATGTATTTACATATTGCGGTAGAGCCATTTCCTGAAAATCCACAAAGCAAACTACAATGGCAACCTCATCAAATCACTCAGAACTAATTGCAATTCATGAAGCCAGTAGAGAATGTGTTTGGTTGCGGTCTATCATCAAGAATATTGAAGAATCATGTGGATTACCGGACATCACGAAAAATCCCACTGTCATGTTTGAAGATAACACTGCATGTATTGATCAACTCAAGGAAGGATATATCAAAGGAGACAGAACGAAGCACATTTCACCAAAATTCTTATACACTCATGAGCTGCAAAATAATGGTGAAATCGATGTACAACAAATTCGATCATGTGCCAACCTTGCAGACTTATTCACAAAATCATTACCGAATTCAACATTCAGGACGCTACGACATAACATTAATATGCGTCGACTCAAGAACATGTTGCAACAAAACTCTAGTGAATGATCGATTTCTTCCAAGGGAAGATTGTACTCTTTTTCATTCGTTAAGGTTTTTATCCCACTGAGTTTTTCTTTAACAAGGTTTTAACGAGGCAATCTATGATCCATACTGTAATGACAATTAAAGGGGAGTATTGTGAATTGATTGCCAATACAGTAGTCAAAAGTGTAATAGTTGGGCTATGCATATAGAGATGAGAAAATGTTACATTGTTGTCCCCTTTCTCTTACTATAAATAGCATGCAATACTGAATGGAAAAGATGTACCGAGCAGTTCATCTCTTTCTTTGCTCTCTTTCTCTTTCTCTCTATTGTTCAAGTAGCTAGCAATATTTATTAGTAGCTCTTTATTACAGCTAGTATATTATAACAGTATACAAATTTTATATAATTGTAAAAATATTATACATACATAAAAAATATCATTTGAATTTAATATTTTAAAGATAATAAAATTAGATTGAAACGATAAATAAAATTAGTATGACGTTCGCAGTTTTATTTTTTTCTAAATGAAAAAAAAATATTGTTTTGAAATAATCGTGAATACGCGTCAAGAAAATTCGAAAAACCTAATATCGTCCGAAATTTTCTGCATTCGTATTCGAGAAAAAGCGGATATTATCCATATCCAAAATAAAACGGATATTATCCGTATTTAAATCCGACAAGTTCGGATACGAATACGGATATAGACAAATCCGTATCCGAACTATCCGTTTGACAGCCCTAGAAATTATAAATTCTGGAGTTTAGAGTTGAATCGATTGTTGGTACAGGGCCACATCTATGGACTTGTATGAGTGATTCAAATGCGAAATAGTAAACAGGCCCTCAAAAGAATTCTTCAAATGCACAAACCCAGCAAAAAACTTCTCCAGTAAACATCCTCGTTGTCCAATAAACAGGCCCTCAAAGAATTCTTCAAATGCACAAACCCAGTACAAAACTTCTCTAGTCTTGTCCACCATAAAATGAAAAGAAACCACGTTTATAGCTGGAACAGCAGCGTCCATACGATCCTGCTCTACTAATTTCCAAGCAGCACGTTCAAATGCCAGCCAAGACTGGCAATGCAGGTGGATTATTTACACCAAGAGGAACCCCTTATTAGTACTCCAAATAACCTACGAATCCTCCTGAATAACACCCAACAATACCAATCTAAACATCTATCACCTGAACATCTAACACTGATATCATATTTTTGCCGCCTCCAATCATATCAATATCACCTGCTCTACTCTATTCACCATCAGTTTACTATCCCTAATTCCCTTGCATTCCAATGCCAGCTCGAGAGTACATTAAAACTAAGTCCGGAAAACCTTTTACAGGGTACATCCACAAGGCAAAGCAGAGGGTTTCCACCTATACCAATCAAAAACTTAGACCGTGGCCACGAAATGCAAAACAATTCGAAACTCGAAGACCACTGGTTATGGGAAAGGATTTGTCGGAGGGAGCCCCCCTGGATTTGTCGGTGGGAGGCACCGGCCCCCCCTCCCCCGACAAATATTGGTTTCCTTTTTTCTTTCTTTTTCTTGGTCGGTCTAAAAGTAGGCATTTCATCGGGAGACAAACAAATCAGATATTTTAAAACAATGACTAGAAAATTATCTTACTAATAAGGGAGGGGGTGATATTAATATTTCTCAATAAAGATGTACAGTGACAACAAATTACGAATAAGCTCATTATCTTGCTTCTTATCTTCCTGTCTCTACCCTTACGAAGCTCGTCACCACTCTGTTGTCGCTCGTTATCTTTTCCAAAACGATCTCATCATAATTGTTATGAAACTATTTCCATGGCTTGTAACATATCAACACTAGATATTACTGAAATATACTCAGGCTTCAAGGAACTGTGGAATCATGAAGATCATAGTGCTGTTTGGAAGAGGGATTTACAGTAATCAAATCTTCATGATTCCAGTTCAGAAAACAATTGAATGAACATGTACAGAGCTACCTAAATTTCAAATAACGATGCACATGTACGAAAATGAACTAGCACATAAGGATGCACATGTAAATTTCAAATGAACAAAGAGACACTTTACAAAGAGTCATACATGAAAATTTACCTAATGCCTTTAAAGCCGTCTTTATATTGTACACAAACAACAGATCCTATCAGGTGAAACACCATCCAATCTCCATACACCTTGTTGCTAGTACAGTGTACATATAAAACAACAGATCCTATTGCGGGCAGCCTATAGATTGTGATATTGCCATAAAGGTGTCTCTGCATTACATTGTCTTTGTAGGTCTTTGTTGCAGGAAAGCATCCCTGTCACCAACTTCCACCTCTGAATTACCAGATAGTTTAGGACCAGCAGACACAAGGTTTTTAAACCAATCAGACTGGAATCTGGGAGGACAGGCTCTGCTGGCACTGTTGGCAGATTCTGTAGAAGCAGCTGAATTTGAATCAACACCCAAAAGGAATCGATATGCCACTTTGCTAGCTGTTACAATCTCAGTCTTTGCCTGCCTCAACTTTTGGACAACATGAGAGTAATAGTATTAGCTTATAGTAGAGCAGTAAACTGAAAAGGAACTTTTAACTAAATAGAAAAGAAAGAATTACAGAGTGAAAACAATTAATCAGCAAAAAAAAAGGGTACAAGGAATGACAAATAAGAAGAGGAACCAGTGTGAAGGATCTGTTTGAGGTTAGTATTTCAACCAACCAGACAATAATTACACATATGTACCATATGCATATTCCTTCGGGTGCACAGAACAAGAGTACAATGAAGGAACAATAAGAAAAGGAACCAGTGTGAAGGAGAGGTTACAAACAAGAAATCAACATTTGCTCTTAAAAAAATTGTGTTTTATTTTTAAAAATGTATCTGTAATATTCACAAAAAGGGAGCGCTAGACTTGTATTTAGTACATTGTAATTTCAGCAACCAGAATCCATATAGACTGATGTCACTGGAAAATTCTAGAGAAGCACTCTTACCCGGAAAGCAGTGTTTCCAGCTATCTCTACAGCAGTATCGCCAGCATTGGCAAACCTGTTCACCCAGCCTGAAATCAAAGCTAATTAGGACATTGTCCACATAGTGAATTACCTTTATAAAGCTATTATCTTGTAGTCTTTCTCCTAGTAAGGTCCCGCACATCAAGGAAAGTAGAGAATTAAATAAGATTGTTGAGGTAAAAGTCTGAAATGCATTTTGGTACTGCATTTACTTCTAAGATAAAATTGCTCAAAGTTATCTAGAATACAAGCACATGGAAAAAGTGCAAGCACTTAAGAGTAAGGGAAGCAATTTAAGTCCGTAAGAGTTCCTACGTACCACGTTCAAAAACTCTCCCACTCTTAAGCTGAAAGTTGAACATGTCACCAAATTATTAGAGATATAAGGTTTATACAACAATGAAATTATTAAGATGAGTTAGCGGTACCTGTCTAAAGACTATTAGTTGAAAATAAACACATACCCTGATTCTTATTTCTAAGTATGTCAGCAACAATATCCAAGCGTTGAAATAGGTGGAAAGGCATTATAATTTCAGAGTACATTTAATAGAACCATTCTTTTATCCCTCTACACCTTTCCAAGTACAAATTTGAATTGCATCAACCGGCACATGAAGAACAATACTTTACATGTGTGCATATATACACTATTCCACTTATGTACACTAATCTAACTAGTTAAAGGGTTAGCACGTACCAGGAGGTTTGGGCACTCCAAGCCTTTGACAAAACTCATCACAGAAGTGATTGCAGTTTTTGGACAGTAAATCATAAGATAGTCCAGGCCACTCTCTAACAAGTTCCCTTAAAATCTGAGAGACCTTAAGAATAGAACAGTTTGTTTTGCCAAGGACAATGCACTCTCGGTACGTATACAGAGGATTCTTCCCCGAAGGACAACTAAACACTCCAGTACCTTCCTCACAGTACCCAAAGGACCACTCCTCGTCTCCATGAATCTACAAAAATTACACACACCGTTAAAATTGACCATAATAACATCTAACAACAATGAATTGACCACAAAAAGAATTCATCACATATAGAAAAGTTATTAGTGGAAACACAAAGATATGTTAATGTGATCCTGAAAGCAATTGAACTAAATTACTTGAACGGAGGATATACTGGATATGTTTGGTTTGGTGTTAGAATACGAAAGAAGGGGATAAGGATGATTATACCTGGACAGCGCTATGGAAAATGCCACCGAGGCCAATACCGTCTTTGAAGAATTTATTGATTTGGAGAATAGTGTTGTTAGTTTGATGGGAGTCGCTGTTGGTAACGTCGTATATGTGTAGCTTCACTTCCGCCGTCATCTCAATTTTTACTTGGAAAAACAAGCACAGAATTGTTAGGTTAGGGTTGGATCTAGAAACCAAACATAAGGAAAAGGGGGGGGTGGTAATGATGGAGTATTTATTTTTACTGTGGGTTTTGATTGATTTATCCTAAATTAAATTTAAAGAAAGCGGAGAGGGGGGGAAAAACAACAACAAAAGCCTGGGTCCTGCTCCTGCCTGGGACAAACTTTATGTAGGTAGGAGGAGTACTAGTACTAGAGAGTGAGAGAGGTGTTTCACTTTTACTAGTACTAGTTGGTTAAATTAGTACTAATCTTGTGTTTGGTTGGGTTCAGCAACATGTTGTGCAGTGGTTGCCACTCGCCTCCTTTGAAGGAGGTCAGGGGTTCGACTCCTACGTGTGCGTGAGTTTCTTAGTTTGTATTAGGTTTCCTTTCTGTATTTGTATTTCTGTATTTGTAATGGCCGGGGGTCCTTCGGAAACAGCCTCCCTATTATATAGGGGCATGGTCTGCGTACAGCTACCCTCCTCAGACACCACTTTGAGTGGTATTATAACTTAGTAAGCTAAGTTTTTCTTGTGTTTGGTTGGGGTGAATCAAATTGGAGGGAATGGAATGGAATTTGAATAACAATATATTTAAATGTTTAAAAATTTCATTCCTTACATCATTCCATTCCTAACCACAAAAGCTAAAGTTTAAACACACCAATTTTTTAAAAATTTCATTCCTTACATCATTCCATTCCTAACCATAAAAGCTAAAGTTTAAACACACCAATTTGAAAAGGAATGATCCATTCTCCCTCCAACCTATTTTCTTCCCAAATCCTATTATACAAAATTTGCACCCACTCATTTTTTTTAGACAAAATGACAGTTTGTAACCCCTATGTATATGGGTTTTGTCAAATTGGTCCAGATTTACGTTTTTTAGCACTTTGCAACCCCTATCTTCAAATTTCGCTTCATATTACAACCCCTCCCGTCTAATTTACCTATTTTACAAGCAAAAATGAGTCAAAAACTTCTATACATAAGGGGTACAAACTGTCATTTTTGAAGATAGGGGTTGTAATATCAAGCGAGATTTGAAGATAGGGGTTGCAAAGTGCTAAAAAACGTAAATCTAGACCAATTTGACAAAACCCATATACATAGGGGTTACAAACTGTCATTTTGTCTTTTTTTTAATTTCTTACCTTTCATGTTCATTGTATTCCTTTAATTTCTATTCATTCCATTCCATTCTCCCCAACCAAACACAACCTAAAGGGTTTATACAGCTGTAGTAGTTTTACGACAGTCGGTGTGGATAAGGATTTTACACGTGCTATACACGTGTTCCACTTTATGCATTGCTCCCTTGTCATCCCCCACACTCTGCCGACTCCGTCTTACTAGTATCTCCTAACATATTTAATTTCCTTTTTTATTTATAATTAATTGTTCGTATCAACTTTTATGCATTTCGACTAATCCATATACTATACATTTGTATTCATCGAGTATGACAGTTCACTTATTTTCGTATTACCTAATAAATTTAAACTTATTATCTTAAATGATAAGTCCCTTAATCACGATATTCACGGTATTAATTTTGATATTTTTTATAATTTTTTTAAAAAAGGAAATATCTTTTAAAAATATAAAAAAATTATTTCCCCGATCCACAATGTAAGACAACATTTGTAGATCTTAAATAAAAAAATTATATTTAATTTCAAAAAAAAAATTATATTCAATATTTTTTAACGATTCTTTTTGAATGATAGTATCATTCAAAAAAATCGTTAAAATTATTAAATATATTTTTTTATTTAAAATCTAAAATACACGAGTGCCTTATATTGTAGATTAGATGGAGTATCTCTTAGAACATCTTCAAGAATAATTATAAAAAAAAAAATTTAATGACTCTTTAAATATTAAAAACCTCTTTTTTTCTCTCAATTTTCACTATTAATTATTATTATATTATATATTTATAATTATATCTTTTTCCCTTTCCTCCTTTCGTTTGTATTTTTTTTAAATTCAACTTATTTCTAATAATAAAAAATTGATTAAAAATTTATATAAAAAAAATTGTTGGAGACAAACATCTATTAAATCATTAAGAACCAATCAATTATATCAATATATATATATAAAGGAGGATACGCGGGAGTTTAGGTGGCGCTCTAATATCGTCTCAATCGATTTTTTTAATTTTCTAGAATTTTAAACACTAATAAATATAAAAATATCAATTAGCATATTAGAAGTAGAATAGGTGTTCGAATTTATAAAGGTGAAGAGTTCGAATTTATAGAGAAGACATATGATTAGAAGTTTTATTGAAGTATAATAAGTATTTATAAGACATATGATTAAAAATTCTATTGGAAGTAGAATAGGAGTTCGAATTTATAGAGAATAAGAGTTCAAATTTATAGAAAAGATATATAAATAAAAGTTCTACTAGAACTAATAGGTGTTCTAATTTATAAAGGAGAAAAGTTCGAATTTATAGGAAAGACATATGATTAGAAGTTCTATTGGAAGTATAATAAATATTTATAAGGCATACGATTAAAAGTTCTATTGGAAGTAGAATAGGAGTTCGAATTTATAGAGAATAAGAGTTCGAATTTATAGAAAAAATATATAAATAAAAGTTCTACTAGAACTAGAATAGGTGTTTGAATATATAGAGCAGACATATAATTAAAATTTTATAGAAAGTACGATCTTCTTAAAATATATTTTTTATATAAGTTAATTATATTTATATTAGGAAAATTTATTCATAAATCCAATACTATTGTCATGAAAAAAGTCACCGTATTTAAAAAGAAAAGAATTGATGTGTTAACATAATAAAAGAACAATGAGTAAAAGAACAATCTCATGCAGCAATCCTAAATAAATACAGGAGTATCTATAAAATAAAGAGAAAATAAAATGTGTTTTCATTTTCTAAAACTCCAAAATTTTTAGAAAATCTAAAGAAAGTATAAATTGGAATTCACTCTATTTTTTAGGTTTTGATTTCAAGGAAAAAAATTGTTGTGTAAGATAAGTATCATCAATAATATGTAATGAAGTTAGAATTTAGATCCCAAACGAGAGCGGCTCGAAACGTGTTTAACGGAAAGACGGCTCACTATAAAAAATTGTACTAGCTATTAAAATATCATATGATATTATAAATTATATTTTATTTTTAGGATTTGATTTTTATGGATAAACATTATCATACAAGTAATATGTGTAAAAGTTAGGTTTTTTGTCTTAACGAGAGAGCGAATCAATAGTAATAACTGTGTTTAACAAGAAAACGGTTCATTAGATAAGACCGTATAAAAGATGTTTAAATATATAATTAATACAAAAAATAAAATGTTTTATTGGAAGTAGAATACGAGGACGGTGGAGACGTCCTATACGATTTTTTTAAAACTATACATCCTTTTTCCTAGAAATCTTTTATTTTAACTTTTTTATACAATTTAATTATACTTGCATTACAAAAATATATCCATAAATGTAATATTATTCCCGTAACGAAAAGTCTTAGTATTTTAACTTTTTTTTGATATGTTAACATAACAGAAAGACATTCCCATGCGAAAACTGTAAATAAATACAAGAATATCTATAACATACAGAAAATATAAGATGTATTTTCATCTTTTAAAACTCCATAAATATTAGAAAGTTTAAAGAATATAAAAATTAGAATTTACTCTCTTTATATAATGAAGTTAGAATTTCGGTTTCAAATAAGAGCGGCTCGAAACGTATTTAACGGGAAGACGGCTCGCTAGAAAAGATTGTATTAGCTTTAAGAATTTGATACTGAAGTCATATTTTTTTTTTATTTTTACGGTTTAATTTTATAGATAAAAAATATTATATAAGTCTTTATAATATATGTTAAGAAGTTGGGATTTCCGTTTTAACGAGAGAGCGGCTCAATCGAAAGAATCGTATTTAATAAGAAATTGATTTTAGAGAAGATTATTTAATTATAAAAATTTAATATTAATATTATAATATAACGTAAATGTATTGAATTTTTTTAAAAATATTGTAACGCCGCCGCGAAGCGCGGCTTTATCAACTGGTATATATATATAAAGGAGGATAGCGGGAGTTTAGGTGGCGCTCTAATATCGTCTCAATCGATTTTTCTAATTTTCTAGAATTTTAAACATTAATAAATATAAAAATATCAATTAGCATATTAGAAATTAGCATATTAGAAATAGAAATAGAATAGGTGTTCAAATTTGTAAAGAATAAGAGTTCGAATTTATAGGGAAGACATATGATTAGAAGTTCTATTGGAAGTATAATAAGTATTTATAAGGCATACGATTAAAAGTTCTATTGAAAGTAGATAGGAGTTCGAATTTATAGAGAATAAGAGTTCGAATTTATAGAAAAAATATATAAATAAAAGTTCTACTAGAACTAGAATAGGTGTTTGAATATATAGAGCAGACATATAATTAAATATTTTATAGAAAGTACGATCTTCTAAAATTATATATTTTTTATATAAGTTAATTATACTTATATTAGGAAAATTTATTCATAAATCCAATACTATTGTCATGAAAAAAGTCACCGTATTTAAAAAGAAAAGAATTGATGTGTTAACATAATAAAAGAACAATGAGTAAAAGAACAATCTCGTGCAGGAATCCTAAATAAATACGGGAGTATCTATAATATAAAGAGAAAATAAGATGTGTTTTCATTTTCTAAAACTCCAAAAATTTTAGAAAATCTAGAAAGTATAAATTGGAAATCACTCTATTTTTTAGGCTTTGATTTCAAGGAAAAAAATTGTTGTGTAAGATAAGTATCATCAATAATATGTAGTGAAGTTAGAATTTCGATCCCAAACGAGAGCGGCTCAAAATGTGTATAACGGGAAGACGGCTCACTATAAAAGATTGTACTAGCTATTAAAATATCATATGATGTTATAAATTTTATTTTATTTTTAGGATTTGATTTTTATGGATAAACATTATCATACAAGTAATATATGTAAAAGTTAGGTTTTTGGTCTTAACGAGAGAGCTAATCAATAGTAATAATTGTGTTTAACAAGAAAGCGTTCATTAGATAAGACCGTATAAAAGATGTTTAAATATATAATTAATACATAAAATAAAATATTTTATTGGAAGTAGAATATGAGGACGGTGGAAACGTCTTATATGATTTTTTAAAACTATACATCTTTTTTCCTAGAAATCCTTTATTTTAACTTTTTTATACAAGTTAATTATACTTGCATTACAAAAATATATCCATAAATGTAATATTATTCCCGTAACGAAAAGTCTTCGTATTTTAATTTTTTTTAATATGTTAACATAACAGAATGACATTCCCATGCGGAAACTGTAAATAAATACAAGAATATCTATAATATACAGAAAATATAAGATGTATTTTCATCTTTTAAGACTTCATAAATATTAGAAAGTTTAAAGAATATAAAAATTGGAATTCACTCTCTTTATATAATGAAGTTAGAATTTCGGTTTCAAATAAGAGCGGCTAGAAACGTATTTAACGGGAAGACGGCTCGCTAGAAAATATTGTATTAGCTATTAGAATTTGATACTGAAGCCATAATTTTTTTTTATTTTTACGGTTCGATTTTATAAATAAAAAATATTATATAAGTCTTTATAATATATGTTAAAAAGTTTGGATTTCGGTTTTAACGAGAGAGCGGCTCAATCGAAAGAATCGTATTTAACAAGAAATTGATTCATTAGAGAAGATTATTTAATTATTAAAATTTAATATTAATATTATAATATAACATAAATGTATTGAATTTTTTTAAAAATATTGTAACGCCGCCGCGAAGCGCGGCTTTATCAACTAGTTATTTATAAAAAATGAACTAAGAAACGATACCAGATGCTTTTATACGATAGCTTCAACTTTTGACTTTGATTCTATCTGATACCGAAATTTATTAACATATAAATTTATTAATAAAAAATAAATTTATTTATTTTAAAAAAATTTAATTTAATAACGATTCCATTTCATGTATTTTGGTCGGTTCCCGAGTTCAACAATAAAGTTACAAAATATAATATATTCCCTTTATCCTAAAATTGTTTAAGAGCATTTTTTTCATAATTATACATGTTAATTTCCAAATTCTAACACGAATATATAAAATTATTTAACAATTAATAAAGAATGAATAAGAATATAAAATAATTTATATTCTTATAAAATTAATGCATATATGGTGGATATTAGTACAAATATATCCTCAAATTAATTTTTTTTAATAAGTATAAAAAATTGAAACTAGACTACTATTATGAAAAGGAAATTTTTTTTCTATCTCTAATATTTTCTAAAAAGGTGAAAAAATTTGAAACAATTTCTTTTCAAAATTTTAGACTTCTTTCCCCTTCATGCTTAAAATATCACTCAAGAATAAGTTTGAAAATTTATATTTATATAAATAAAAGCGGTTGAGAGTCGATTTCCATAATTAGGGTTCTAGCTGACACTTCTCTACTTTCCCGACCTTCATCCCCTTTTATCGATTACGCCCCCTTCGTTCTCCCATCCTCTCTTCTGTTTACCAGTTTTTCAATAAAATCGAAATCTAATCCTTTTTGGGTGAGATCTTGTTGAGTACCTTGTTATCAAGGTTGTTAGTCGTGCCAATCTTTTTGGTATATTGATGTGTTATGTTTTGATGTTTTTGTGTAGTTTGTTACGGGTTTCGCGTTTCTGAGAAGAATTTATATGGTATTTTGGGAGATCTGTAAGGCTCGTATCAAATCTGGAACGGTGGTGGATACCGCAAGAGCTCACCATTCACAACAAAATATTGTTCATATTTTGGGGGCATTTGTTGCTCTAATATCAATTGATGTAAATGATAGTTCTGAACATTGATTATAGATGGTGCTTATGTGAAGATTAATTGCGATGCTACTAGTTTCACAACTGATGTAGATTGGATTACTCGTGTTGGAGCAGACTTAACTTTATAATAGTATGATATTGTCCGCTTTGGGCCCAGCCCGCACGAATTTGTTTTTGTTAGGCAATTCACAAAAGACCTCATACTAATGGAGTGAACTGTCTGCTTATAAACTAGCTATTGTAATACTTTTTAAATTAAACAATTTGGATATTTTATGTGTTAAGTGATCTAAAACAAAACGAATATTTGTTTAGCTCGTTTTTTGTTTCACAATCAGGTTGTAGTTGATAGTTTGGGAATTTGTCCCGACTGTTTTAATGAATTCTTCGCTTTACGTTAGAAAAAAAAGTTATATTTTATTATTACTTTTATCTTTCCAAAATTAATCTTCGGAACATAGTACCCCCTCCGGTCCATTATATAAGACATTTGACTTTTCTGCACGTAATTTTAAGTGTTATGACCACATAGTAAAAAATATTATTTTTTAAATTTTCTTTTTCCAAATAAAAATAGAGTATTAATATTTTTATTCAAAAAAAGAAAATTTTAAATATAATAATTTTTACTATGTGGTCAAAGCACTTAAAATTACGTGTAGAAAAGTCAAATGCCATATATAATGGATCGGAGGGAGTATTATATATTTAATAAATAGTCGATTCAATGATATAAAACATAACTACTTCAGAATAATGTAATTTTTGAAATTAATATGTTTGAAATAATGTTTCTTTAAATGAATAATTTTTTCAACATTTCTTTAAGTCAAATTATGTTATTAGCATTATCAACAATTATGGGAATGTTTGGTTTATAGTTAATAAGAACCATTAACCAAAATTTGTAACCTCAATCCCATGTCATAATGTGTGGATCACCAATTTGGTGATTGGAATCAAAATCTATGAGATGGTTAAGTCATATTCTCTCCCTACTTGAAAATGGGTGAGGATCCTCTATCGGCTTCTTCATGTCCCTTTTATGTCTCCTATACAAAATGGGTGTCCTGGCGGGGCCCATTATAAGGAAAATGGAAATAAAATATTTTATTTCCATTTTCCTTACAATGGGCCCCGTCAGGGGCACCCATTTTGTATAGTGGACACAGAAGAGGACAGAGGATCCGAGCTCCTTGAAAATACCATTTCATTCTTATTCATATTCACCTCCATTTCAATATTCCTTTTTCCATTTCTTCTAAATCCTTCCTGTACTTAGTGACAAACGACTAAACGAGACACGAAATTTGGAATTCTTTATTAGATCCTGTAAATTTATAGAAGAGGGGTTAAATATAAATAATATTATTTTTTTCGAAATTTGTCCGATTCATTTAAAATTAGTTCAAAATAAATTTATGTAAAATTAAATGAAACAAGATTCAAGTTGAATATAAATTATATTTAACTTGATAGATTGTTACAAATTCAGTACAGAGTAATATCTCACTAATAAAAATAAATTAAAAAATTCGACATAAATTTTTCTATATTTGTTAATAAAAATTTAAATGCTAAAAAGCTGTTGAGTATGTAATACACACAAGAAAATACAGAGGGGGTGAATGTATTTTTAAATTTTTCTTTGATTTGAACTTTAAAGAACAATATGTTTGAAGGTTTGAATCTGTGTTCGTGTATGTGTAGCTAAGTGTGTGTTTGTGTTTAACAGAATATATATGTGCGGAAATAAAACACAAAAACACAGGCACTCACTTTAATCTAACGTTTTATTAGATAAAGATTTTTGCTACAATCTGTGAATACAAATGTTAGTATTCTCAACTTCGTTTTTCTCCGAGAGATGTGATCTAAGATGTGTGTGAAAAACTTCTACTTCTAAAGAAGTGAGGTTGTACACTCTACTTGCTACAAATAATTGAACAAACAAATCTACTTTCTAACTTGTCTATCCTTATCTTCGAATATGTCCAGTCAGCATGCAATTTGACTTTCTCTAACCTGCCCAGATCTACTTCTTTAGCAGTTTGTCTTCTTTAACATCTTTGTAAGCTTCTTTGTAGACTTTCCATGTACACTTTATAGTACTGTGGTCCTGAAAGTGCCTTGCCTTGTTGCAGGTATTTGACTTGTACATCTTTAGTATTTTATCTTCAAGAATCCATTCGAGAAATGACTAAGTGTTTGATTTGAGAACTAGAATTGGCTATTTCGATAACTCTGAGTTCTCGAACATTCTATTCTTGACATATCGAATCACTTCTCGAATGAGTTTTTTCTTCAGGTATCCTTGACTTATCGAATAGAGCCTTTACTTATGAAAACCTTGAGATGTCGAATAGCTTCCTGAGTCCTTGAGATATCGAACGTAACTTTGACTTGTTGACTCCTTGAGAACTCGAATGATACTTTGACTTGTTGACTTCTTGAATTCTCGAATAGAGTATTAGACATGTCGAATCCCTGAGTTATCGAATGAGGCTTTGACTTGTTGACTCTTTGAGATATCGAACAGTGCCTTTTGACATATCGAATCTCTGACTTCTCGAATTAGTACTTAGACAAATCTTCAATCTTCAAATTTCAACTGTGTTTATTTCTACAGTCTGTATTTATTTCTACAGCCTTGTTCTTCAAGCTTGAGGCATGATCTCTGGATCTTCTTTCAAGCATTATTTTACAACTTGATTTATACAGTTACACAGCTAGAACTTTGATACCTATTACAAGTACTAAATGCAAGCAGAAACTCTACAACTAGAGGGTTACCTAGTTAGGGGGTCATGTAAATAATGCGAAACATTACAAACAATTATGCTTGTTATTAGATTTATACAGGCATGCCTCTGTGACTAACAAAAACAGTTCGAAGATATAAACTAGGAGTAAAAACTCGCTAAATAGTACAAGAGTTACAAATTATCAAGTTCTATCAGATAGAATATTACAATAACAAAGAACTTGAATTTCTAGTGAATTAAATAGCTCCTGTGATTTTGGTTTAATATGAGAGAGAAGAGAGAGATTTGATTTTTATTGGCTTCTGTCTTTTTTCTGTTGTGTATTTTTACAAAGTGGTCAGCTTGTTCTTTTATCAACAACCAATTAAACTCCCTGCCTCTTTTGTTAAAAACTTGTTCATCAATGACTTAGAATAGACTATCCAGTCTTCATAGACTTTGGGTAGGACTATTAGAGACTCAACAAACTTTCAGTAGGATTATACAAATTTTGCAAACAATCCATCCTTCACATACAATCGGTATGATTATCCCTATGATAGTCATACAAGCATTAATCCATTGACAGACTATCCAATTGATTTCCAGATTTTCGGTAGGACTTTCTCTAAGCTGTGTAGACTATCTTTTGTATAGACTTTCGGTATCGCTATGGGAGACAATCATACTAGAGTTTCATAGGCTATAATCAATTCTTTTAGTCTTTAATCAATTATAATAATTTTGAATTAATTAATTTAATTATTACCTTAATGAATAAATTAATTCTGAAAAATTAATTTATTAATTAAGTTAACTAAATAATTTTAATTAATTAAAAGAGAATTAATATAAGTCCTTTGATAGTCAAACTTTCACTTTTTTTTTTGCAAAATGAAAAAGAATTTTCATTTATCAATGATAGAGTTTACACAATCCAGAAAAGGAATGGAAAAAGAGACATTCTTTCATCCACGAAAGCTTATCATCTAACCGAAAGGTAAGCTTAACCAATCTATGGGTCGTAACATAGATTACGACTGACATGAGAAAGATATTCCTCCGGAAGGTTAGACAATAAAACATTCATATCAAAGAAGAAGACTCACGATAAAAGTAGGTCTCGTTAAAACCCCACAAGAGCAAAGTCCTGTGGAAAAAAACTCAGGGGGAAAAAAGAGTGTCCACACTACAACGATCGACAAAACATCATTTTACATCATGCTTCAATAAACAAAAGGCTATATTCCTTTTAAATCTTCTGCTATAGCAATCCTATTCCCAACTTCAACCATCTCCTTTTCCATCTTCTTCTCATCCAAGTAAATCTGAAAATCACCAAAACCAGATACAAATCAAGAAAACTAAGTTGAAACAAAGACATAAATTTGAGATAAAACAAAAAATATAATATTATATTATTTAATAATAAATTCTATTTTCGGTGATAAGATATTAATAAAAATAAGTATAAATATAATCTAACCAAAGGAGATCCCTTTGGTTAGACCTCTATTTAAAATATTAAGAAAAAATAAAATTAAATAAAAAGTCATTAATATTACATTTAGATGAAAATAATAAAATAACTAAAATTGAATAATTTGAAATGCTTTTCGAAAACAAAAAATTGTAAATAAGATATTATAAATTTAAAATCCAGCCAAATAAAATAAAATACAACTGTATAAAATATAAGATATAAAATAGAAAAATAGAAATATAAAATAAAATACAACCGTATACAACTGTATATTAGAAAAATAGTGTATAAAATATAAGATAGAAAATTCGTCAGACGGACAACTGGTAGTATTCGCCAAACGGACGACCGATAAAATTATTCGTCAAAACGGACGACCGATAACAAGCCAGTAAAGGCAATCCCGGAATAGGCCCAGAAAATTCATATAAAATGGAACAAATAGAATCCACATTAAAATGGAACACTTTTTATTCACGATTTTAAATACCAAATTTAACCATGTTGGTTAAGAGAACCAGTTTCCATATATAAACTAAAATCAAAAATTAAATATTATCAACTAAAATCCATAAAGAGATCATTTAAAACATAAAAACCAATGAAATAACTACACTCATAAATGCAAAATTGATTAGAGAATTAAATTAATAAAGGGTAACATCTAAATTGGGCAAAACAAAATAAGGAACTAATATGCTAATTAGCTAAATTAGAGCATCTAAAAGATTTGATTTAATAAGAAATACATTACATTTTTACACTCGTAATAATAATAATACATTAGAAAAAATAAACAGAAAATTAATATTATCAGATAACTACATACCATTTTTATCACTAAAAAGTCAATATTACATAAAAAGACATAAATTCATCATCTGACGACACACAAATACCCACCTAAGGTCCAAAAGCCATAACAATAGCATACCATAAAAGGCACCGTCATATCATACAGCTTTTGTATAAATGCAAGAATTAAAGACCATAAACTTGAAAAATAAAAATTACAGACAGTAAACATAAATCAATTAATCGGTTAACAATTAATTAGGGAATCAAAATAATCAGATAAACAAGAAAACAATTAACATTTAATACGGGAATCAATTTAATCAATTAACAATTAGTAAGGGAAACAATTACTCAACTAACAATTAATCAAGAAATCAACTAATTAGGAAATCAGGGTATCAATTAAAGGAGTTACAATAATTTAAATATGAAATTAGCTACAATTAAGACAAATAATGAATGCAGTTAAAAGTACTAATTATTAAGGAGAGTTACAAAGTAACAGAACACGGCCACCGGATTAAAATCCGGCAAGACCACTGAATATTCAAACTTTCACTTTAAACCATTGAAAATAATAAGGTACTTCCACTGAATATTTGTTGACGCTCGATGCATTGTCTGGTTCATGGACAACTAACTCCAATGAACAACTAATTCCAATGAATGTTTTTCATTTCTGATTCTATGTTGTGGATTTTTACTCTTTTCTCATCTCTCCGTAAACCTTCCTGTACTCTGGCCATGTTTGTTTCAAGGGATTATAATCCCCAAATTATTACCTTATAAATCCCAAACGTAAGGGATTATAATCCCATGAATTCACATTTTGATCATTGTTTTAGTTCACTCCCATGGGATTATAATACCTTGTGAAAGAAGGTATTATAATCCCATAGAAATGAATCAAAAAAATGATAGCAATATACTTCCATGGGATTATAATCCTTTAAATTTAAGAAAGATAGTGTAATTTTCCAAGGATTATAATCCCCTAAAACAAACATGGCCTAACTGTACTTCAATTGTCACTGTAAAGATTTCTGTCACTCTAAATGAATCCATTCATCGAATAATACTCCGAGACTTGATCAAATAGCTGAACTCCTTTCTTCGTCAAAAAAAAAAAAAAAGCTGAACTCCTTTTAATGTAGTAATTCTTTAAGCCTGTAGATTGACTTTATTCTTCTTTCTTTAATAGATAATGCTATATGAGATTCCTATGACAATTTATATATTATTTACAAATATAATTTTGTTTAAATTGAATAGGGTTCTCAAACTATACAAATAAGTTATATCATATGCCTTTCATTCTTATCAATAATCTAAATATCTCCTACATATTAAATGAGGAGATACGAAATTTTGGATTTTCATCAATGATCTAATTGCTCTTTATATTTAATCGCAAGCAAGACACGAAATTTTTTAATTAACTTGTGCTTTTATGTTTACATATAAAACATGTTTAAATTTTAAAACATTAACAAATTTATGTAAAACTATCAACCATGTGTAAATCTATGTTTTATATATATCTTAAAAATCCATGTAAAATTTAAAAGAAAAATTATTAAAAAATCGAAGGAATAATTAATTAAGGATGGAGAGAATATTAGACATGTTCAATATCAGTACTCATTATGATAAAAGAAAAGAGAGAATTATCAAAAATGGACCATTTACAAGAATGATGACCCTTAACTGCCCCACAAATTCGGTACTTCGTGCACCGTAACAAACTTTTTTAAAAAAAGGGATGATACACTGTATCGTGCACAACAGCAGCAGGGGATATACTGATACATTGTGTTCCGCATTAGTGGTTATGCGGGAGATGAAATGCCGCATCTGCGGCCTATTACGGTAGACGAACTGCTGCATCAACTGTTTCGAGTGATGAAATTCCGTATTTGCGAGGTATTTAGGACCGATTTTTTGAAATAGGATATTTTAGACCATGCAAATTGGAGATGGAGCATTTTGGACCATAAATTTTCTTTTTTTAAATAAAGCGACTAGGAATATTTCGGTTACTATAGGCCAAACAAAATTTGCAATTGGAATTGAAAACACATTAATAATTCCATAGAATAGAATTTTAATACATTTATGGTATTCAAACTACATTCAGGGTATTTGATTTTTGCTTGCAGCAACATTAACTTTGCCAACCACATTAGTTATCACCAATTCAAATGCATGGTAGATGTATAGCTCTTCACAATTTTTTTTCCTGAAATAAAATGTCGCAAGAGATGGAACAGAAGCCAATTTGACCATAAACATGATAATAGTTACCAAAAAATTGTCTTAAATTGTCTGTGCCCACTCAGTAGGATTTAGCAAAAATAGCAACTTCATCTGCAGGATTTCCAGTCATCAAACAAGTGTGTGGCCCTATAGGCTGTTCAAACGGGAAGCATCTAATAGTTGCACCTGTTTCTTCTTTCACCCTCAATTCTTCTTTGTCGCTGAAAAAATGCATTGGTAGCGTGTGTATTCACTTTTCAGAGTATGATATGATTTGGTGCAGCACAAACCAGAGAATAATATTCAAATCTTAATAAGAGAATATACATTGACAGATGGAAAAACGGTGTAAAATGTGTGTGGATGAATTTTATCTAGTGTACCTGGCTGACCAAGGACCTCTTGCCCATTTGCCCTGAGAAATTGCCTCCTTGAGCTCATCATAGGACCTTACGTCCACAATGTTACTGCAAAATAGCATTATTAATTTAGCTAGATGCAAATAAATTATTATAGAGTTAAGATGCAGACATGCAGTTATGGAGCAAGGTGCACCATATGCCTAAAACCAGTTTGAATGCTCGTCTATTACACATACTAATATACAGAAGCAAGTCTTGCGCTAATTCATCACACCACAAAAAATTTAATTGAAGGTGATTTCTGACCATATCAATACTATATTATAATAAGCGAAAGGGGGTATAATTTGTAGTTGGTTACCCCTTATTTTTGGTTATCCCCTTATTTTTGGTTATCCTCATTCACAACCGTTAGATCTTCAATTCAAGTAGATCATGACCGTTAGATATAACAATACTAAAAGTTGAAGGTCTAAGGTTCGAATCCCGCCAACAACATTTTAATATAAAATTAATACTAGATTATGTTATATAGAAATGTTGAAGGTTCGATTCCCACCAACAGCATATTAATTTAGATTTAATACTAAACTAAAAATAATGTTTAAAATATTATATATACTAAACTATAAACAAATTTAAAAAAAAAATAAAAATAACCCATGCTTTGCACGGGCTATAAGCTAGTTAATACTAAAAGGAAAACTACAAACATTTGTGGATTTTCAGGGAAAGAGTGACGGGTGAATGTTAATTTCATGATATAGCTATGCTTATACAAATTAATTTATAATGTGAAGGTCTATAATGAACATGATAACAATACTAGCTATTAGAAAGGAAAATAACCTTAAAAATTTCCTACTCATTTCCCAAGACGACTACATTTAATGTATCTATTTGTAGTTCAAAAGCATGACACACTGTCAGAATACTTGCGATTAAATCAATCAATATGGCCATGTATGGTCAGGCATCAACCGAATACTGCTTTATAGGCTTTTACAGCATATTGGCTGCCAAGAAAAATGTAATGTCTATATTTTCAAGATCTAGCCCCTGTCAAAAAAAAAAAAAAAAAAAAAAGATCTAGCCAAAGACAAGAAAAAAATATATATCTGTACACGCACTTAGAATTTGGAAATTAGGTACTACATACTATATATATTACAGATACACCCCAATAGACATTATAGCATGGATAAACAGTTAAACACTGGCTTAAAAGACAATAAAACTGGCCGAGGGAATGCACCTATCTCGAAATGATGTTGCTGCGGACAGAAGCGATGACTGGACCTCGGTCAACTTCTCTTTTATATAATCTACCAAAAATGAAGGTTCCATAGATATACCAAAAACTTTCCCTTGTTTTCCTGGGACATCTCTTCTAGATATAACCACACTCCCACTTGAAACATCACGAGGACCAATTTCAATTCTTAGAGGCACTCCCTGCAATATGAAAAGTATGCTACAAGTTAATGAGCCTCTCAGAATACCTTCATATTCAGAACCAACACCTAAGAGGTTAAGAGAAAAACTAAAAAGTATCCTGAAGCACAAATAAATGTCATGCATCCTAGATTCAGTTATATGGCATGTAACATTCAGCTTGATTCTTTAACACATACAAGGATTAAACACACTAGTTCAAGATCTCAGCAGCTGCACCTAATGCTTTTATTCATCACCTCCCATAATGCAGTAGGTGATATTATTCAACTGATAAGACTGAAAATGGTATTATAACTGTAGTCAGTATTGGTGTTTTTGATGCAGGATACTGGCGGGCATTATTTCTATCCCCAGGCGATTCTCTGATTTATTCTTTTTCTTTGTACTTCATGCTGTTTTCTCTATGTTTCATAATGATGGTTAATATATTTTAACTGTATATGCTGTTATAGAAACAGTATGTTTAAATGTAAAATTTAGGTTAGTTAATTACCTTCATTTCCCAAAAATTAAATTTCCACCCTGGTGTTTTCTGATCTGTATCATCAACCTTAACTCTAATCCCAGCAGTGTGCAGAAAGTCTTTTACAGATAATGCAGCATCCATAACTCCACTCTTCTCATCAGTCTTCCTCCATATTGGAACAATCACCACCTAAAAATGGTGCAATGAAGACTTCAATAATATATTTAAAAGAGTTATACAGGAAATCAGAAAGAAATGACAAGCAATTCCATACATAGAATGTTTTACAAATGATGTAGACAAAGATGTGGATTCGTGGAAACAAAAAGTTTAGTATTTGTAGAGGACAGGCCTTTCTATAGGGAGCACAACAGATTTACACACAAATATAGTTCAAATTAATGAATTTCTATTTTTGATTGAACTTGATTTGCTTAAAGGTGTTGATGACAATAGCTGAATTCGTGCTTTCTTTTTAAAGAAAATGCTAGAGAACTATTATTAGTTTATTACTTTGTTTTTCGTGATTTAATATCTATAACATAGTATCTTTCTTTTTAATTTTATTAGTTAACTCTTCTAATAAGTTTTGTACAGGTCATCAAAAACTCAGAACCGGTCCTGGTTAGTTATCTATTGAGGCAGATGTTATATGGAGTCCTCACTTGGCCTAACACTTCATCCATGTAGAGGCCTCAAAGTAGCAGTACCCATACAACTGGCAAATTTGTGTCCAACTTCTACTGGACAGTTCCTATATGTCCTTGCAATATACACTGAGGAAGTGAGAGACTTGGTTTTTGAATATCACTAGATCACAGGTATTTTTTACATAAACAATCAAGAGTGTTGTAATTATGGTATTCAGATGTCATATACAAGTAATTAAAATCTGAAATATTACAATAAAAACAATCGTAATTTCGTAAAGCAATTTTATATATGTGATGAGCTAAAACTAGATCTTCAAGTACCTGAATAGGTGCTAACTTTGGTGGAAGCATTAAACCTGCATCATCTCCATGTGTCATGATGATACCACCAACAAAACGGGTGCTAATAGCCCATGACGTTTGCCATACATGCTCTCTTTGTCCATTTTCATCAGCAAACTGTTCAATATATAAGCACAAAATGACATTGTAAGCATTAAAAGAAAGAAGGGGTCAATAGTAGTGTTTGGATAGCAGCAACATAAAAATATATTTAATGTAGTGGACTGATAAAGTACCTGTTTTGCCTAAGGGGTAAAAGAATAAAAATCTTAAAGTATGCACACCCTATACAGCTCTTGACTGACCACACCAAACATTTGAGCTCTATAATGATCTAAGCAAACAAGGGAAGTCGATAATCTTTCAAGCAGTATATGCACAGCTAGAGGTTTCTATGATTGTATTTCTTTGTTCCTATGGGTTTCTATACCCCCTCCCTCTCCTTAACAAGTATGCTTTTCTAAATCTACAACGAAATGGATACAAACAGATAAGAAAGAACCTAAACGGCTAGCATACCACATGTAGTGGATTAACACAAACAAAAGCTGCAAGTTACTGACCTGTGTTCCAAAAGCACGAGAGAAGTTCTGTCCAAGGTTGTGGCTGGTTCCAGCCTGCAAAGCCTTGCGGTCACCCATCATAGCTTCAATTGTATATGTCTTTACAGCTCCAGCAAATGTTTCAAGATTGGATTTTCGTCCTGCAATAACGGGTATTGCAGCTTGCTCATAAGCAAATTTTATGTACACATTGATCATTTGTAATGCCTGCAGTCAGAAACCTCAATCTGTTAGCGGAAAGATGCAAGGGCAGGTTGGCACCTCCAATTTTTACAATGAACATGCTATGTTTGTGTAATCAAGAGGCACCACCTCTTGTTCTGCCTCCTCCGCAGTAGCATGAGCAGTGTGCCCCTCCTGCCAAAGAAATTCAAGAGTTCTCACAAAAGGTTTAGTGCGCATCTCCCACCTTGTGACATTTACCCACTACACAGACAAGTTACAGGAAAGGAAAACGATGATAAGAAGCAAGCAAGCATTAGACAACAGCCGTAGTACATAATGCCACTAACTCCACCTGGTTAATCATTAGAGGCAGATCACGATAACTATGAATCCACTGAGTAAACATGTGATTCACAATGGTTTCGCTTGTAGGTCGGACCTGCCAGAACCTCAAGAAGTGCAGCAATCAAAGCCAAAACTCAGGTCACCATAACAACATCAAACTGGGTTACCAAATAATAAAATTAAACTAGAGTTTCATTTAAGACAACCACGCCTAAAGAATGAGGGAAAAAAATATATAGGTAGTAAATGTACCACAAGTTTTTCTTCAAGTTCCTTCCCTCCTCCAATGGTCACAAGCGCTAGTTCCGGACTAAAACCCTCAACATGGCTAGCTTCTTTCTCTATAAACGAGTATGGTATAAGCTGCAACCAGTATCAAAAAGTTCAGAAAGCTGCATTTGCATAGAGATCAACAGAACTAACATATGATAGCTCCTACCATTACTGGGATGATAACTGATTACAATTAAATTTATTCACAAGTAACAATATATATTAAACAGAAATTAACATTTCAATTCATTGTAGCACATGAATAACTTATAAATAAATAAACTCAAGCTGTTTGCGAACATTTTTTTAAAATTTTATTCGACTTGATCAAAATAAGATGGTACATTCTTTTAATGATATGAAAAAAAATGAAACATTTTTTGTATTTATTCTTTTGCTAAGTTAAACATTGTTTACATTGATATTAATGCATTCATTATCCATTATTCTTGCCCAATCAAACTTAATGAGCCAAGTCAAGTTTGAGTGAAAAAACTTTTAAGACTAAGCTCGGTTCATTAAGCTTATCGAGCAATTTAATCTAAGTTGATTTCAAGCTTCTTATGGAAATAGTTCGATCGTTACTCACACACATCACATGTTGCAAAGTATTTTATGGAACACACACTACAGTACATAAAACATAAAGAGAAGGTTCAAAACATAGTACTTTCTTCCTCCCAAATTAGTTGTCCTATTTGACTTTTTAACGGTCAAATTTTAAGTATATTATATGGTATAACTGAATAACATTATAAAAAAAATATAGATCATCGAATCTACTTTAAAATGCATTTATGAGGTTTTTGAAATTGTGAAGGAATAATTTTTTACTCTTAGTCAAAGTTGGGTCAAATTGATAAGTCAAAAAAGTCAAACACGACAACTAAATGGAGATGGAGGGAGTAGCAACTAGTAGTACCTGTGGGAAATACATGTTACTATGACCAGTCTCCTTGAATTTGACATTCAAATACTCCTGCATTTCATTGCATACAACTGCAGCTACTTAAATTGTCGTAAAACACAAATAAACATCCAAAACCACAAAACACTAATAAAAAAATAAATAAATTAGACCTGAATAGCTTCCCAAATAGCATAGCCATAAGGTCGAATAACCATCGTACCGCGAACAGGTCCGTAATCAGCGAGCTCAGCGTTGGCAATAACGTCCAGATACCAGGCATTGAAATCCTGAGAGCGAGGTGCTATCACTCCCGCCTTTTTATTCTCTCCGGTTGCGATTTTGTCGGTGGATATAGCGGCGGTTGAGAGACTACGTAGATAGTTGTGCCGGAAAATTGAAAGGCCGTAGCCGACGGTGCCGGTGGTTATTGTGGAGGTAAGAAAAGGGAGTCTGAGAGCCCCCATTTTGTCACTGAACTTCAACACTTCGCAATAACTGTGTTCAATTGTAGTCTATAACAGTTAAACCTCGTTAGGGTTTGGTCCAATGTATGACGAATTTAAATTAAATGCTTTCAAATACCACAATCCAAGTTTGTAAAAATGGAAATCGGGTCAACTCAGAAAAATGAGTAATTGGAAATTGGGCGAGTATTGGAAATGGAACAAGTACTCGGAGTACTAATCGGATATTATTTTTTAACTTTTTTTTTTTCATAATTTATATGTATTTATTCTAATTTTAGTATACATGTGTTAAACTTAAAACTTAACAATAATATTAATATTATTAATAAAGTAATAATATTATTACAATCCTGCTAACAAGTAACACCACATTAATTATAATAGTGTTCAAATATATTCAGCCAATTCAAAGATGAACTTGATTTAATTGATAAAGAGAAGATATTATTACCTTTCGATTTGAATCTTGGTATACCGTGTATGTATTGAATATGGGTGTATGTATTGAATCTTTGAGAGAGAGAGGACAAGAGAGGACGAGAGGTATTCTTTCAGATTGAGTTTAATAAAATTAGGTCGAATCTAGGTTATAACTTATGCCTATAAGTTGAGCAATAAAATTATTTTTTAGTCAAGCCCGAGTTTGACCCGATTACTCGGAGTCAACCCGAGTCTTGACCGAGTTGTAGAAAAACCGGTTTTTGGTCCGATTAGTCATTATTCGGATCGGTTTAGGGGTCCAAAACGAGTACTCGACCGAGTTGACCGATTTTTACAACCCTGCCACAATCTAAATATCACCCTAAAATACAGTTGCGTGTAACGTTTAAAATTTTTTATTTTCTAAAAATTGCTAATGCGTGTAACATTCTGGAAGAAAAAAAGAGGGCCAAATCAATTGGCCTTTTGGGTGGGCAACGCCACTTAATGTGGTGTTTTAGGGAAGGAATGCCACGCGTTTGGGAGGTTTTTAATTTTTTTTCTATTTTTGTTTTTTTGTTTTCCACTAAATATATATTTGCCAACAATATTAAAAAATTTATAACCAAATTATCAATTAAAATTATATATTTTAATTGAGTCCGGCGTCCTGATTTTTAAAAAATCGAGGACCAGTCCAGATTTTTTAAAAATCAGGATAAGTTAGGGTTTAGGGTCTAGGGTCTAGGGTTTAGGGCCTAAAACTTAAACTCTAAGTTCGCATACGGTTTATTCGTCGTTCTGAATATTTTTAAAACCCAAATGAAAACGTTGAACCCCAAAGGTTAATTATTGAACTCCTAAGGGAATAAAAATAAAATTTATAAATTTTTATTAAAAAAATTGAATCCGGCGGCCTAATTTTTAAAAAATCGGGGGTCAGCCCCATTTTTTGAAAATCATGATAAGTTAGGGTTTAGGGTCTAGGATTTAGGGTACCTTAAACCCTAAGTTCGCATAAGATTTATTTGTCGTTCTTTATATTTCTAAAACTCAAAATGGAAACCTTGAACCCCAAAAGTTAATTATTGAACTCCTAAGATTAATTAAAATTGTATTTTTTTAATTAAAAAATACAATTTTAATTGACCATTTAGTTATAAATTTTTTAATATTATTTATTGATACATATTTAGTAAAAAAAAATACAAATGCCACTTTTTGAACTCCTCCAAAATGCCACTTAATGTGGCGTCCCCTCCCTCCTCCCCCAAAACGCCACTTAAAGTGGCGTTCCCCCAATCCGATTATTCAAAAAGAAGAAGAAAAAAGAGTTCAGAATGATAGGCGATGCTGTGTCTTATAGTGATATTTGGAACCAATGTTTTGAATTGTGACATTTTGGACCAATTACTTTAGAATTGTGATATTGAGAATCCTTTCTACGAAGAATACTCCGTATATTAATACCATTTTTTTTTGTCCGGACTTCCTACATGAATATTTTGTATAACAAATAACCAATAAAAAGTTCTCGACCAGTTATAAATAGGAATTAAATTTAATATTATCTATTTTTTTATTAATATTTTTTAAAAAAATTCTTTAAGCAATAATGAAGTACCACAAAAATTTGAATTTTTTATATATAATTTGTGGTAGTACTAAAATGATATTAAAATCTTTATTCAAAAATAATTGTTATAATTATCCTAATCAATGTAATGACCCTCTTGTTTAGCAAAAAAAAAAAATATATATATATATAATGACCCTCTTGTTAAATTCAATTTATTTTTTAACTTGTTGTTCAATATGGTAAGTATTTTTTATGAAGTTTTTTTGATATTAATATTATCATCATCATCAAGATTTTCACCTTATGTTTTTTGTCACATTTTTTCAATAACTTTTTCACTGATTAAAGTATGTTTTCAATATATTATATAAATTAATATTTTTTATTAAAATTTTCTTATATTTAAACCTCCACTTAAAATTAAGTTTCGTGAAAACATATTTTACTCCAGTTATAGCAATATCACTAAATAAAAGCGGTGTTTGAAAGTTAGAGCTTTGAGTAAAATAATATTATTGAGGTAAGTTAGAAGTTTGACCAAGGGAATTCTCTAATATGTGTGTTTGGTAGTTAGGTGATTGAAATAACTTATTGAGGTGAATAAACTAATTTTGAAAAAGCTGTTTTTTTAAGCTTTTTTGAAAGGGTAATGCTAAACATAGCCCTTCGGGTTATGGTTAAGCATTAATGTAGATGGATAAATGCATTTAATACATCAGTTTTGCACTTAATACATCAATTTTGCACGAAATTCAATATGATTATTTAGAAATTTGGGATGTTTTTACCGTTGGAAATTAATGTGAACGCAGGGGGTCTAGTATTATTACTTGGAAAATTAAATTTGTGTTGTAAAGAGACATTGGGAAACTAAAAACCTTACAAAAAATGTTGAAAATATAAGAGTATTTAATGCTTAACCATAGCCCTAAGGGCTATGGTTAGCATTTCCCAAAATGATAATATCACCATCGCTCTCTTAAATTTAGCATACCAAAATCTTTGGTCCTATTTGGCAATTAGCGGTTAGCTGAATCGGATTGAATTAGCTGTTTTGACTAACTGATTTGAATAGCTGTTTTGACTAACGAATTGAATTAACTATTTTGAAAAAAGTTGTTTAGTAATAAGCTGTTTGTATTTAAACTAGGCACATGACAAACCTCTATTTCAACATTAAATAGCCCTTAGGGCTATGGTTAAGCATTAAATACTCTTATATTTTCAACATTTTTTGTAAGGTTTTTAGTTGTTTTTAGTTTCCCAATGTCTCTTTGCAATACAAATTTAATTTTCCAAGTAATAATAATGGACCCCCCTGCATTCACATTAATTTCCAACGATAAAAACAACCCAAATTTCTAAATAATCATATTGAATTTCGTGCAAAATTGATGTATTAAGTGCAAAACTGAGGTATTAAATGCATTTATCCAACTACATTAATGCTTAACCATAGCCCTAAGGGCCATGTTTAGCATTACCCTATCAATTTTATCCAAAAAAAATAACAAAAATATTTGAGAAAAATATACAGACACCTAGAATTCTTACAATTTGTTGCTTTGAATTTTTTATATGTTTATGATATAAGTTTCATTAATTTTCAGCTTTGTCTCATTAATTTCTTTTCTGATCTTGGCTTTTGTTTGCTTTTTATGTGTTTGGTGATTATCACTTGTGATGTTTTTGGCTTTCATTTACCTTCATATGTTTTTCTCTACATTATTATAGGTTAGTTAATTGGTTTGTCATGCTCGTTTACTTATTGCAATTTATACACATCACAATTGCATAAAGTTTTGTGTATTAAATTATTTCAATTATTCACCTAGTTAATTACCGTGATCATATATATCTTTAATCAATTCTTAATATTAGCTTTTATGATTTCGACCTCATTATTTTTTTGTATATAATAATTTTGTTAATTTAATAAACATGCGTAGCTAATTTTCTTGCTTTAGGATAAAGATTAAATTAATTTAGTTGCTTTTGACATCTTTTTATTTCTACTAATTAATACTCATAATTCTTGTTGGTACTTAATTGTTTAATTAAGAAAGTGATCTTGATATGTTATTGTTTTCTGATTTATTTTGATAGTCTATGTTTTCTATTGAAGTTTTGATAAGTTATTATAAGATAACACGTTTCATATGTCTAGTTATTTTTTTTTTGGATAAGTTAAGATTTTATTTAAGTAGAAAATGGGCAAGCCCATACAAACCCACTAGGGCCTTGGAGAAGCAGTACTGATTACATTGTAGGTTATCAAGTTACGAAACTAGGCATAAGACAACAACGGATACAACCAAAACAAGCATACATGAGACAAGTCATTCATCTAGTAGAGATTGAATCTCTTTAGGTTTTTAGATATAGATGAATGACTGTTTAGACAAGATTAATCCATAGTAGCCACCGGGTTATCACCTAGAAACATGGTGTCTTCTCATGCTGTAATACCACCATGGATCACTTCTTCCATGGACACATCCTCTAGGGCGCCATCCCCATCTGTCTCTCTGTCCAGCTCGATGTGCGTTGGAGCATCGATTTGACCTAGACCTAGTTCTTCTGTGCGATCCGAGGGTAGAATCCCTTCGTCAGAGTCCACTGGGCTTGGAGCCCCGTCTGGAACCATGATGTCTTGGTAGCTTGGATCATCCAGTCCCATTCCCATGTCCCATTCTAGCAGTTCTTCAACACCCCCCACAGACCTGTTGCAGGTAAAAAGCATGTCACAAAGTCTCTTGCCCAGCCTTGAGATGTACCTTGCAACTTTGTTCCGGTTGGGCACAATATAGGATATCATGCAAAACCAGCGCATGTCCCTGAGCAAGATATCGATTTGAGAGGCAATATGATATACCCCAGCTGGAGCTCCCACATGAAAGTTTTTGATTACCAAGAACGCCTCCAGATTATCAGTTTCTAGTATGATATCACGGTATCCCAGCTTGAATGCTCTCCTTAGAGCTATATAAATAGCCCACATCTGATTGCATAACGGTGAGAGTTGAGGTATGACACCGATAGTAAGATGTTTGAGTACACCATCTGAATCACGATACGCAGCTCCGATTCCGGTGCGAAACCCATGAACAGAAGGGTTCCTCGAGGATGTGCCATGCACATTAATTTTGAGCATCCCAGGGGGAGGTGGAATCCAGTGGTAAGGCATGTTGCTGTTTGTTGTTTCAGTGATATGCAAGTGATTGTATAAAGAAGTATAAATAGCCGAGATATATGAGCCACACTTGCCACAATGACTTTGTAATTAAATGCTATCAACCTCCCCAACTGAATATATCATGAATAGTGACGTGGGACTTAAATCTGAGCATCAATGCAGATAATTAACTAATGTTCCCTTTGTCTATCGATGGTAATGAATGCAAAGTAGCTTCCTCTTAACTCCCAATGTTAAGAGAAGTAGACTGCTCCTTAAGATGCTCACCTATCGGCTAGAGGTGATAGGTTTGTCATAAGTATGCGTTATAACTCCCCCGATTTGCACACAAAGATGATCTTTATCTTAATTGCTTCTTAGATATTCTTCTCCCGCCAAGCTAGTGTAGAGTTCTGAAACCTGATTTTGAAAAATTTGTAGAGTGCCAATAATATCCTGGTCTCTTGTGGGCTTTGCTGTATGTCGTGGGCTGGGCAGAATGTATGGGCTTCCTTGAGGGTTTCATCGCATATTAATGGTCTATCCAACCTGCCACCACCTTTCTTCTAAGCCTACCTTGTTTGGCTAGGCTATCAGCCTCAGAGTTAGCAGCCCGTGGGACCGATACGAAATTGTTGTTGTGAAGTATACTATTCGCAGCCCTGATACAGTTGACTAATGTGGATGTACCTCTTTTTTGTTTGTTAATTTGATTCACTACCAAGGTTGAATCAAGAAGGAAGGTGAAGTGATCATTTGCATGGGGGCTTAGCATTATTTGTGCCATTAGATATGATACTGCCTCTTTTTCAGTTTCGTAAGCATTCCTTTGTTTTGAGGGTCCTAAAAGTATGAATATGACTCGATAATCTTTATTCATTATAAAACACCTATACCTGCCTCCATTGAGTTTTGTTGATTCTTTCTCCATGCTCCATCAGAGAAGCAAATGAGGTCCGATAAGGATAGCCAGTACTCAACTAATTCTCTTTTCAATATCTTGTTGTGCATGTAGTACGATTGTAAGGGGTATCAATTCCAAATATGTTCTATCCCTCTTGGAACCAGATTTGACGTAACACTCCAACTATATGCTCTGTGTTTGATGATGAATTCCAGATGTGCTTGCGATATCTTGACATTGTTGAAGACACAGTCATTTCTCGCTAACCATATTGACCATAATGTCGACACAAAACAGATTTGGCCCCCCAAATTTTATGAGCTTACCTGAGATTTGTTTAAGACATGAGTTCAACTCCACTGGGTTTGTGAGGTCTAATTTAATCTCTGATTAAACGTGAAAAATATTCCACACCATTTTTGGCTAGGCTGCATCGCCACAATATGTGATCTAAGTTTTCAATCGAAGCATTACACCATTTGCAACCCATGTTAATGTCTATTCCTCTAGCCTTCAGAAACTCCATCGAAGGAAAAATTTTATGTGCGCACTGCCACTAGTAGAATCTTACTTTTGGAGGGATTTTAAGGCTCCAAATTGTTTGCCAAGGCCCCGTCAAGGGGGTTGTATTTTCCAGTCTGTCGTAGCATGACTTTGTTATGTAGTCACCTTGCATATTGTCCCATTGAAGAATGTCCTTTCCTGCCTTGAGTGTGCTGTTTTTGATTAGGTTTGATAGCTTAGCCACCTCCTCCTATTCCCAACCTCTCATAGCTCTTCTCCAAATGGCCTTGCCACCTGATTCCCACTCTGATATGAAGTTTTTAACTGTGATGTTCTTTTTAATTGCTAGCTGATATAACCTCGAGAAATGATGCCTGAGAATTCCTGAGTTATGCCAGTGTCGTTCCAAAAATCTATGGTTTAACCGTTTCTTAATGACCACTTATACTCTGCCTGCTGAAAAGTATCATGATAGCTGGTTTTGTTCAAGTCTACTATGCACCTCATAAAGTGAGATAGATGATCCTTTTGAATTTCCTGTATCGAAGATAGATTGCCATATTTCCCAGTTAATAACCGATGCCATAGCTTATGTGTGACAGGCCCAAATCCGGGGTCAGGAATCCAGGCCATCACGGACCAATTTCCATTTAATAACATTCTACTCTTGGCAGTTGAAATATAAATGCGTAATAAAACCCACACAATAGACCCCACACCTAATAATAATATTACACACCAGTCATATGCTCAGAGAACAACATCCACAATATCATAAGTTTAAAGTTAAGCAGTTATTACAACCCAGAATCTTACTTAAGAACATTGTTGAATAATGCTTCTACAAGAAGCTTTTCAATAACCAAAAGTTTATTTCTCAAACTTACACACTTAATACACATAAGTCTACCAATACCCATCTGTCTATCAGCTACCTCAGGGATAGGCGCCAACACTCTCTCAAAAGGTCGTCTTTCCATTACCCTCTTGCGGGCTGTAGTGCGGAGTATCGGCATTTGACCTAGCTGTTATATACATAAGTAGCAAGAGTGAGCTATAATAGCTCAGCAAGTTAAATTTTGTAAACCAGCATCAAAGAAAACATATATATATATATATATATAAACGGAAGACCCATCATAATCATTAAGAAAAGAATTAATTCTTATTTATTAAATACATCATCTATTTATCTTTATAAGAAAAGAAATATAGAACAATATAATATCAGTTTCTCTTCTAATATGATATAATATCAGTTTCTCTTCTAAATCATAAAAATAATTCAATAATTTCATACCATTTTTCCTTTTTCAGTATGTCGATCTGTAACCATTATCAATTTTTTCTTTAAATACTTTGGGGATATCTGCTGTCGCCTGATACGTTAAGACGATGATCAGTCGCCTAATCGTACCTGCTCTCTGTTTACTACTAGTAGAAGGAATGATCCAACCTGGTCATCATCCCTGGAGGAAGGCTCTCTTCTACATCCCCCTTCGGCATCTCTTGGGCCGTAATAAAATATTGAGTGCTAGACTGTGCCGAACACAACCTCTTACGCTTGCTGTTGCAATCCCCCTTTTTTGTCAAATCGTTATTCCATTTATAAAACACCATTCCATATTTTCCATTTTCCGTTTCCATTTCCATTCACATATATCATTTCCATTTCCATATATCATCATCTTTAAAATACATACATCATAATACTATGATTATAACTCAGACATCTCCTCCGTATTTAATAAATTCAAATATGCTCTTATATACAAAATATTTCAAGTATTTTAAAAGTATTAAATAATAATCAAATAATATTTATTAAATCATAAATGTTTAAAGATTATCTTTAACATAATATCATAAACCATATAACCCTAGATAACAACTGATACCATTCTCTTTCATATTCCTTTAGATCATAGAGTATATTCGCTCTTTCCATATTCATATCCATATCCAATAATCTCAACAAACAGGGAATATATCCCTAACCATATCATCATATAAGATTCATATATTATCTACCAAAACCCTTTTTTTTCTTTGAACATAAACAGTTTATTGAAATAAGGATAAAAGAAATCTTGCCTCGATCTCTAAATCCTAGAGGTACGACCCGGTGTTCGTCTTGAGTTTCTATAAAAACGAAAAGGATCTTTGTTAGAATATATTCCACTTAACCACCTAACCTTTATATAATAATACCCTTGACACATAATATATTTAACATATCATTAATACTCCAAAAGTTCCAAGAACTTAACCATTTTTAGACTCGATTAAAGTTTTTGCGATTTAAACCATTTTCTTAACAACCACTCTCGACTGTAAAAATCCTCATAAAATCTAAATTTCGAATTTTGACACAAGGTCAGTGGGGTTTAACTCTCTATTCACCCTACCATATTGTCCCAAAATTTCATAACTTTTAAAGATGTTTAAGTATGGTAATTATGGCCTCAAAGTTGACACAATTGAACTTTCTCAGTTTCTGAACGTCTTTCACTAAAACTTACTTTTCTCCTAACCCGTTCATTGGATTTTTACGTACTTTATGTCAAAACGATCTATGAACCAAGCTCTATCCTCTCATGACCAGTTGGTACCTCCTACTGACCTTTAATGGTTTGGGATCTCTGTCTCAAAACAGGGAAACTCTATGGTTAACGAAAATCGGACATTATAACGGCTATATTTCCTTACTTTCCATATTATAACTCCTCCAAATCCATCATCCAACACATATACCAGTCCTTACACCATGTGGTCATCATACCAACCATGGTTACAAGCACATACCACTTCCATATTCAATAAACTTAACTTATAACACACATATAATCATAGTTTCATGACTTATACAAACTTATCCACTAAACTAACCATAATTCATCATAAACTCAAAAGGGGTGAGGATGTTTATACCTTCCTTGATGCTTTAACACTATTAACAAAGGCTTGTAGTCCTTGAGAAGGCTTGATATAACCTTATAACACCTTAAACTAACAAGAAACATCAAGAACACACTTAGTAATTTTCGGAGTTACTAAACCCCTCCTTAAAGAACTGGGAAAATGAGGTCCTTACCTTACTTTTGTGGACAAGGCTCCTGAAGAAGAGTTGTAGAGCATCTCAATACCTTTCTAACAAGCTAAAGAACACAAAAATCTAATGAGAAATGAGGGAGATATGCCCAGTTTACTGAGCTGCTGTCTTGGTTGGCCGAATTTGGCAATGGTGGAGAAAATGGGAGAGTTTTGTGTTAGCTAGAAAGTTCTTGACTTTTGTAGATATTTTGTATGATTTATATAGATAATCATCAAGTAATCTTGCTAGATAATCCTTGATAAAAGCTAGTGGAAACTTGCCTAACTCGGTGATGTCATGCATGATATCATGGAGGTTGACCTTATAATCTTGATCTTGATTTTTCTAAATAATGTGTTAATGATTATGGTAAATGATAATGTGGTATATATCCTTGTTATGTTACTAATCTCGATTGTTTGGTTTCCGTACTCGTTTAATCACGATTCGTTTATCAATCCAAGTTCCCTTGGCATTTCCTTGACTTGATCACTCCTTGGTTTAACCTAATTTCACTATTTCCTCAAGATACAAACCCTTTAAAATCTCCATACTTCTTAATATCAACTCCAATAGAGTCTCAATCGAAATCGAAAATCTTTAAAGTCCATATTCAGGAATTTCTGAAATCCATGATCATTTCCAGTCACTCATTTTTATAGTACAACAATAATATGGTTTTCAATTATTCATTTTCCATTTCGAATATAGGGTACTTACATACCATTTCCCTAAATCCTTAAAATTACTATTTATTCAGGCACTGTAGCATTCTAAAAGTTAGGGTTATTACATTATGTCTGTCTATGCGAAATATCCAGCACCATTTCGCTATCAAGGAAATGTTTCTTGATGCTAAATTTCCTAGGCCTAGACCTCCCTGATCCTTGCTAACACACACCTTACCCAGTGTTGTAAAAAGCGGAAAGCGGTTCTAAGCGGTGGGAGGACCTTCTAGCGCCTAGGCGGGCTAAGCGGGCGCCTAGGCGGATTTCTAAGCGGGACGTTAAGCGGATTGTGAATATATACATAAATATTTTTAATTTATTTAATTATATATGTTTATTATATATATTAATTTCTAATATAAAATTTGAAAAATATGTAAAGAAAAAATTAAAAAAATAATAATTAAAGGGTCAAAATTTGGTCAAACCGCTTAATCCCCGCTTAATCCCCGCCTAAATCCCCCATAAATCCGCTTAATCCCGCCTAAACCCGCTTAATCCCGCCTAAACCCGCTTAATCCCCTGAAAAATGCTTAATTCCCCGATTTTGTACTAATCGAAGCGGTTAGACCTTCAAAACCGCCTAGGCGGCCGCTTAGGCGGCCGCTTAGGCCGCTTTTTAGAACAGAGACCTTACCCCATCTGATTGTATGTAGTTTACGAGATGTCTGATCAGAGCCTGTCAATTCTCCCCAGAAGAATCTTTTCCTTATTAAATCTATCTCCTTTATCACTCCCTTAGGCAATAGGAAGATACTCATCCAGTAAAGCGGTAGACTGTTCAATGTTGATTTGATGAGTATCGATCTACCCTGGTTATTAAGGTATTTACTTCTCCATGATGTAAGAGAGATTTTGACCTTGTTAGTAATGGGAACCCAGAATTTTTGAGCTTTTGGAGACGAGCCAATAGGAGCGCCTAGATAAGAAAGAGGCCAGGACCCAACTTTACATCCTATTATCTCCACCCAAGCGCCTGCACAATGGTTATTATTCCTGCCTGTATATAGTGAACTTTTGTTGTAGTTAATTTTGAGCCCCGACATCATCTCAAAAATGGCCAGAATCAATTTGATGCCCTTGCAAGATTGGATCCCATCAGAAAAGTGATGGAGTCGTTCGCGAATTGAAGATGGGTTAGACATTGATTAGAGCCAATTGATATTCCTTCAATGATTCCCAGTTCATTGGCTTTTGTAATGAGTAAATGAAGGATCTCACCCACTATGTTGAAGAGTAGTGGTGAGAGTGGATCGCCCTGACGCAATCCTCTCGAGGGGTTAAATTCTGGGGTGGGGCTCCCATTAATTAAGATTGACATTCTAGTGGACGAGAGAATTGAGAATAACCAGAGGTTCCACTTCATACCAAAACCAAAGTTAGTCTATACCTCCATTAGAAACCTCCAATTGACAGAGTCAAATGCTTTCTCGAAATCTAGTTTCAGGATAAGTCCATCTACCTTGTTTGTTTGAATACTATGAGCTGCTTCTCCCGCAATGATGATACTTTCTGTGATGTTTCTCCCTTTGAGAAACGCAGATTGTTCTTCGGATATTATTCCGTCCATCACTGATCTTAGCCTGTTGGATAGTGTTTTCAACATTACTTTCAATGAGCAATTTATAAGACTAATAGGTCTGTAATCTGTGATCAGTCTTGGGCTATTAGATTTCGGGATCAGCGTGACAAAGGAAGAGTTGATGCCTGCTGGTAATGAACCATCATTATGAAAATCAGAGGCAAGTTTCATGAAGTCAGAGTGCATAATGTTCCAGAATTTTTTGATGAATTCTAAAGTAATTCCATCTGGTCCCGGGGCTTTCTTTGAACCCAATTCAAGTATTGCTGAGAATAATTCTTCTGCCTTGAAGGTTTTCTCTAAAGCCATAGTTTGACTTGGTGTTAAGATCTTAGATATCAGCGTGCTGCGTACCTAGTGAGAAGATTTGAGGTGTGTCTGGCTGTCTAAAGAAATGGAAAAAGTGGTTGAAGAAGGCATATTTGATGTCTTCCGGGTTTGTTAGCCACTTTCCCCTACTTTCTATACCATGAATATGATTTCTTGATTGTCTGAACTTGACATAGGTATGGAAGAATTTCGTATTTGCATCCCCACGTGCTTCCCAGTTTAGCCTTGATTTTTGCTTGAGCATTCCGTCCCATGTGAAGTATGCCTCCTGTAAACTTTTTTCTTTCTTCATTTTGTGCATATATTGTGATACCGACAACTTGGGTAATTGATCTAGAAGATTTATCTCCCTTTCTAGCTTGAAGATCTTTTCTGAAAAATTTCCTTGTAAGGTAGATTTAAGAATTTTGAACTTTACTTTGAGGTCTGCCTCCTTGTTCATTGCCTGCCATCCCTCTATAATTTGCTTGGATAAATCCTCATCTTTTAGCCATATGTTGAAGGCCCTAAAAGGTTTTCTCCCTCAATTGTATTCCTTGGAGCTTAGAAACAGCGCTGTGTGGTCTGATGATTTCTTACCAATTCCTTTGTGGTACCAGTTAGCTGATGAGAGCCACGGTATGTTAATTACTGCTCTATCAAGTCGACTGCATTTTCCACCTGGCCCAAACCATGTGAAGTTGTAGTTCCCTAAGTGTACATCTGACAAATCATTTGTTACTTTGAAGGTACTAAAATCCTTCATGTCTTGTCTTCTGTACAAGCAGTGGATGCGCTCCATTTCATTCTCAATACAGTTAAAGTCACCTAATATGCAAAGTGGTTCATTTTTGTAGTTTGATATTAATATGGAATGCTCTTCCCATACCTTTTTTTTGTGGAGGTTATGAGGACCGTAGAGGTTTATGCAGTTGCAGAAGGACATATTATCTTTCTTCAGCTTCCATCTAGCCCAAATCCAGAATCTGTTGATGCTATGGTTGACGAGAGAGAGATGATTTATATCCCATGACATGATAAGACCTCTAGAACGTCCTTCACTTGGAGAGTGTAGCCATCCATGTTCAACATTATTCCAAATAGAGTCTTTGGCTGTTGTTTCCCATGCAGTACATTTATTTCCTGTAAGAGAAGTACTCGTGGTTTTGATTCCGCAATTAGTGAACGAATATTCCTCCGGGTGACTGAATTATTACACCCTCTACAGTTCCAACTTAAGAAGGATGTACAATTCATTTGATTTGATTACCAGAAGTAGTATTAGCATCATTGTTGTTTGAGAGTTTTGATGCCTCTAGAATTGAGCTAATGTCCTTCGTTGATATCTCAAAGTCCTTGTAAGGAATTAGTCTTAAGAGTTGTCCTATTTCCATGATCTCACTCTCTTTATCCTTGAACATTAAATCTGGAGTTGAATCATCTTGTGCATCCACTGTTGGGCGCTTGTCCATTTTTGGCAATCTCCTCACCGGTTTATAGCCTTTTTTTAAACATGATTTTTTGACTTGTTCTGCCTCCGTTTTTGTAGTCAAAGAAATTCAAAATCTTCTTATTTTTCCTCGGTCTCCCTACCCTTCATCCCAGTTTAAACTTGACAATTTCATCCTTTAAGTCATTAACTCTAGGATGAACCTCTGTCATTCTGTCTTCTTCTTCCGATAATGAATTCTGATTTTCTGATTCCCTACCCCAGACTATTGAAACTGAATCCATTGTTTGGTCTGAGGAATGGACTAAGTCGTCTCTGATTATCCAATTTGGATCTTCCTTACCATGTCCGGTTAGATCCTCTATAATTGGATTTTGGAATGGTGAGCGTGTTGGAGAAGTAGCCTCTTGGTGATAAGTGTGAGCTAAACTAGGGGAGGTATTGATTGAGGAGGGCTCCTTGGATTGGCTAGGTGTCTGAAGTGATGTGTATGAACTCAAGGGGTTTGGAGTATTTTCTGTCTCTCCCCCTGTGCTAAATAATCGAGTATCTTTGAAGAGGTTATCAGTTTCTCTGATCCTTACCCAGTAACCTATACCTTTAATTATTACCTTGATGGTTTCATCAATTACATTGACCTTATGAGTATGTATGCATACATTAGAGTTTATGAACATACCGTTGTGCATCCTAGGCTCACAGTTAGATAGAAGATATCCCCAGTCTCCTATGATATTTTGCCACGTCTCCTTGTTCCAGGCCACGATCGGAAGTCCATCACAGTAGAGCCATGCCATACGTGGGATTGTTATGTCAATAAGCGAAACATCCTTTAACTTGGAGAATAGGTGGTTTAGCGCGTTTCTCCCTTGTTCTTTGAGCTCCAAATCCTCGAAAGTTAACAGGAAGTTGACTTGGGAAATGGCTTTGATAGTCACAAAGGATAACCCTTCTACAAGCATTTTTTCAGTTAGTATGCTTGTCGGTTCTTGTGTTATGCCTATTACCGATCTCTCCATCATTTCCTCCTCCGACTCTTTCACATACCCATTAGTGGTTCTATGAGTAGGTTGGATAACTATTTCTGGTTTGGTGTTGACTCTGTTCTGTTCAAAAACTTTGCTTGTTTGATAAGAATGAGGAATTGTGAAAGCAGTTGGCCTCCGTAGTTGTTTGGAAGATCTGTTAAAATCATTACAGGAGCGTGCATATTTGACCATCAACTTATGCCCCATGAATATTTTTTGATCATATTCCTCAATTAGCCCTTCAGCTTCGTATATACCCAGTACCTTTATGTAGACCTGGCAAAACGGGTGGGTGGGTGGTTTCGTGTCATGTCATTTCGTGTTTCGTGTACACGGGTGGCTGACACGAACACGACACGAAATCATTTCGTGTACCGAAATCTGGACACGAACACGAACTGGTAAAAACACGAAACGACACGAAAGTACACGAAATTTTTCATGGACACAAAAACACACGACATGAATGTACACGAAATGGAAAAAATAAAAGATTAATTAATTTTTTATTATATTTAAATATTAATAATTAATTAATTTATACATATTAATTGATATTATATATTTTTATTTATAAAATTCAACTATTAGCATTAAATTGTATATTATAAATTATATTATTATAATATATTAATATATATTATAAATTATTATTTTATTTATTTATTTATTTCGTGTACTTCGTTTCGTTTCGTGTCGTGTACTTGAAGGGTAAACCCAAACCCGACACTAAATCTCGGTCGTGTACTTTCGTATTCTTGTACTTTCGTTTCGTGTACTAAAAATGCAAACCCAAACACTAAATTTTCGTGTCGTTTCGTGTCGTGTTTTCGTGTCGTGTGAAAAATTATCGGGTCTACCTTCATGAACCCGATTCTGAAGTTGTTTTTGTCACTTTTTCTGGGTAGGACTATGTCCCTTATGATCCTTGATTTATTGAAGTACATCCATATTTCCTTGGTTGTGGCTTGAGGTGGCAGATTATGAATCATGACCGACATTTTTAATCCAGATCCCGGTATTGTGGCATCTTGACCTCCCTCTTGTTTTTGAGTTAATTTTAGTGCTTCCGCGTACGATTTAGGGGCAGAGGGATTGACTCCATCTCCTCTGTAGGAGTTTGACTTCTGCTCTTCTAAAGACACAACCTTTCTTTTGCCTGTCTTCTCATCTCTTTTGATCTGGTACCACTGAGTATCCATTCCTGGAGCTTCTGCTGTGTCATTGCCTTCTTCCCTGTTGTTGGTCGTGAAATTGGAATTTCGAACTGAGCTCTCTCCTCTTTCCTCTCTCCATTTTTTATATGTCGAGTTAATTGATACTAGCGTTCTACCTGTGCTACGCACCGACCGATAAATTGTATTAATTAATTAATGTAAATATATTATTTTAATTTTTATTTAAAAAAAATATAATTTTATTGGAATATTAATTAACTTAAGTATAAAATTACTTATCCGTGAATTCATACCAATTGAATTAATATTAATATTATGAACCGATCATCAAAATAAATACAACCCCCATTGAAAAGTTCAAAATCCCACTTTATTGTTTTTTTTAAATTTAGCTTTCATTTTTATTTCTCTCTTTGTTAGAGAATATTTCTACGTACCATGTTAACAATTTTTTCACCCATATTCTAAAAATTTGGTATATTTATTCAATATCGAATCCTTAAAATATTTATTATATTAATTCATTGAAAATATTTATATGGTCGTGGTTAATTTTTCGATTACATATTAAAAATGTATCGAAACTTAATCCTTACGACTCCAATAAATCATTAGACTATCAAAAAAAGGTTGCATGTTTCAGCGATATGAGAAAGAATATCTATTGTGCATGATACATGAAACGAACGTAGTTATAACAATAGAATTTTTCATCTAATCTAGTTATGCTATGTGATCGTCCAATATCATTTTTACAAATTATATGTCCTTTTATTAATGAATTGATTTACTATTGAAAAATAAATATTATCAGCTAACCAAATAAATTCAATATATCGCGCTCTTGAAGTAACGTATGACTGTTAGATTTTATGGTTATTGCCATTAGCTTGTTTGTAAATGTAACACCCTCATTTGCCAACAATAATAATAATAAACTTTTATATTCAATTAAACATTAATATAGGGGAAATCTTAGAAATTTCGGCATGATGTAATCATAAACCGGACTAATCACCTGCTCAAGCAACTAAGTATAACTAAAACAGTCCACATGCACAAGTTATACTAAACCATAAGAAAATAAAACCATAACAACCCAGACCGCACACAGGTCACTGTATGAAACAACTATCAATAGCTATTACAACCCAGAACTTAATCAAATAATATACAACCCAATAAATATGATAATCTGCCTACAAATACAGACATAATATAAACAAAGATATATGTTCACTACCCAACCAACCACCTCGACCCTCTGACTGCCTCGGTGACTACCCCAACCAGACGGGCCACTTCTCCTAGACATCTTCTGGCTTAGCTGAGGAAACAGAATTAGCAAGCAAGTGAGCCAAAATGCTCAGCAAGTATATATGTATGAAATTAAAACATCAACAACTGATATGTCTGCAAGATTTTCAAGAATTAACAATCAACAATATATAGCTCAATTAAAGGTTCATCTTTTGTCTGAATCATAAAATAGAAGAGGATTGGACTATCATACATTTTATAAATAAAACAATTATAAGGTTAGGCTGCTGATCAGTCACGCACTAACCCCGGACAAACGCACACAGCAATGTCCTTAATGGATCCACGGCACACATTGGCCTTAATTATTTCTGACCACGAATCTGGTCCGACCCTTACGGTCCACATTTTAAAAAAAACCAACAGTCCAATCCTAACTAAACATCAGGTGTCGGAACAATCGACCACCTCAACTGCCAAACACCCTGGACACTTTCGTTCCAGATTAACATCTCAAATTTCACCACATAAAACAAGATTGAGTAATCTCTGAATTAAATATTAACAAGTTCGATATGGCCAAAAAGGGGTATTGATTTAAGTCAAGCTACTAAAGGATTAATGAAACGATATAATCAACCTGGGGTATAACAATTGAATATTCATAATTAATGGAAATTATCAGAGCAGTAATATCAAGGGTAAATCAATTACATAAGAATCAAGTTATGATAATCATAATTCGCTGGAAATATAAGTGAAGCGGTTTACTTGAAAGAGAGGTGGAACAATATGCTTGTAAGGGATATGGATGTAACCAATTCACTAAAAGAATCAACAATTCAGTAGAATCAATTTGGGGTATAACCATTAAGTATTCGCAATTTCGGGAAATTAACAGAACAATTATAGCAAGAGTAATTTAAATAAACATATGAATCAGGTTTTTATAATCATAACTCATTTGAAAGGTAATTGAAGCAATTTACTTGCCTTAACTAGAAAATCACAGAATCCGAAGTGTCTTTACGTCCTCAGCTTTAGCCTTCCCTTTATCCACGGAATCTACACACAATATAACACTATTTTAGAATCCTGCTCAATATTCACTAAACAACGTAAACATTCCACTTAGTCTACCCCTGCGAATAGTTCCCTAATTTATGTTTATTTAATCATATAGTATCAATACGTAGGCTACAGACAAAAGTATTTAATCATATTGGCACACTAACACATAATACATAGACTTTAAAATATGAAGCCCGACTCACAACTCGTATAAGTTAAATAATTATACATACTCATCATCAAGAAATGATTTTAATATTTTAGAAAAATTTTGACGGCATCCCCTTTATACGGGGGACTGCCAGTCGGGATACAGCCGACACAACCAACACAAATCTCAATTACTAATCGAATCCACAATTAGTATTCAATCCCAATTCACATTCCAATTTGCATTTACAATCCTCCGATTCATAATTTAATACCATTTAAGCAATTTATACCAACTCGACAATAAATTACAATTTATTAGATAAATAACAAATATTAAATATTAAATAATTTTTGGCTCAGAAAATAATCATCATCGCCAATGTTATACCCTCGACTCAAATTAAATCACCGTCGAGGGGGCAAAATCCCGAGGGTGCCCAAAATTAGGGTTTCCAACTCGGAATTCCACACTAAATAGTATACGAACAATTCACAAATTTTCTCGACATTTATCATTCAGAAGATCTGTTGTAATCACATAAAATCACAGAATGAATCCACAAGGCAGTGTTATCACCACAAGTTAAAGTACCGCAATTAAAGGAACACAATTCATGACAGTAATTAAACAGAGCGTGGCTTCGAAGCACCACCAGTCACAAGAACAAAACCCAGCTGCAACATCAACACTTTTCATCTACAACACACAGCCCCTCTCATGGCCACACACACAGCTCGACTGATTACTACACACACAGCTCAAGGATACACACACACGCAGGTACAACACCACCCAACACAACATCCCGTACGCACACCCAATTGTACTCACACACGGACACACGCGGGTTTGCAGGAGGACAGGGAAACAGGGAGGTTCGACCATTGTTACCACCACACAATTCCATCAAACCCATGTACAAACACACGCACGCACACTCACACGACTACACAGCCGTCACACACACCATTAATCATTGACAGAACAGGGGGAGGCAGCACAACGATACAGGGGAGTTGAGAGTAGAGGGGAATTAAAGAGTGTAATAGATTGAGGGAGAAAGATTGGAAGAAGAGGATTGGAGAGATTTGAGCGAGAGAGATCGAGAATTACCAGAGATTTTTATCGGGAGAGTTCGAGAGAATTCATGAGGATGCTATTAATCTGGAAATGAATTCTCAATTAGGGATTGCTAGTATTAAAAAGGGGAAAATGGTTTTAGAGGAATAATTATTATACTTATAAAAAATACAATTAATAATTCCCAAAAATTCAAATTAATAGGAAAATGGGTGAAATCTTAAATTTAAAAATTCTATAATAAAGAACACAAAATTACGATCACCCACATATTTTTAAAATATTTTTAGGATTAAAAACGAATTAAATATGAGTTTTACAAGATTAAATCCTTAAATTGGAAAATAATTCGTAAAATCATTTTAAAATCCTTGAAACCCAAAAATAATTCACCAAATATTTTAATAGTCATATAAACTAATAAAATCAATAATGAAAAAGATTTCAGGATTTCTGCTAATCCCGAGAATTTTATAAAATTCACAGAAGGTAAATATAACGATATTAATTAGGAAATAAATCCCAAAAATATAATTAAAATAGTCGGGCTTACATAACACATATAAAATATCAATCTGACCTCCAAACATTATTCCACAGACACATCACCTCCACAACAATTATACACCACATAATTCACATTTAATATAAAATAAATAGTTTTTAGTAATTAAATATTCTGAATTTTCTAAGGCGTTATAGTAAAAACAACTTAAAATGTGCATTTTCAGTTTGAAAGTTTGAATTTTATTTTTTTATTCTTTTTTAGTAAAACATGGAATAATAAATTTTAGTTTTATTTTATTCTTAAAATAAGACATCTGAAAATGAGTATCACCTATCTTTTTTTAATTTGACTAACTTGTGAAAATAAGCCATTGTCCATAAACTGAAATCAAGTGTGTAATATACAAACACATAATCACATTGTTATATATGTGTCATTGTAATTTAGATATTGGGTTAAATAACATGAAATTCATTTTTCTTTAACAGTGAGTATATTTTTTCGACATATATAAGAAGAAATTGCGTATGTAGACCTGAAAAATCATTTTGTACATTCATGTCCTGTACTCTAGGGTCTTGAACGAAAATAACATGATATTAAATTGTGTGCTCAAAATTAGAACACAAAATAACACTAAACTACACGAATTTTTTCGTGTACACGAAATGAAATGAAATATGCGAATAGAAAAAATATGACAATTACATGAAATATTACTATGTATCCAAGTTACGTAAATATATAATTATATGTCTTAGAACAACATTGAGATGTTACAAAACAAAACTAAGGGTAGTATGCATGGTGTAAAGTCTCCCAAACAAAATGAAACTCTCTTTTTTATTTTTTTCTTATCTCGTTAACAAATATCTCTCTTTGTGTGGAATCTTTCTACCAAGTTATTGAGTTTTCTTACCCAAATTTTATGCTTTGTTGAAATTAAAAAAGAAATTATAATCAACCAATCAAGCAAATTCAATATATGCTCTTAGGTTAAGATATGGGAATTGATACTATTACTTTATTCAAGAATACAAAATTCAAAAAGGCACCCTTTTATTAAAAACAATATATAATTTTAAGTGTAACAACCTTTTTGTTTATCAATATTAATAATTTTTTATAACAAAGACCGTAGCTGCTCTCTCTCTCTCTCTCTCTCTCTCTCTCCACCTTTCCCAAAAAATGCTAAACTAAAGTTAAGGAGCTGATATCAGTTTTTTTGAGTTTTTTTAGATTTTTTTTTCTTGATTTTTCTTTTTTTTTTCAATAAATATATCATTGAGATTCAAGTACCCCGTTACCAATATATTAGATTTTGTACTATCTCCTTGTGAATGATAAGCCTCATTTTCTTTTCCTTTACTTTACTTTGGCTTTCAATAAATATTTCTCTTTATTTAGAGCCTAATATCCTGTTCGTGAATTTTGTCTACCCATATATTAGATTTTGTTATATTAGTTCATTGATTTGGATAGTATAGAATCACAGTTCTGGTCGGTTGTTTGAATACGTTCTGTCAAATCAGATATACATATTCCTCATGTTTATAACAAATTGTTAGATTATCTCACCGAAAAGGCTGTATAATTTAATGATATAAGCGAGGGATGTACCATAATTGAAGATCTGTTCAATGATCGGATAAAGGAAATTAGTGATCTATTTTACTGTGTTTGTTCAATTTAAATTGTTTTTGTAGATGTTGTATGCCCTTTTATTGATGATTTTTGCAAGCTTATTTATTTTTGTGGGCAACATATTTCCTTTTATTGATGAATTAATTATCTATAAATAAATAGTGATTTATAAGAAAATTTGTGCTAAATTGACCAATTTATTACGAAAATATTCACTAACAATATTTTCATTGACTCTATAATATTTTTTATTTTTTGATTGATAATTTATACACCAAATAATGTATAGTACTATTTAAGAGTATATTTAATGTTTGAATAATTTAAATATATTGTCAGGTCAAATTTTTTCCATTAATTATTTCATAGTTAAAAAATTTCGTAATTAAAATGTTAAAAGATGATTGGTTTAAAATTCATTCTAATATTTTAATTGGTTGATCCTAGCTTTTTTTATGACAGAACTATTTAATACTTTACATAACTTAAATTTTGAATGTGTATTTAGAATAGTGTGGTAAATAGTTTTATATTGTTACCAATTTTTAATTCATGATTTTGATTGTACCTTTTGATTTTGAATTGAGAGTTTGTGATATCAAAATATCTATTATAGATATAATAGATTCATGTATTAATGTAGGCTTAATGGCATTTTAGCCCTCAAAGTTTCCTACGAAATACCTACCAGCCCTCAAAGTTTCAAAACGTACATTTTAACCCCTGAAGTATCCATAAAGGTCCTATTAGCCCTTATACCGGTACAAAAATTGTAACGGTACATATCGGATGGGCAAAATAGACATTACATGTGCCCGTTACAATTTTTTTAAAATTTGTTCCGGTATAAGGGTTAATAGGACCTTTCCGGATACTTCAGGGGCTAAAATGTACACCGTATTAAACTTGAGGGTTTGATGGGTACAAATGGTCATTACTATATTTGCTAGTTTAACTCAGCCACCACTATCTCCATACCCCTTGAGTAAGACTTACATACACTCTTCTCTCTTTGCTTACCACTACCAAAATAAATACAGTAAAATCTCGCTAAATTAATAATCGATAAATTAATAATCTCTTTAAGTTACTAATTTCTTCCGGTCCCAACTTGGACCAGTTCAAAAAATGATCAATTTCGATAAGATAATAAGATAATAATTTTTTGAAAAATCCTATATAAATATTTGGTCCCAATAATATTATAAATTAATAATTCCTTTATAATCATAGAAATATATGTCTTATACTTTTGTAAAATATGATTCTAGAGTTCTTAAAATTTAAATCTACATGAAACTCGTCCTTATCCTTCTTTGTTGCATCCTAAAGTTCGAATGTGATGGTTTCGTAAAGCATCACAAAGTTATTTATCGATATTTTTGATGTCTTGATTTCTTTTTTACGTCCAACAGCTCCAAAAATGTTGTAATGACTTTGATATCATATAAATATACATGAATCTTTACTTTAAATCTCGCTAATACCCAATGAATTTGTTAACTTTCGTACATTAAATTAACTAAATCAAGTATAAACATAAATTGTTCAATTGATTCTTTTTAAATTTATTTAATTAAAAGTTAATTAAATTGGGTATTAGGCCTCCATGGAGGCTGTGAAAATTAAATTGAAAATGATGTAGTAGAAACTGAAAAAAATTTGGAGTATACATGCTTGGTGCATATTAGGATAATTTCCATGTAATCAGTTTGAATACCTTGTAAATTGCACTGTCGTGGCTAGATAAATTAATTTTTTGCACTTTGATGGCCAATATTGCAAATCTTGCACTATGATGACTCCAAATTATTTTTTTAACCACTTAAATGACTACCGTTATTTTGGCCTTAGCGGAGTTAGTTTGCCAAGGGTATTATAGTCTTTTTCTTATCCTAATCTACCTAACCACCCTCGCATAAAATCCCTCACTTTATCTCTCTCGCACTTCTCTACCCCTCCCCTTTGTTCGACCGACCACTCCCCACCACAACCGCTTGTCACTGGCGAAGCCTTGTTGTGATGGCTTGGAGTTCAAACGAACAAAAAAAAACACAAAAACGAAGTCCTCGTCGCCTCCTCTTCAATCCCAGCAGCAAAAGTCAACTTTTGAGTTTTGATCATAACTCAGAAAACGAAGGTGGGTTGGAAATTGAGTGAGATAGGGAGGCTGGTAGTGGTGTGGGTGTTGGAGAAGAACAGAGGAGAAACGGCGGTGCAGATGAATGAAGAGTAGGGGCTGATGGGTTAAACGGAGGTGGCCAGAAAGATGTGATTTATAAGCCCTTTTTGTCGTTACTGCCCAACCCATTTGGCCCATGTAATCTTTTAGATCCACAAACACCTCTGATTCTTGTGAATTATAAGAATGGTTTGTGTTTGGCAATTGGGGTTGGTCAAGATTGAGAGAATTTGAAATCTTTAGCTTTGGAAGCTACTAATGCTTCACATGCTCCTTATAGCGATTGCCCCTCTAGTGTGGCATTGATGGATGTGAATGGGAAATTTTGTAAGGGTTGTTCTATGGAATCAGCTGCTTATAATCCGAGTTTTGGAATCAGCTGCTTATAATCCGAGTTTTGTTCTATGTGGCATTTTTGTTCATCAGTGAATAAATGTGTTTAAAGGGGTAGACTTGATTGAGGTATATTTAGTTGTAATACATCTATTGTTGAAATGTTGTTCGGAATTATGGGTAAGATGATATGAATTGAAATATGTAATGATTGATTCAATCAATGAATGAATTGTTATCCCTTCTTTTGTCTTTGTATGACTCCAGCAGTATATGATCCTAAGATCGTAATTTAGGATTTCTGGTCGTGTTTGAGTTTTTAAATGTGTTAGCTTTGTTGTGTTAGGACAAAATTAGATGTGTTTTTGGTTCTTGGTCGTCTCAGACATTGTCGAAAAAATGATTGAATGCATCACTGAGCATGCCAAGCCAATCGAACTGGTGTACATTTTATTACTATATGCCTCAACCTCAAGGAGGTACTGTGGATGTATTTAAGTTTGTTCAATTGATCATTGCCAAACATTGTTATTCGTTTTAGGAATTGAGAATTATTACACATGTGCATGGTAAGCGAATACAAGCTGCACGGCAGATATATTAGTTCTGTTTTACAGGTTGTGAGGGTGTTTATTCAAGTCATTACCTATTTGGTTACTTGTCATGTTGTTATATTTAAACTCGCATTTAGATATTTAATTATAGCTCTGTTAGTACTCAGTTAGTATTTATTTAAGGACTATAATACCCCTGACATTTTAACTCCGTTAAGGCCAAAGTTGACGGAAGTCATTTAAGTGGCTAAAAAAACAATTTCGAGCCATCATAGTGCAATTGCAACATTGGCCGTCAAAGTGCCAAAAATTAATTTATCTGGCCACTATAGTGCAATTTACTCTTTAATAAATTAAGGTCCAACTATTTTTCATTTTAGCATTATCTTATCTTTATAGATCTTTAAAACTATCTTGGTAGTTACAACTTTGAATACCTTGAAAATTTACTATTGACTGTTATGGCCAATGCATGTTGATGGTGCTGAGCTTGAATTTAATGCATAATCTACTATATATACACCACCATTAGATGCTAGTTTCTTCACAAATCAATCTTATTCTTTAGTAATTTTAGTCTAAATATTCTTCTTCTTTTGATCATGGCCGGGTGGAGCAAGCCTTCTTCATTCAATGTCTTCAAGGTGAACTGCAAGGGGCTGCTGAATGGTTATGTTGCGTGTGTCATGAGAAACCATAGAGGCTGATGGGTTAGGGGGAATGCTGGAATGATGGGGATGATGGGTGTGCCAGTGGCTGCCGAGTTATATATGGTCCATATTCTATGGGCTCAAAATGGCTTGGGAGAAAGGGGATGTGAAGTCTGTTTTCATTGAAAGTGACTGTGAGGAGGCTGTGCGTGAGGTCAACAATCCAGACCCTGGTTTTTGGTTGGCTAATCTGGTTGTCATGATCAATAACATCATGAATGATGATTGGGTGTTTTGTATGGTGGTTCATGTGCCCAATACCAGCAATGCAGAATCAACAGCTTTGGCGGAACACTACCTCAATGGTGATGGTGGACTGGTGGACCTTCATGTGGTCCCTGCTTTCCTCCAGCCCATCCTTGCTACAGATGGGATGTGATCACACTAGTTGAACTAGAGTTTTATCTATTTATAACTATCTTTATCTATGTTTATATCTATGTCTCTCTTGATTGTATGTTTTCAAGCTTGTTCGGATGATGTAATCCAGTTTGTATTGGTTTAATATAACCCAGTTTGTGTTTCTTGTTATGACTTATGATCAATTGTGTTTAACCATAATAACATAATTCATCATGCAATTGTAGATGATTTCACTTATGTGTTGTACCCATCAAACCCTCAAGTTTAATACATTGTACCTTTTAGCCCCTGAAGTATCCGGAAAGGTCCTATTGACCCTTATACCGGTACAAATTTAAAAAAAAAAATTATAACGGACATATGTAATGTCTATTTTGCCCATCCGATATGTACCGTTACAATTTTTGTACCGGTATAAGGGCTAATAGGACCTTTACGGATACTTCAGGGGTTAAAAGGTACGTTTTGAAACTTTGAGGGCTGGTAGGTATTTCGTAGGAAACTTTGAGGGCTATTTGAGCGCTAAAAGGCCACTAAGCCATTAATATATTATTTTTTAAATTAAATATTTTTTGTGTTTAGAATAAAATTGTTATGTAATCACTGAATAACATTGACAATCCAACACTGTAAAAGACATTTATCTGTAGGCACGCCTAATAATGTAAACAAAACAGTGTAATGTGTTAAGGATTGATGCTCACAATTTAGTAAGTCGCAGAATTATAGGAGTTTGCTTCTGAATATTCTAATGGGAAGTACCTCTAGGAGAATCTAAACTGGGGATAATGATAACCTAAATCGTTTTTTTTTGTCAGAAACGTTTTTCTGTTGAATTTATTGGATAATTAAAACACGAAACATACAATACATATATATAATCGAAATAAAAAGATAATCTATCCAAGTATAGTATGTCATGTAATAAAAATATATAAAGTAGTACCTTAACCGAAATTGATATGATTTAGCCATGAGGAGAATTGATGCATACACTAAGTTTATCAAAGTTGGCTATGTCTGATGGGAAATAGGGAATAAGCGGCTTAGATTTTCTGTAATGTTTAAATTGATATAATAATTACATTTTTTAGTTTGCAAGAATTTTATTTTATATAACCTGTTTATTAGTTAATCGTTAAAATATAAATTAGTAGTTATTATGTTTAGTTAATTGATATGAAAAAATAAAAATTAATTGTTATTTAGTGTAACTTGATTTGAGTTTAATCTTGGCTGAAACGTAGAATCTAATTCCAATAGAGAAACATGTTACATTAAGTTTAATTGGTCTAAAATTTAATAAATTCTGATTGATGTTAAAATAATTCACAATCTTGTGATTGGTTAACTAATACATGGTAGATTCGGGTATCCTTTATTATAATAAAGGATGTTAAAAAACAATTCAAAACTAAAATATATATAAACATATGTAATATACTGTTATGTGGATTTATAGAAAATAATGTTTAAGGTTATTAGAAATTTTTTAAAATTAAAAATCATGTGATATGCGAAGTTCTTAAATCAATATATTTTTATATTTAAATTTAATTTAACCGCTATTAGTAAATTAGAATAAGCATGGTAAAAAAAAAAATTTTGTATATGATTGATTGATTTAAAGATTAGAAGTAAATTCTGATTGCCTTTAAAATAATTTTAATTTTTTGATTGGTAATTTATTCACTAACCAATAATAACACTCTTGTAGCGTATATTTAATAATTAAAGTAATTAAAATATATGTAGTGTTCGTTTATATGAATTTATTAATCATTTTATTTACAAATTGTGAATAAATATATTTTTTAGCCTTTCAAAAAAGCGAGTCTTTGAAGATATGGATTTTATCCAAGCTATTTAAAATTTTATTAAAATCTGATTTTGTAGTGTTGGCTTATATGCATTTATTAATTAATTTTATTAACAAATTTTGAATAAATATATTTTTGAGCTTATAAAAATAATAAAAATATTGAAGGCATGGATTTTATCCAAGTTATTTAAAATATTATTTCAAATCCGATTTTTTTTAGATTTTTAGTTAAGTTAGATTATAATTATTTAAAATCGATTATAATTATACAATATATATTATAAAAATCAATTTATAATGTTTGATAATATGATTGTGATTGACTTTATATTAAAAGAGTGGTTGATTAATGAATGGTTATTTATGAAATTTAATTTAAAATATATAATAGTATGTCACGATTGATTTTAAATTAAAATTGTGATTTTCTAATAAATATTTTTTATTTAAAAAATATGTATTTTATGGATATGTTTAATATAACATGATTGATCTAAAATTTAGGAGTTACCTCTGATTGATTCTAAATTAATTCATAATTTTCTGATTGGTTAACTACACATTGGTAGACTCGGGTATTATAATAAAGGATACGTTATTTTTGAAGAAAAGAGAATTAATTTTAGAATGAGTTGATATTAATTATGATTGATTAGTGCATTCGGATTCATAGGGCTTCCGCAATATTTGATGCTTCTTTAATAATTAGGTGAATTAAAACTCATTTCAAATTTATTTGTCTATTTCGTCTAATTTAATTGTTAGAGTTTTAAAAATTTCATAATCTTTATGAATCGATGTATGATTGCAACAACTAACACTGTGCGTGTGCGTGTGCGCCAGCAGTTATAATTATTTCACACATTAGGAAATATCCTAAGAAACCTTCCACGTTTGATATTAATTGGCTTTTTAAAAAGGATGAGTTAGGATAGCAAAGGAGTTTAGAGATATTTGATTTGCACTTTTAATGCAATAAATGTCATTTAATTTTTTTCTCTTTTCATCATATAATTATTTGACTTCAAACTAATGGAATAACATAATATACATTTCGAACATGTAATAATTTTCAAGAGAGTGTTGTGGACATTCAAACCATGTATCGATGGATTTTTTTCATTGACAAATCATTTAGATAGACGATACTCATCTTTATAAACATTACTGTGGTTTTATGAGTGCAACAGTAGTAGATGGATTCAGTCACATCTTGTTATTAGCTTTTGCAATAGTTGAATATTAGAATTTATCAAGCTGTGATAGGTTCGTAGATAGACTGAGGAGATTTTTGTTTCAATAAAGGCATGGTATATACATCATATATAATTATACATGTCAGGATTATGACAGCCATTCAAAATCCAGGATGGTGTGAGCCACATGACCACCATCGATCTTGTTACTTCTTCAGTTATAAAGTTGTTTGGCAAGATCGTTGTATATGTCCAACACAGGGTCTTTCAGAGTTACTTCATTCTGCAAATGGACCAATTTGTTGTCTGGACTCAGATTACAGGGCCACAAGCTATGGAATCTTGGATTGTCCTGATCTTTAAAGGGGATAGCAATTACAGCCTCAAAATTAACAATCGAATCAGTGGTGAAGGTAGGAGCAGGAACTGAAATTAGGGGAAAAGAAAAACAATTAGTGGTTTGTTTGTTGATAATAATTGTTTATTAAATTTAGACTATTCAGTACCTGAGCCATCTGGCCTTTGCTCGTGTTTAATATATAACCATTTTCCACCCATATAAAGACCCCCAGCCTAAAGCATAATTTTTTAAAATTAGTACTATACAAATGTGACTCGACAAAAAATAGATGTAAATAGTAGTAATTAGTAAATAATGTACCTTAATAGCAGCTTGAGCAGATGCTATATCTTTGAATGTCACTGATCCATAAGCAGTACCTGGACTATTTGGGAATTTTTTCTACACACACGATATATACAAAAAATAAGAATAATAAATCAAAATAACAAAAAATATATGTAACAATAATTTTTGTCAATATCGCGTGAAAATTGCAGCATAATTTGTCAATGTTCAAATTTTCAACAAATTCACCAACAAAATGTTTAGTCGAGATATAACATGTGCTTATGGACATTGTTTCAGGTGGTTACTAAGGTTGGGCTAAAAGAAGGTAAAAACCACACCGTTCGAATCCAAGAGTCCATGCGTACATGTGTATATACAAAAATTCATTAGATAATAGTTCCTATTTTTTGTCCTTGTGGAAACACATTTTTATTATTTTCATTCTTTGACCCTTTTTTGTGGATCCACAATGTGCTTACCAGATATAATTTCTTTGTTTGCGGAAATTTTTACATATGTTCATCCAACTTAGTATGTAACGCCCCCAAATCTGAGGTCAAAGATTCAGGTCGTCACGCCACCATTCAACCATATCATACCTGTATTAACTTTACAACTCAACAATACATCCATTCATACCTCAATCTTACACACAATCAAGTTAGAGTCTCAGAAACGATAATCAAAAGTGCCACTAAATATTATAATTCATTTGTACAAATCAAAGTCTTACGCAATTCCACTTATACAACTACACTTGAAGACAAGTCATACTATTATAGTTGAAAACCTATCAGACTCACTCTGCAGTATTTATCAGGAACTAAATCATCTCCGGGGTAAATCTTCTACTCCTCTTCTGCTGTCGCGGAGTTAACCGACCAAATTCTTCTCTTTCTGAAAAGTTTTTATAAAGCAAGAATGAGCTACATAATGCTCAGCAAGTTCACCATTTTGTAAAATAATAATGTGGTTCATTTCGAAAACGTTCCCAACTATATGGGCATATATCTCAGATTTCAAAACATAATTGGACAATATATATGTCCGAGTTTGAATAACACATCTATGCTCACTAAGGAGCTTTAAGAACAACATATGAACTCTTTATAAGGTTCCCATTTCAATATATCTCAAGTTTGAAAATATATACATATGAGTATATCATTTTCGGCAAAACACTCTACGATTAACATACTGTACAAGGAATACATCATTGCAAACCTCTTTCCTTCCATTAGCTTAGAAGGTTTCTCATACAAAACATTTCATTCTTTGAGACAATTGCAAGAGTGCACTAACACGTGCCAATCTTTATAGAAAATCTTGCAGTTCAAGATACTGCACGATGTCAATATTTTCTCATCAAAAACCACACTATCAGCAACTTGGCACTTAGGCCCAAGAAGTAGTGTTTGAGTATTTTTCCAAAGTGGAGGATGGGACTGGAAGAAAACATAAAAACCTGACAGGGATTGACGATGATCAGTCGCCACATCCAAGTCCAATAATCCGCGGGTCTTCTCTACCGGTAGAAGGATAGAAACTACATCCGTAACTATCCCCGGGTGAAAACTACATCCGTAATCACCCTCGATGAAAACTACATCCGTAATCATCCTTCGGCAACACCTGGGTCGGAATAATAATTGATGGACCGCCTGGCTCACGGCCGCTTACACATCCCGGGAATCGTTCGTCAACGGTTCCCACACCTGCCAGAGTCCCTTTTTATTTTTCTTTTGAAAACTTGATTTTGATTGAAAACAGAGTAATTGAGGTCCGACATCAATCGACCGATGATTCTTGAAATCATACAAGAAGCAGAACCTGACCGGGGGTTTTCAAAAAATGTTTTGAGTTCGAATGAGTTCGAGTTTGAAAGTATTAAAATGTATGTTGGATTAACTTTGTCTTTCAAATAATGAACAATAATTAATACATAATATTTTAAGATTTAATATTAATAATTAATAAAATAATTATTCGATAAAATAAACTTTTAATCCAAGATAGGGTTTCGAGTATTTACGAAGATATGAACATAATACTTGAGTATACGATACTCCCCGAATGACCCTTCGGGTTTTCGCAATCTAGATACGATATAATAATTTACCGTTCCCCGGTCAATAGTATATACAGACCGCTACGACCTTTATTGCTAGAGTCGTTGTCCGAAGAAAACATTTCAATCTAAGTTCAAGGGGTACAAGCATATATGTACTTATTCAATCTCAATTGCATCAATACTTCGATAAACATAGCATTTGATATAATTTGAAAACTACAAACACAACAGTAAAAGTCATTGTATATGGATAAGTTTTGAAAAGTAAACTTGCCTTGGTTTGGTTGGGGTGGTCGAGCGTGCGGATTCGAACGATCTATACATAAGCAATAATCGTTCGTTAGTACCTTAACAATATCTCTTTAATCACGGGGTTTAGGGGGTACGAAATTAACTTAACGACTTCGTCTTATGACTCTCTAGCCCCACTATAGGTCCATGTCATCACTCGATTACGCTCGTCACTTACTCGACTTAATTTAATTACCACGTTCGAATCATAACCACTAACCCTAGAATCATGTTCCACTAATCGACCTTTTTCCATTGCGCGAATTTTACTCTAGCATTTTTATAAAATCCAAAAATTCATATTTTAATCCGATTCCTTTTGGGTGGTCTTCACCACTGCATTCCCTACATTCTCAAATTTTTCCATGATCCCACATATATTTTAAGGTGTTTAAACAAGGTTCACAAGGGGGTCACTTAGTGCAGTCCATAGTCCAGAAACACAATTCACTCCTCCGGCCATAACTTAAAATCTATACATCACCTAGCCATGAACCTTACATTTCCAGAAACTACATTCAATTATCTTTCCAACAATATATGGTAGGACATCAGGGGACAACATTTGGGGGTTCAAAATCGTGCTACAATACAGGTCAATGTTCCTGGACAAACTCAGCAAGCTCAAACTACTTAGATCAACCATTTTTCATACTTCCATAACAAAATCAACACTTAATACACTTAGATCATGGTTCATAACACTCATGGAGATATATATATTATCCATAGTCATAAAAGTCACAATCTCAACATCAAAACTCAAGATCCATGCTATCCAATACATATACAACCAAGATTAGTTCTCAAACACATGGATCTACTACCATACTTTATAAATAATACATAACCAAGAGGGTTTGAGATTTTTATACCTTCTTGAGCACCTAGAGGCCTTGGGTAAGCTTTACACAACTCAACAACACCTTAGATGGTCTCCTACAACACTTACAATGCAAGATCTAAATGAAAAACAAACATGGTTACTATTCACCCAAGCTTTAACAATTTGTAACTTGAAATTGGGTGGATAAAATGGCTTGAAATTGCTAACATACCTTGTCTAGATGATGTAGATGACCTAGGATTTATGGTGTGAATTATGAGTGATGGAAGAGGGGGAGAAGAATTTTTTTCTTCTCTCTTTTCTTTGCTTTGGCCGAGAGCACTACAAGAGGGGGGGTTTGTGTTTTGTGTTTTGTGTTGTGTTGGTGAATAATGCATAAAGTTATGTTAGGTTGGGTGATACATATCATATATGTATAGGTAGTACTAGCAAGGTATGGCCTCATGTACTATGTGTTCCCCCTTTTGAAAAAGCAACCAACTAGATACTATTCATCTTCCAATGGCTAACTAGTTTGCTTGATTTCTAACCACTTGGTTGCATGGGCTTGCATGCAATACTACTCCTTGCATTATTATTCTTCCACCAATGCTTATTATCTAATCTTTAATTCGTATCGTATCTTAATTAATCTCTCGTAATAATATTTTGTCGCGTAGAGATTTCCCCTATAATTCCTTACGTACTAATTGTGTAAATTCCTCGAATATCCATAATTCCTCGTCATAATTCTTAATAAATCCTTTAATACTCTAACCATTCTCAAATCCCAAGTTTTATAAATATTACTAACAATAAGACTCCTGCCTTCACAATCTTCCTTTTTATATTACATGATAAATGCAACAACGCAGTTTCTCAGACAATCAATTCTATTAATCAACAGGGATGACTAGAAAGGTTCCATAATGATAATGTCACAAGATATTAAATAAAGGAAATATTACCAAAAATTAGGGTTCTTGCATAGTATGTTTAGTAGCATTGTGGGCTAGGCTAGCATAGCTTCAGACGTGCTGAAGATAGTTCTTCCACTATTGAAGTATTTTAATTGGGTTGAAGTCGGGAAATAAAGATTTTTTATACTGTATTGACGAAAATAACAATTGACGGGGCAGGTGGTGAAAAATACCGAATTGAATACGCATTTACCAGTTGGGTATTAGCTGTAACGCATCCCAAAATTGGGTAACCAATCAATACATAAATCTCTGTCCGTCTGATTGGGGGTGGTATGCAGTACTCATGTTTAACTTGGTCCCCACACAATCCTGAAAAAAATCCTCCAGAATCCTGGAGTTGAACCTTGGGTCTCTACCAGATACAATGCTCACAGGAACCCCATGCCTTACCACGATCTCCTTAGATATCTCATAAAATTTGACCCTTCGAAACAATGGGTTTCGTAAAAAAAAAAATAATGACTTTTACATACACTCGTCTGTACCGTAAAGACGTAATATCAATTCGAAATCTTCGTTTGATAATTCGTACATATCGTGGTTGCAAAGATTTCTCATCCACCCATAGAATTACTATTCGTCCAGGTTTCGAATATTCCCGAAAGTTAGGGTTAATGCAGTCTCCTCTCCTTAAAAGGGTTCTTTCTTAAGAACCTAAGGATAATAGTTGTGGATACAATCCCAACCTTACCTTTTCCAACTCTCAGGTTGACACTTCAACCCTATTGTTCTCTCCCTTGGTCTCACCAACGCCTTAATGTTGTTCCTCAACGCATACTCTCCTCGACCTGTATTCCTTATCGGTTGTTCTATGATTGAAAATTTCTATCCCCCTACTTATACGTTCCTCTGCTACCTTGTTCATAGTATCCGTGTTGAGTCCTTGCATCGTTGGCCATGGATACTTTGTGGTCGTTTCTATAATCTAAGACAACGTTAATACGCACGGTATTCCTCATTTTCCTTGGCTTGATTAGCACGCATGTGTTGCCTCCCGTCCGTCGTTACCACTTGCTATGGATATTGTATAGTCTTCGGTATACGTCGAACCAGTTCAGCTACTATATCCCTCGTTCATTGACTTCTTCGTAACGCAAGAGAAGCGAAGCTTCTTCTTTCGCAGTACGCTCTACAGGAGACGTCCTTACGTTCGCATGGTGATGATCGTGATAACAACATTCATTTCATGGATAAGTTTTTATTCTCGACTGCCCCGTGAGGCCGAAGGCACGACACTAAATATAAATTCAATCGTCTGGACAATTCTTCTTCCCTGTCCGTCAGCCACAGATCAAATTAGTACATACGCTCAATCTCTTTGTTAGATATACTTGAAAGCACCTTCAATATTCGAAGTTTAACCTTAAGTCTTTATCCGACGTAATCGCTGCAGAAGTTTTATATTGCACCACCATCTCTTCCGTATATAAATCGATGATCTTCTAAATGGAAAGTCTCTCGTATGTAAATCACTTGGTCCAATAATTATAAATCAACTAGGGCCATCTCTTGGCTCGGTCTCCGGCGACCTACTCATGAAGTTCATTATAATTCTGTCCACGTTCAAGATTTTCTACAGGCGGAATTAATCCACTAGATTTCTATCATTCTGCTTTTGGCATGTCGCGTTTGCACTTAATAGTTTGCCAATACCATTCTTCATATCCCTTTGCCAAACATTCTCTTAATTCTCTGTACATCTTTGTCCTTCCCCATAATTTAGTCATTTTCCTCTAACGTTATTCTTTATTGCATATACTCTATTTTCATGGCCAATACTGACTGAATTCCAATTTCGAATAATCCCCTCTATAGGTATCGGCCACCACACTGGCCTTTCCTGGGAAATAACAAATTTCTCCATTATACTCCCTGCTCCCTTTCGTCACCTTTTCTTTCTTATGTTTAGTTCTAATATGAAGATATACTTATGGCACTTGTGGAGAAATTTTCACATTTTTCTCATAAGGTTAACGTCTCAGTTTTATGCGTGAACGCCATCATGACTAATCCCAGACTCACGGTTAGTGCTATCTCATAACCTTTATGTTGTTTTAGAAGTATAGGCTATCATCCTTTTTCTACTGCATCAGCACACCTCTCAAACTCTCGAAAGACGCATCATCGTGACTCTCAAGGTCCTCTTTTTACCATCAAGTATAGCTAACAACGAGGTTGTTGCTAATATCTCATTTCATCCCAAAACTTTGTTCATTAATCCATAAAGGCTTCTGACTCATTAGTCCATTCAAACGATACTATCACAATTTTATAACGTTTATATTAGTGTGAAATGCCAACTTTGGCACCGTACATAGGTCGATCTTGAGTTGGTAAAACCTTCTCTTCAACCTTATCTTTGAAAAACAACTACTCATTTTAACTAGTCAACAATTCCTCCATTTCCGATAAGGATATCAGTTCTCGATGGTATATGTAAGATGTCATACGCTCGTCCTCCTTCACAACTGGCGCCAATCAGCCTGAGGCCTGCATGCTACTGCGATTCCCAATAAACTTGATTAGGTTGTAATCTCGAAGGATCATTGTCATATATCCACGCATCCATTTGCTATTAGGGGTCTGTTAAACTTTATGTCTCTCTATGTGCATCAATCCCTTTAAGCTAAATAAAGCTTCACATTCTTGCCATGATATTTCTTCCTTTCTTGTCCATCTTACTCCCAGGTAGTTTCCTCTAAGGATATGTTTTACATCGCAGTCGATTTGCATTTCTTGGATCAGGAAAAGGCTTGGTAACTCCAGAATTCATTAATATAACATCCTAACAACGGTTGGTAGGAGCGTGCTCCCAACCACCTCATCATTTCTTATAACTTTCCCCACACCAATATTAAAGGTCTTGTGGTATGCCCTGACATGTTATCTCTACTTCAATAATTACTCGGCATAATGCTCTGGCTGCACAATTACAACATTTGGTTTTTGATCTCATATTGGTGTAACGGTTCACAATTGTACCTCCCGTTTACCTTAGAGTAATCACTTTGAAAGGAATGGTTTCAAAATAACAAGGTCCAATAGATAATCTCAATAAGAATTCCACATTGGATGTTCCAAGAATGTTGGTGGTTCCAAATACTAGGAGTCTCGATTTTTTTGGAGATGTAAGGATGGACAGAAAGAATACAACAAGGTTTATTCCTTCCCGTCCTGATAATTCTGTAATATGACACCATAGAGAATGTTGCACAAGGGCAATGATTGTTGGGTACAAAAGTCATAAAGACGGTCTTTATACAATTCTTACATCGGGTGGATACTTTTCCTCCTGAATAATAAGAGAAAATCTAAAGTCGCATTGATGAAGGTCAGCCAATAGAAAGCAATTCTACTCCATGACAATTAAAGAATGAAGTAGTTTGTCACTCAAGTAATCAATGGTTTCAAATGAATTCTCATTGTATGAAATGAAAGAATAAAATATTCAGGTGATATAAAGTCTGATACGAAGATGGGTAAGAATTCAAGTCGAGTGGGCGACCTCACTAGGTCTCAATCAAGTTATTCGTCCAACTTTCATCATCATGCTTTACCACATGCAAAATGCATTGCAGAATGAATTAAATTGGGAGTTGGACCAGTGAAACAATAACTAGTCCTTTTCAAGAAACACTAGCGACTAGCTAGACAAAATTTGCTAGTTCACCTGTTTGAGACATCACCACCAGCTAGGGCAATTAGCTAGGTGTTCTTCACAACATTACAATTTTGAGTAGTTGGAACGATCAACTAGTCATTCATATTGACATAACGATTAGCCAGTTTCGATTGGATAGAACGGAATTTCAACATCGTAGCCACTGAAGAAACTTTAGGCTTCTCGGACAACGAATGAAAATAAGAAGCTATTAAGTTTGAAAAAAGAAAACTATAAAATCTGAAGAGAAAGTTCTAGGTATCGGAACAATCGATAACCTCTCATCAAATATTACTTATTAGTGAAACGGTCCACCCAAGGGTGCCTCCGTACACATGCTTTATCAGATCCGACAATAGAATTAAATTCGGAATACCAATATCAAAATGATATCCTTACTATGATTTCAATGTACGATGTACAATCTCATCTTGAATAGAAGAAATGAATTCACGAGGGACGTCTGGACATTAGATCATCCATGTCCTCAGTAATTTGTTGAATATTTATGAGCTCAACTGAAGAGTGCAAGCATGAAAGAAGCAATCAAATATCGACATCCGTTAAGTCGTATTCATCGATCAATTAAGGAAATATTCGTTGAACCTTCCTTGGATAATTGAAAGAAAGTGTAAATAGTCCTGAGCAGAAATAATTATAAACTTCAGATAGAATGCTCGGGGATCAGTTAAGATACTTTGGATGAGTCCCGGTTTCGAGAAAGTATATCACTGGTTGTTATTCCACAAGTTTGAAGTAGAAGCTCGGAGGGTTACCTGAGATAACTAATCGAGGTAACATGGTTAGTGAACAGTTTAAAATGAAGTAGTGCACCAGCCGGTAGTTACCGAAATAAGTTAATAACTATTCGTGCATTCCATTATCACCATTATGAGGGTAATTCCATCTTTTTGTCTTCGTAACACAAGACACCAACTAGTGCGTCTCTCAATCATCATCTTAAAGTCATTTACCGAGTTAGGGTTTCACAATTATATCTGCCATTTCTGTGCTTTATCTTGAATACCAAGCTTCACGTCATTCCGGGGACACCTGCTAAGTCCATAGGGTCCTACTTCATGCCTTCTGACATGAATCACAAGTGGCCAGTTCCCCCTGGAAACAGATCAAAGAGATCTCTCAGGGATCTCAGTGCAGTCCATAGGTTCAGTGGCGGGTGTGTGTATGTGAACATATACCAAATTATTGAGGTCTACAATACATATATACGTAGTCCCTGATAACATCTCTATCAAAGGATCCCACTCTAGACCCGCTGGTCCTTTCTTTTGGTGGACTCTGAGATCACTGTATCGCTCGTTGCAACCATATTCAACTTCTCTTGAGTCCCTTTGTTAATCCTACTTGTTTGTTCTCTAAGTTGAACTACCATGTTCTAGCGTCCGAATCATGCGTGGAATTATCTAGCACGCTCGTCTTATGATAACATTCTCGTATCACACATGTAAAAATTCGCCAACAAGGGTAATGGAATCCACAATGACATATTGACCAACCTTCCGGTAAACCCGTCACTTATCGAAAATCGGATCTTATAACCAAGGTAAAAGACTTTCATTACTCCAAGTACTAAGTACCCTTAATTATGTAGGGAAGTCCAAACTTCTTGATTCTTAAAATGCCGCCTCCTGACTGTGGAGGAATATGGGCCACAAAATTTATGCCAGCCTAGTCATCCGATCATATTGGCAATATCGCCTCTACCCCAGCTGCTCTCGAGATTTCGCTCTGCTTCCTATATCATTACCTATGATAGGTCATGTACGACTCTCAAATCTCTATTCATCATTCTGAAGGTCTCTAGGGATTCTATTGACCCTAGTATAATACCTTCAGTAACACTCCAGACCATTCTACTCACCGGTACCTCTTCCGGTAGTCCAATCATAAGTTTACTACGATCTCTTATGTTATCTCCTACTTAGACTTAACTCTCAACACTTTCGTTTCTGAGTACTGTAACTTATCGCTCTGATACCATTTCTGTAACGCCCCCAAATCTGAGGTCAAAGATTCAGGTCGTCACGCCACCATTCAACCATATCAAACCTGTATTAACTTTACAACTCAACAATACATCCATTCATACCTCAATCTTACACACAATCAAGTTAGAGTCTCAGAAACGATAATCAAAAGTGCCACTAAATATTACAATTCATTTGTACAAATCAAAGTCTTACGCAATTCCACTTATACAACTACACTTGAAGACAAGTCTTACTATTACAGTTGAAAACCTATCAGACTCACTCTGCAGTATTTATCAGGAGCTAAATCATCTCCGGGGTAAATCTTCTACTCCTCTTCTGCTGTCGCGGAGTTAACCGACCAAATTCTTCTCTTTCTGAAAAGTTTTTATAAAGCAAGAATGAGCTACATAATGCTCAGCAAGTTCACCATTTTGTAAAATAATAATGTGGTTCATTTCGAAAACGTTCCCAACTATATGGGCATATATCTCAGATTTCAAAACATAATTGGACAATATATATGTCCGAGTTTGAATAACACATCTATGCTCACTAAGGAGCATTAAGAATAACATATAAACTCTTTATAAGGTTCCCATTTCAATATATCTCAAGTTTGAAAATATATACATATGAGTATATCATTTTCGGCAAAACACTCTATGATTAACATACTGTACAAGGAATACATCATTGCAAACCTCTTTCCTTCCATTAGCTTAGAAGGTTTCTCTTACAAAACATTTCATTCTTTTAGACAATTGCAAGAGTGCACTAACACGTGCCAATCTTTATAGAAAATCTTGCAGTTCTAGATACTGCACGATGTCAATATTTTCTCATCAAAAACCACACTATCAGCAACTTGGCACTTAGGCCCAAGAAGTAGTGTTTGAGTATTTTTCCAAAGTGGAGGATGGGACTGGAAGAAAACATAAAAACCTGACAGGGATTGACGATGATCAGTCGCCACATCCAAGTCCAATAATCCGCGGGTCTTCTCTACCGGTAGAAGGATAGAAACTACATCCGTAACTATCCCCGGGTGAAAACTACATCCGTAATCACCCTCGATGAAAACTACATCCGTAATCATCCTTCGGCAACACCTGGGCCGGAATAATAATTGATGGACCGCCTGGTTCACGGCCGCTTACACATCCCGGGAATCGTTCGTCAACGGTTCCCACACCTGCCAGAGTCCCTTTTTCTTTTTCTTTTGAAAACTTGATTTTGATTGAAAACAGAGTAATTGAGGTCCGACATCAATCGACCGATGATTCTTGAAATCATACAAGAAGCAGAACCTGACCGGGGGTTTTCAAAAATGTTTTGAGTTCGAATGAGTTCGAGTTTGAAAGTATTAAAATGTATCTTGGATTAACTTTGTCTTTCAAATAATGAACAATAATTAATACATAATATTTTAAGATTTAATATTAATAATTAATAAAATAATTATTCGATAAAATAAACTTTTAATCCAAGATAGGGTTTCGAGTATTTACGAAGATATGAACATAATACTTGAGTATACGATACTCCCCGAATGACCCTTCGGGTTTTCGCAATCTAGATACGATATAATAATATACCGCTCCCCGGTCAATAGTATATACAGACCGCTACGACCTTTATTGCTAGAGTCGTTGTCCGAAGAAAACATTTCAATCTAAGTTCAAGGGGTACAAGCATATATGTACTTATTCAATCTCAATTGCATCAATACTTCGATAAACATAGCATTTGATATAATTTGAAAACTACAAACACAACAGTAAAAGTCCTTGTATATGGATAAGTTTTGAAAAGTAAACTTGCCTTGGTTTGGTTGGGGTGGTCGAGCGTGCGGATTCGAACGATCTATACATAAGCAATAATCGTTCGTTAGTACCTTAACAATATCTCTTTAATCACGGGGTTTAGGGGGTACGAAATTAACTTAACGACTTCGTCTTATGACTCTCTAGCCCCACTATAGGTCCATGTCATCACTCGATTACGCTCGTCACTTACTCGACTTAATTTAATTACCACATTCGAATCATAACCACTAACCCTAGAATCATGTTCCACTAATTGACCTTTTTCCATTGCGCGAATTTTACTCTAGCATTTTTATAAATTCCAAAAATTCATATTTTAATCCAATTCCTTTTGGGTGGTCTTCACCACTGCATTCCCTACATTCTCAAATTTTTCCATGATCCCACATATATTTTAAGGTGTTTAAACAAGGTTCACAAGGGGGTCACTTAGTGCAGTCCATAGTCCAGAAACACAATTCACTCCTCCGGCCATAACTTAAAATCTATACATCACCTAGCCATGAACCTTACATTTCCAGAAACTACATTCAATTATCTTTCCAAAAATATATGGTAGGACATCAGGGGACAACATTTGGGGTTCAAAATCGTGCTACAATACAGGTCAATGTTCCTGGACAAACTCAGCAAGCTCAAACTACTTAGATCAACCATTTTTCATACTTCCATAACATAATCAACACTTAATACACTTAGATCATGGTTCATAACACTCATGGAGATATATATATATATATATATATATATATATATATATATATATATATATATATATATTATCCATAGTCATAAAAGTCACAATCTCAACATCAAAACTCAAGATCCATGCTATCCAATACATATACAACCAAGATTAGTTCTCAAACACATGGATCTACTACCATACTTTATAAATAATACATAACCAAGAGGGTTTGAGATTTTTATACCTTCTTGAGCACCTAGAGGCCTTGGGTAAGCTTTACACAACTCAACAACACCTTAGATGGTCTCCTACAACACTTACAATGCAAGATCTAAAGGAAAATAAACATGGTTACTATTCACCCAAGCTTTAACAATTTGTAACTTGAAATTGGGTGGATAAAATGGCTTGAAATTGCTAACATACCTTGTCTAGATGATGTAGATGACCTAGGATTTATGGTGTGAATTATGAGTGATGGAAGAGGGGGAGAAGAATTTTTTCTTCTCTCTTTTCTTTGCTTTGGCCGAGAGCACTACAAGAAGGGGGGGGGTTTGTGTTTTGTGTTTTGTGTTGTGTTGGTGAATAATGCATAAAGTTATGTTAGGTTGGGTGATACATATCATATATGTATAGGTAGTACTAGCAAGGTATGGCCTCATGTACTATGTGTTCCCCCTTTTGAAAAAGCAACCAACTAGATACTATTCATCTTCCAATGGCTAACTAGTTTGCTTGATTTCTAACCACTTGGTTGCATGGGCTTGCATGCAATACTACTCCTTGCATTATTATTCTTCCACCAATGCTTATTATCTAATCTTTAATTCGTATCGTATCTTAATTAATCTCTCGTAATAATATTTTGTCGCGTAGAGATTTCCCCTATAATTCCTTAAGTACTAATTGTGTAAATTCCTCGAATATCCATAATTCCTCGTCATAATTCTTAATAAATCCTTTAATACTCTAACCATTCTCAAATCCCAAGTTTTATAAATATTACTAACAATAAGACTCCTGCCTTCACAATCTTCCTTTTTATATTACATGATAAATGCAACAACGCAGTTTCTCAGACAATCAATTCTATTAATCAACAGGGATGACTAGAAAGGTTCCATAATGATAATGTCACAAGATATTAAATAAAGGAAATATTACCAAAAATTAGGGTTCTTGCATAGTATGTTTAGTAGCATTGTGGGCTAGGCTAGCATAGCTTCAGACGTGCTGAAGATAGTTCTTCCACTATTGAAGTATTTTAATTGGGCTGAAGTCGGGAAATAAAGATTTTTTATACTGTATTGACGAAAATAACAATTGACGGGGCAGGTGGTGAAAAATACCGAATTGAATACGCATTTACCAGTTGGGTATTAGCTGTAACACATCCCAAAATTGGGTAACCAATCAATACATAAATCTCAATTTGGTATTGTGAGATATATTTATTTTAAAAAATGATACGTAATCCGTGTTTCGGTATCATTAGAATATTTTAATCTTCAAAAATAAAATACGTAAAGGCAATTTGGGAATCATCACTGAATACGCGTTGTTAAATGGGGTAAAAACTAAAAATTATATTAAAAAAATTGAATATGCATATGCTATTGGGATATTGGTAGATTTTAATTGGATACCTAAATACAACTTGGGTAACATGAGAAATTGAGAATATATAATTTGGATACCCAAATACAACTTGGGTTACATGAGAATTTATACACTGGATACCCAAATACAGCTTAGGTAACATGTAAATTTATAATTATGAACACACAATACGTAAGACTGGTTTGAGTAAAGTATTAGTAGTTGGCCAATACCCAATACAGCTTGGATAACATGACAGTTTATGATGATATAGTTTTTCCTGAAGTATACGCCAATGTTGTTTAGCTGTCTTTTGACACAAATTATAGATTGGGGTATTATGGTGATATATTTTTTTATAATTTTACCTAAGGATACGTCATTGGATTTTGGGTATCGAGACATACGTATTATAGTTTTGAGTAATATGATGATATAATTCTGCAATTTTTACCTGAAGGATACGCATTCATTGTTTGGGTGTCAAGGAATACATTACTTATTGGGGTATTATGATACAATCTTATAATTGAAATGCAAAGGATATGTATTTATCGTTCAGGTAACACTTAATACGCATAAGCATATTGGGAATCCTCATATATGTATACGCATGTATTTTGGGGATCCACATAAACACAGCCTTGTAACTTGTTTCTTTCCTTCACTCTCGGTTTCAGAATGTTGTTTCTGTTCTATTCCAAGTATTTACATCATCTCTTGACTACAATTTAATCTTTCATTTACACTGATTGTAGCTACTGTGTGATGGCATCGGAATCAAGTTTTATTTATGGTTGGATATACTTTGATGGTAATATTGTTAGTGATTATGTAGAAGGTGTTCAGTATCATAAAAGATGACTAGATTGATGAAATTAAAGTTTAATTTGAAATATCAAGAATTGTTGGATCTTTTATATGCAAAACTTTGGACAGATCCGAGTGTGTATAAACTAAACATATTTAAGAGATTCTTAAACCCCACAACATTGATTTGAAGTTGCTCCTATGTATGATGATGGTGTTAAATTTATGTTTGAAGTCGTGGATAGTTCATTTCGTAAAAATTATGTTGAGCTTTATGTGGAAAAGGTAATGATTGGTTTAGGGCAAAGTTCGAGTTCTGTTCATATTTCAAAAATTGTTGAAAGCACCCAAAGTTCAAAAAAATTACAAAATATTGAAAGTGTTTATGGCCCGGGGAGATCATCCCATATCTCTCGATTGTCCACATATGGACCACGAGGAACTGGAGCAAGAGTGGGTGGTCTCGTCCATGCCCATAGCTGCAACAACAAGCCCATAGCTGCAACAACAAAATGCATCCTGCAATTTCTTCTGTCCCTTTTTTGCATGCCTTGTACAATTCTCTGTATAGGTACGCAAGCACACCAGCACCCCAAGCTAATGTTCGAGAACGATCAAAATTCTGAATCAAGGGTAGAATCATATAATGAACTTGTGATCCTTGATGATCCGTGAAAAGCATACCACCGATTAGTTGTAACATATAAGACTGTGTATATCGGATGAGCTCATCCTCATTGGCATCATATGAAAGTGCTGGAAGTAATTTCAACAACCAATTCAACTTTAACCTGCCACCATCTATATCATGTTTCCAGGAGCTTCACCAAACATACTCTAAATAAGGTTACTCCAACCACCTTTAAATTCTGTGAAACTAGTGATTGCACAACCATCAACACGTAATCCAAGAATAACATTGACGTCTTGTAAAGTAATATTGCAATCTCCGATAGGTAACTGGAACGTATGCGTCTCAGGTCTCCAGCTTTCCACTAGTATTGTAACTAGACTCCAATGTAACTGGATGCCTGTAAGTCTTGCAAATCCGTCAAAGCCCACATCTCTGAGTAATGGAACCATCCGAGGATGTAACAAAGGGAATTTGCTATTGTTGGGGTTACGGCTCCGTGATCTCAACACATCCCCCTCCCACATTTCATATAGGAGTCAACCTATGTTCAGCTTGTAAATGCAATATAGAGCTATCTTTCGGACCAGGCTTCAACTCAAAACTATCAACATTTATACCATCCATGATCTCATCCATATTCTGTTGCAAAAATGATTAAAATATTTGTCAAATAGATTTCATCCATATTCTGTTGCAAAAATGATTAAACTATTTGTCAAATAGAAGTAATATATCATATCTTACTCATAAGTTATACAAATTTGTAACTCTAACACAAGTATAAAAACCACTTACATAATTATCTATTTACAAAAATCAATTTCATCAATCAAACATTTTTTATAACCAAGCTAATCAACAAAAAGTGCCCATTAATATGACTCACAATCATGCACATTAAGTATAAACATGTAACTACTGAAATCGATAAATCTAGATAGCATATAATTCTTCAACTGAAAAATCTACAAGTTCCTAAATTATATTTTTATCCCTAAATCAGCAATTACAAAATGACTTCCAAATGAATTCGCACGCATATGCATATGAAGGATATGATTGTTCAACAGTTTATCGCCTTAATTTGCCTTATTATGAAGAGAAGAGTGATGTTCTAAGTCTTAGTTCGAATGAACTAGAAAAGAATTTGGGGAAGAATTGAATGATGAAGGCATATATGAGTCTGGGCCTGGGTACGCATATGCAGAAGGGTCTCAGCAAATACGCATTTTTATCATGGGTATTAAAGCAGTATTTTTAACCCCGTCCCCCAAGAATTGTTAATTTTGGTTTTTATATTAAAAAATCGTTATTTTTAACATTATTTCTTATAATTGCTCAGTCATGATCAAGAAGGATAGAAAAAAAGTAAATAAGAAAGAAGGTAGTTGTAGCACTTGAATTGATCATTCGCGCCATATTATTTAAAAAGTTCAATACTTACGCATATCAATAACTATATGATAAATACAACAACTATGTTTATGAAAATTAATCAATCGAGGTGTGTTGTGGGTAGGCGAGGACCTTGTATAGTTTAATTGGAGTTCACTGTTTTTTTTTGTAGGATCAACTAGGTACTATAACTCCCACTAGGGTAAAAAATATTAAGAGTAATTATTAACATGAATTATTTTTAGCCTTTACTAGAATTTAAAATTAAAAATTGAAAATTTTCTACTACATAATTAAGAGTAGATATAAATTAGAAAGTATGTACTACAATTGCGTAGCTATGAAATTATAATAATGAGGGCTAATTTAAATTAAAAATATTCAAGCTAAAAATTGTTGTATTACAAAAAAAAATTAACTGGGAAATCCATCCTTTTGAGTCTTCATACATTGAAATCATTCTAAACTTACATCATTATCTATATCAAATTCTATGTATGTAACCAAACAATCATTAATCCACTGATATCACATCCGATTGCGCAACTTGCTTTTCACGAGACTCGTTGCATAGAACACTCTTTCTAAACTTGTCGTTGCAACAGGTAGAACCAACACCATCTTAAAAAAATTTATAAACAAAAGAGTAAGTTTCACTCTTTTCGATCTTTACCATTTTGTCTACAAGACCAACAATCTCGTCCAAATGACAAAAATTCATCATTTGAACGAACATCGTGAATCTAAATCTCTAACTGATTACTAACAAATACAAAATTTGGTGGAAGAAAATCTCTAAAATACAACTTAGCAAGGCGAATGAGTTTGTCTTTGTCAAATGCAACAAAAAATGATGTGGATTCAACGATGACAAACAAATAAGTAATTCTGTACTCACCTCATTAAATTGATTGTTTAATTCTTGCAATTGTAAATCAATAATCGTGTTGTATAACTCGTATCTTAAGTGATGCATACCTTAAATAAATTGCATTCTACTCTGAAACCTTCCCGAAGGTATATAAATCTTATCCATATTTTGAGAACATTAATGTCATGTTTAAAGCAAAATAAAAAAACAACCTCTAAGAAAAAATTCCATGCATTATCGTTGCATCTCATTCCTTGAATTCACATCTTCGACACTTTGACAAAATTCATATCAGTCACTATATCTTGGTCACTTTTTTGTAAGACTACTAACAATTTATGTTTGATCTCCAACAAAATTTTCATCAGATGCAAATAAAATGCTAATTCATACAATTACATTTCTTTTAAACACACATATGCATATTGTTGTGAGAAAAATCTGCACCAACACCTCGAGTAATATTCGCTGGAATAACCGATTTTGTCCTTGGATGTCGGACGTAGAAACAGGTTCGCACGTCCGCAGCTACAGCTCCAACTGCTGGAGCGGGTGGAGAATTGTGGTGTTTTTGGGGATGAATTAGCAAGGTCACCGGAAAAAAATGGCTATGAACTCCGGCCAAATATGCCCGGTAAATGTTTCACTAAGGGTACACGTGCCTTATGTGTGTAGAAGTGAATATCCGAACCCCTTTGCCAACTGCCTACATATCCTATTTATAGGAATCAAGCCCCAATGTAGTTCTTTAGGCCATGGACTCCATTCTTGATCAATAAGCCACGTTTTGATGTGTTTTGTCTTCCCTCCAATGCTGATCCAAGTGTTTTGTGGTGAGCTTTTAGTGTCCTAGTCCAAGCACAACACTAGAAACTCATAAATCCATAAATAACCCATTTTTATCCAAGTATATGCATATATATTATGTGTATAATGTTGTTATCACGTTTATAGTGATAAAATCCAGCTAGAAGTCCATTCCTTGAAGATATTTCCGCGCTCCTAAAGTGTAGGAGATTGAGTCCTTGTCCAACTTCACTTCTTTTAGGTGCAGGTGGAGTTACGTCGACATCCGTACCTCCACAGCTTCCATAACATCCGTAGCTCCACAGCTACGACTATATCGATGCCTCCACAGCTTCCAAAACATCCGTACCTCTCAGATACAGCTACATCAGGACCTCACAGCTACGGATGTATCAGGACCTCACAGCTATTGCTGTATCCGGACCTCACAACTATGGCTGTATCAGGACCTCAAATTCAACACACTTAAATTGGGCCTACTAGGTCCATGGGCCTTAAATTAAATCCATTACAAATTTTGGGCACAACAACTACCCCCCGGTTCTTTGATGTCATGAAATGCGAAAGGAACCAATACAAAAAGAGACCCAATCCTTCCTTACATTCCAAAATAGACATATAGCTTTAGCACTACTTCCAAGCTTACATGAGTTGACTCGGCGTAAGAAACAGGAAATACAATGCTTTCGCATATGTACCTCAATCTAAATTCTTTAATGAAACCCTTTCGTATATATGGCATCCCATAATCTGGGGTACAGATTTGGGGCCACTAACCACAATCAATATAATACATACCCGGATATAAGCTTAACATAATAAAAGAAAACCCCTTAACCAAGATCGCATACAGGCTATGGTATGAAACAAACTATTAAGTTACATTATTACAATCCAATCTTCGAATAAAATTGTTATACAAATTGCTAACAAACTAAGTCAATCTGATGAACTAGTTAACCAACCTCTGACAAAGCTCAAGTCACTACCCGACCAAGTCAACAACTCATCTCGTCTCTATAAACTGGAGAAATAAAACAACAATGCAAGAGTGAGCCGGCAGTGCTCAGCAAGTATAAATGTGTATAAATATCAATAACAATAATAAGTTTTTATCAACAAGAATAAACATCATAGGCATCAAAGGAATCAAGCTTTAAAGCAACTCAACCTCAATGTATAGATTAGAATTGGATTTTTATATATTTTATAAAAAAAACAATAAGGTTAGGCTGCTGATCAGTCACGCACTAACCCCGGACAAATGCACGCAGCAATGTCATATAATGGATCCACGACACGCATTGGCCTTATTAACTTCCGACCACGAATCTGGTCTGACCTTACGGTCCAAAAACATTTTTATCACGACCACGATAGGGACCGACATTTCGGTGAAAACATTCCAATTCTACTTCAAACTCACGAGGTGTCGAAACAATAGACAACCTTACCACAACAACTAACTGGAAAACTCACGTTCCAGAACAACAATTCATAATTAAGAATCACTGATGAAATATCAACATCAACGGTATCAACAAGATCAACCCAGCAACAAGGGTAAATAAAGAATAATAATATCAATAGGTGTCGACGAGTTCGACATGATAAAGGGGTGATAAAGAACAATAATCTCAAAGGTATCGACAAGTTCGATACGAATAATGTGGGGTCATAACATCATTAGATTTATTAAAGAAAGAATTCACTTGAACAATAAGTGAAAGGAAATACTTGCCTGGTAATCACAGCTTAATCCATCTAAATGTCTCACTCAACTACTGACTTTCATACGTCCCATCCACTCGATTCTACAATCCTTATTTCACATCAATACTTCTGACTAACCTTTGTCTACTTTAAACACCTCTCGCAGGGATACTGAATTCAAACAGAGCATTTAAACACTTAATCAAATAGCTAATCCCTTTTACGACCCACTATTACGTAATGCACGTCATCACATAATACTTAATCATTTAAATCACATCCAATAGACCATAATAATCAAATTTAGCATTTAATCGACTTCAGAAACATTTTTAAAACGACTCTCAACCTTTGTTTCAACATAAGACTAGACTTGGGATATTTTAAAACAATTTTACAGCATTTTCTAGATTTATTAAACCACAAATACATTTTTAAAACAACACACAGACTCTGCTTTCAACACAACTTGACTCCAGATATTTTTGAATTCTTGCAAATCATTTTCTAGATTTTTAGAAAATTTCTACTATTTTTAAATCACTTTAAAACAGAAAAAAATTACAAGAAATTTTTTCGAAATAACCGTTTTATAGAACGGACTTTTCCCAGGGATAATAGCCCCTCAATTTCAATACCAACAATACAATTCAACTATACTTCATATATATATACCCACATAAACTCACCGTAAACGAAGAACACGAACACCGGAACCTAAAAATCCGGCCAACATTGAATATTTCGGGGAATAAAAACAAGCTCTAAAAATTCCGAAATTAACATATATAAACTATCACGTTCAAATATAAATAAGTGCGGAAGAAGAATTTCAAAATCTTACCGAAAATGAATTCCGGCTACTCCAAAAGTATTTTTGGTGTACAAAAAATATGCCCAGAAAAATCTGAGATTAATACCCATATATGAACACACGCCGCATAGACTCCTAGAATGCTCAGAATCATCAAACTCCTCTTCTACACTCCAAAAATAATTAAAACAAAAAATCCACCCAGAAAATTTCTTGCTTGAACAATAACAATATATATATCAACACATAGATCATGAAGAGCCGATCGTTTCCATATATAGATATTGAATTTTGGATAAACGATTTGAGAGTAATGAATTTTTGAAGATTAAAAATATATAAAGGAGAGAGACAGAGAACATATGGGGAGGCGGCCGAGAGAAAAGTAAAGGAGGGATGTGTGTTTGGTGCTGCGCGTGTGTTTCTGAGGATAAACAAGTAGTAGAACTGGGGTTGCTTTTGTTTTGTAAAAAAAATGGGCTTCGGCCCCAATATTTTTTTTAACATAAAACTAATACCCCAAAATAATTCTTGGTCCCTAACTTTATCTAATTAGTCCCAAAAATCATAAATTAAATAACTAGCGGGTAAAATAATAATTTCTATTTTTACAAAAATAAATAAATAAAGGTTTTCCAAAATTATTTTTGATCCGAAACTGCATACTCGGATAAAATTGAAAATTTATTCTTTCTAAAAATTAAAATAACCATGTACAAAATTTTTATAAATCCCGGATTGTTCAAAAATATAAAATTACACAATTATTGAATAATTTCATAACGCACCAAAATACCAATGGGGTCACTAATAAAATACCGGGTAAAATTCTGGCACAGGAAAAATACAGTTCTGATCTTTAAAATTCTAAAATAACCTCAATTTACCAAAAATGTAAAATACCACATTTTCGAATGCTTTGAAAAATTAATCAAATAAAATTTTTGTACACGAATAGAATACCGGATAAAATGTTGGAACGAATGATATACCAACTCGATCCATAAAATCATAAGGCGAACTCAATTGACCAATATCGATGAAAAGATCAATTTTTTTTAATAAAATAAAAATAATTACTAACAAAGACGGTACCAAATACAGTCTACCTGAATCACATATTAGTAATTAAACACGTACAAGCATTCAATTATAATAAAATACCCACAATCTTATTCCTCATTTATGGAAAGAGCAATAAAATATTTAAATAATAATATTAAATCCTGAAAAATTCGAATTACTACAATCTACCTTCCTTATAGGGATTCCGTCCTCGGAATCAGCTGAGGAAAATCCCTAGGATTCCTTTTGCCCACTTCTCAGTTCTAACAACATCCGTAACAATACTAATTCTTTAATCTTCGATACTCGTTGTTTCTTATCGAAAATTTCTACTAGTTCCTCTACATAGAAAAAATGTCGTTGTACCACTATATGTTCACCAACTTCTTCCCAATATACCAGGGATCGACACTCTCGTCTGTATAGCGCTTTGTAAAGCGGTAATCCAATATTGGTATGAAAACTATCGTTATATGAGAATTCCATCGGTGGCAAATGATCGTCTAATCGCCTTCAAAATCAAGTGTAAATACTCTAACATGTCTTCGATGGTTTGAATCGTTCCTTCGCTTTGGCCGTCTATCCGAGAATGACAAGTCATACTTACCTCTAACTCAGTATCTAAACCTTTCTTGAAAACTTTTTTGGAATCTCGAGTTGAATTTCGAGTATTATGAGCCATAATACTCCATTATAAACTTGAACCTTTTGTTTACAAGTCCCGGTAATTCGAAACGCTTAATAGTTATAAATGAATGTCCTGTCCACAGAAAAATCGGGCATGACCTTTTCATATAATGGACTATACCCTGTGTAACAATTTCAAATACCAACCCAATCATTTATAACAACTCATTTCTGTACTCCAACCTTTCACATCTCAATTTAATCATACACAATGCTAATACGAAAGCTGCCTTGACTTGCAGTAAACATGTAAATAAATAAATTTGCCTAAAGAAATAAATCTGCCTTGACTTGCAGCAAACATATAAGAAAAGAAGACTGCCTGGACTTGCATTAAACACGTAAGTACATAATCCATAATACCTTGATTCCAATCTGTCAACCAAACATCACATCATCTTTTCTCGATCGCGTCCTTGAAATCGAATACTACAATCAAACACATACGTCATTAGATACACGTCAAACATGATTCGATTAACAACTCAATTCTCACTCTTATAAAAAAACATTTTGGTTTATTAAAGCTTTTGAAATACAGCCTCGAATATTTTATTGGTTTAAAACAAATCAAAAATCATTTTTATCCACTGAAAATATTTTTGAAAATACTTTTATATCCATTTAAAATATTTAGAATAATAAATTTTAGAAGAATAAAAATTTTAAAATTGAAAACTAATAAACTTCATAACCTTGACTTGACATAACCCACTACAAGAATAAAATTTTGAAATAACTGGTTTGCAATATCAACTATTCTGGAATCATGGCCCCCTCGATACCAATCACACAACGCTTTCACTCCCGCAATTTCCAACAACTCTAACTTTTATTAACATGAAAATTTCACTTAATATATGTCAAATCAATCATACGTCTTCAACAAATAACTCACCATCTTCAAGAATCATCTAAACTACACTCACTCCGCGTCCTCTGAAATGAACTTCCCGAAACATAACTCTCCATACTTAACAAGTTCTCGAATTTGACTCTGCACGTACATTACAACTCCAACGTTTATCACTGCTCAAATTAACTACAGAACTTATGACATCTATTCATCATTTGCATTTCGAAATATTCCGAAACAACCTACACGTTCACCACTTATCCTTCTGACTATTCAATTCTTCTCCCGTCATCTCATTCACATTCTGGTTCATCACCTCATCTCGGTACCTCTTAATTCTCTGATAACTCACGCTGAAATATCAGGATATGAATCATCTTCGTTATAGTACTAGGCATTTGAACTTCCACATCTGGCTTCTCAAATCCGTAGGCGAAACTATTACGGTCAATTCCAACTCACGTGTTATAATACTTTTGCTTATGAATATCCATAAATTACCCTTTTTATGTTATGTCAATCAAACAACCACATCCCTTTTTTTTACGAACCATCACAGTAGTTCACAAAGTCTCCTTGCTCATCTGGCTTCACTATCACTGGAACGGTTGTCAACCTTCATTAACTCTTAGAAACTCTCTTCACACTTCTCTGTCCCTTCACACATTTTGTTCCCATTGGTAAACTTAATTAATGCTTAGGCTATCTGGATAAAGCCTTCAATAACCTTTAGTAGCTCCTGGTTCATCCTTCAAAACTTCCGACCTCTGCTAGCATTATGGGCCTTTCTCAATTCATTATTGCTTCATCTTCACCAAAAACTTACTTTGATTCTTTCATTTCTAACCACATGTCTTAAAATTATTTTCCTTTCCATCCAAAATTATATTTAAATTTCTTGTGAATAATCTTCTTCTTTTGAAATTTTTTAAGGTCATTCTCAAATAATCTGCATACTCTTCACAAATCTTCGAATATCTTGGGATGTTATCTATAAACACAATTAAATTTTTATTTAAATACTTCTTGAATCTTATTCATTGTAACCAAAAAGCGGTAAGTGCTCTTGTCCAACCATACACCATTACTAATAACTCATCATGTCCATATCGACTCAGAACGTTGCTTCAAGAATATTTTAAGGTTTCTATCTTCCAATGATCTTAGTCTATTCATAGATCAAATTTAAGCAAAACTTACAACTTTCAACTTATCTGACCTTGGTAAGAAGGTCCTCAAAACTACTTGTCCACTTATTCCATTTGTAAAGATCAATGTATAACTTCGAACTACTTTTTTTTCCCTCACGAACATTACTGATGCATCCTTCTTAGATACGCTGAGTATTACTACTCCTTCTCTTGCGAAAATCCTTTAATTAAATTGCTAGCTCCAACATTTCCATTGGTGTCATCCGATATCGTACTCCTTGAAATTGATTCTATATTTGAAAATAAATAATACACAAACTCTACTTCTTTGTCTGGTGACAATCCTGGTAATCCATCAAAATATACATTTAAAAATTATTAACCACTAAAATCTCTACGATTTAACTGTTTCCTTTCCTGTTATCTCCCTCTATGCAAAATAACTTCAAAATCTTGGTATTATACTCTCTTGGTCTGCATGATCGTTAAGACTTCTTCGTCTGCTCCTGACCCAAAAACTACTTCTACATTTATTGAGAAGCATAATCTCACCTTCTTGTCTTCACAATTTGTTTGTACTTCATAGTTAGCTAATCAATCCAATCCTGAATCACAATTAACTCTTTTGAATGCCATCACATTCAAATTCTTGATAACGTCATTCCTAGTCATCTGAAATTTCTAGCTTTCTAGTAATTTATAAAAAACAGTTTTGTTACTCTCATCACAGGGTCCATTGAGACTAATATGATACAATCTCGGGAAAAAAATATCTCATCCTCCCACGCTTCTGGCACACAACTCTAACTTCTGACTCTAACACTTACTACCACACTATTCTTTCCAATTACAATTGCAACTCTCTCTGAATTTACTTCAACACAATCTCAATATGTTTTCTCTTGAATTCTTATCTTCCGACCATGAGGTCTTATTAATCTATACCAATTCTCATTCTGGGGGCAACTACTGTACCTCTACTCTTCCGGCTCCAGATCTTCCAAATTCTTATATTCTTCCCATAACTGAATTACAAGCTCTGTCTTCCTCTTCTCATCATCTTGCTCCATCTTGGTCAACTCTCTTCTATTTTTAATAATCACGACTCTTTAAATTGGGTCCACACTAATTATTAACTCCAACATAATCACTTTACTTCTCTTTCAAGTTTCAATTCCTCCTGATAATTCTTACAAACAATTCCGTCTTGATTCACTCTGCTACACTCAAGTTATCCCTCTTCGGTTATAAAATCTATACCCAACAATGGGTTTCAAAACATTCAAAATCTTATGATATTCCATTTACTACCTTGAAAATTAAACAGATGTCCAAAACAATCTTTCACTACACTAACTATCATATATCAAACGTCTCCATCATCATTCTCTTTTAAACCTTTAACAAAATCCGCAATCTTGTGCCCTTGTGATCGGCTCTTTATTTATTTATTTATTTATTTATTTATTTACTGAATTCCCAGTAATATCGAATCTTGTTCAAGCATTTTCTATCCAATAAGTAATCCAATGTGATATGCCATCTCTGTTTTAACACCAACTTCCCAAACCTGTTCAACCAATTCTTTGTCAATGTAATTGCAGCTTCAATCATTTAATATGTTGTCGCGTCTATCTTCGCAGCCCTTTATCACGGATAATTTAAAATCATCAGGGTTTCTGACAAGGAAATCAATAGAATGAATATGTATTATGTATAAATACACTGGGTTTTGTTCGGAGAAAGTTTTTGTAAAAGAGTTTAACCGAGAGATCAATAAGATCTTTGAAATACTATCAGGTTGCATTTGTCAATTAGGTCAACCGCCATAGTATGAAAAGATGGCCAGTCTTTCGTACTTCCATGACAAACACAATCAGTGGCATCCCACCAGACTTCTATCACAAAGATAAAATGTCCCTGAATCCCCTATATACATAGGTTGTTCATCTCAGTTTGAATAAAGAAAATCAAGTATTCAGGGAAAATAGAAAAAGTCCAAGAGTCTCAAAATTTTGTATATAAAGCTGGATCAAGTATCCTCTAAAAAAATAAGGATATTTCTGAAAGAATAGGACTGCGTGTAAATAAATCTGATTTAAAAGCTCATCATCAATTGAAGTATAGTTGAGCATCAAACGTATGCATCAACTATCGATTAAACAAACGTTCGAGAAATTCCTAATTCTTCATATTCTCACTCTTGTCGACTAAGCACTAATATACTTAGCTTCCAAAACCGGCCTGACAATAATGAGTTGAATAAGTAAGAAGATCTCAATTCATTCTCGATTTTTAACCATCACTGCGCAACAAATGCTTCAGCAACGATTTAAACCAAGAATTAATTTACAACAATTCATAGCGAGAATAAGAATTTTTCAAGACATTTGACAATTCCCTCAGATAACAAATTGGATGATATCAATGACTAAGAGTGCACAGCTGATAAGTGGATTTTATATCCACTTGGAGCATTCCATATCGGCTTAAATTGATTGCCTTGGACTCAAGTTTGTTGTAGTTTTGATGTGTTTTGCTTAGTTGTGCAGATTTACAAGACTGTCGATTATGGTTGATGCTTCTATCATTTTTGGAGGATAAATTGATTAAAATTCGGATTTCTGATAAGGTTGCGCAGTCTACACTGTTTTGGCCATATTTGGAGTTCTAGAAGTCCGTTTTCAGCAATCTTACTGTCCACGCGAAGCTTGGGAGATTTTCTACAACATTGGACAGTTCGTCCATGCGCAGGCTGCGCGTGGTGGGCGCAGGCAGCGTGGCAAACAGACTGATGGGAGCAGGAAATTACTGTTTTGCCCTTTTTAAGTTCTAATTGTATTTTGGGCAGTTTTTAGTACCTTAATCGAATTCTAATTGTAATAGAAGGTAATTTCTTGCTGGGCAAGAAATCTAGAGTCTATTTAAACACATCTTAGCATTGCAATTCGGATCGGTTTTATTATTGTAACGTAGAATTGCAAGGGAGAAAAGTGGAGAAGGATTCAACGTTCGTGACAAGCACGGATCTAGATCAACTTCATCTTTTGTAGACCTTGGATTATAGATTTGTTTTCTCAACTCTTTGTTTTATTAAAATTATTGCGTCTTTCTTTCATATCTTGTTTATTATCATGTTTTCATCAAATCCCATGACGATGAACGGTTCAATTATGAGCTAATCGTTGTCATGGGATTCTAATGGATTTATTTACGTAGCTTAAAAGTTTGATTGCTTTAAAGATCTGTGTGTGGTGTGTAATTGATATCCTCGTATGGTTAATCTTAATGCTTTTAGATGCGTAGCTAACATCTAAATTGAATTGTTAATCTCTTGCGAAACGAGAGTGGATCTTGAGATTTAGAACTTGCCATGCTAGCATAGGATAGGCTGATGTTTTAACATCATGATTTGTGGCATAAATAGAGATATTATGCTGCCCTATGTGATCTTAATAGACAACTTGTTCTTCAACCGTTATGTTTTCAAATCTTATAGAGATATAGGGTCTAAACATAATTGGCGTCTACCCATCTTCTATCTATTTTGTGGATGTATGCGTAGTTTGGTGTTCGTATACCCAGAGGTAGCTTATACTTGTTTCGTGTTGTCTGGTCAGATATCAAAACCATCACATGCATTGATTAAAGGCGTCGACTCTAAGTGAAGTAGATAATGAAGTTAGGATCCCATGTTATTCTCATATAAGTAAATCAGTTTTAATCTCATTAGTTAATTAATTCTTAGTTTGATAATTTGCATCTTAGTTTAATTCAGATAATTAAAAACCCCAATTTGTTATTTGTCTTAGCAGTGAATTAAAACCATACATTGTTACATAGGTACATTTACTGAATTGAAACCTAAACCTGATCTCTATGGAATGAACTTGATTTTATCTATATTACTTGTGACCAAGTATACTTGCGTGATATTGTGTAAACAAATTTTTGGCGCCGCTGCCGGGGATCATCGGTGTTTTGTTTTTAGTTTATGTGCTTGTCATCAGTGGTCGTTAGCGTTCACTGACTCAGATTTTCTTACTTAGTTTGTTATTTCTTGGTGTTTCAGGTACTTGAACGTGTATGCGAACACGTTTGCAAACTCGTAAACTGGCAGAAGAAGAACTTGCAGCAGCAAAAGAGATGGCAGATTTACCAGCAGCAGCTAAGGCTTTGAAGGATTATTCTCATCCTAAGATCAATGACATTCAGTCTAGTATTGTCAGACCAGCTATTGTAGCTAATACTTTCGAAATCAAGCCGGGCACGATTCAGATGGTGCAGAACTCAGTTCAGTTTGGGGGTGCTCCTACGGAGGATCCTAACATGCATATCAGGGACTTCATTGAGATCTGCGACACTTTCAAGTTTAATGGTGTGCTGGATGATGCGATCAAATTGAGGCTTTTCCCATTCTCTCTGAAGGATAAGGCTAAGGATCGGTTACACTCTTTACCAGCCAGTTCCATTACTACTTGGGAGGATCTTGCTCAGAAATTTCTTACTAAATTCTTCCCTATGGCGAAAACTGCAGCAATAAGAAACCAGCTAACTCAATTTCAGCAGCAATCTGGTGAATCTTTGTGTGAGGCTTGGGAACGCTACAAGGAGATGCTTCGTAAGTGTCCACATCATGGGATGCCTGAATGGATGGTTATCAACGGTTTTTACAATGGGTTGGGAGCACAGTCTAGACCTTTGCTAGATGCAGCATCAGGTGGAACTCTGTGGGCTAAGAGCTATGAGGAGGCTTATGATCTTATTGAGACGATGACTGCTAATGAATATCAAAATCCAACCCAGAGGCTTTCTCAAGGCAAGGTAGCAGGTGTTCTTGAAGTTGATGCAGCTACAGCCATTGCAGCTCAGTTGAAGGCTCTCACTATGAAGGTGGATTCTCTTGTTAATTATGGAGTTCAACAGGTGATATGTGGATTTTATATCCACTTATTATGCGCTATTTTGACCTAGATTGGTGGTTTATCCTTAAATATATTGTGTCTTTTAATTCATTTTTGTTTTGTTTCAGCATTTGTTGTACAGAACTCGCAACTTTAGGTATCTAGTCGATAAAAGGCTCAAAACGGTGGATTTCTGTCTCAATTTTATCAAGTGGACCGGCTACGAGGAAAAAGAATTATCATAAAGAAATTCTGAGTGATATATTCTTGAATCTGGAACCCCGGTTGGAATTGATATATTTTTCGTTTCGCAAAAGGAATCCAGTTTCAGATCCTCAAGAGACCGTAATTTACACCTGGACGAGCAATGAGAAAATAGAATTATCACAAAAAGATGGAAAGTGATATATTCTTAAAGAGAAAACCCCGGTTTGAATTGATATATTTTTTGTTAAACAAAAGGAGTCCAGTTCCAGGCCCGCAATAGACCGCAGCTTAGGACTTACGGATTTATTTATATTAATAAATATTTTATTTAATTAGTAAATTATATTTTTAAATATCTAATAATATTAGATATTTATTTTTATAATTTCTGGATTAAATTAATTATTTATTAATTAAAGATAAAAAGTTATGCGGTTTAAAAACATTTTTTTCGGACATATAATTGTAATGGCAACAAAGGAATGCAAGTTGTAGTGTGTTGTCGGCTAGAAAAAAAATAAAAAAAAAGGCGATAGAATGTGGCTGAGTGCAGTTAATGGATGGCTGTTTGATTGAAGCTTTCGGCTGTGTTAAGTATGTATTGTATTTTTTCTTTTCTTTTTTATTTCTTTTTAATTCTTTTCATTTATATTTTATTGATTTGGTGTGCTAATTTTTTGCTATAAATAGGTTAGTTCTCAAGCTTGTAAGGACACACCAATTTGGAGAAAAACATTTCTCTCTTGTATTCTCTCTAGCTTCTTTGTAATTTTAAGTTTTGTTTTTATACACTTTAATTTTTGCAAATTTAGTATAATTGTTATTTCGGTTGAAGAAATTACGGGGATTATTCGGAGTGCTCTTTTCATTCATTGGAAGCTATTTCGGTTCTACTTTCTAACTCTCGTAATTTTGATATTTAATTTATCGGAATTTTTAATTTAGTTATTATTATTATTATTATTATTATTATTATTATTATTATTATTATTATTATTATTATTATTATTATTATTATTATTATTATTATTATTATTATGTTTTCATTTAATCCAATGATGACGATTCGTTCGATTATGAACTAATCGCCGTCATGGGATTCTAATGGATTTATTTACGTAATTTAGTAATTCGATGCCTTAATAATTTGTATTATGATAAAAATTCAGATTGCCTAATGTGGTTGCGCTTAATTTATTAGATGCGTAGCTAACGTCTAAATTATTAATTCGTAATGAATGCGAAAGTGGATTTAGGAATTTAGAATTGGCCATGTTAGCATAGGTTCGTAATTGTCATGTACATTTACGATAAGTGGTAGGATTTTGGATCACATCACACTATGTAGTCATAATAAAGGAATTTATTCGTAAACCAATTATGTTTTCAAATCTTATAGACATATAGGGTCTAAGCATAAAAGGTGTCCACGCGACTTCTATCTTTTTAAGTGGATGTTCGTATGGTTTGATATGAGTTAAGGCTGAAAGGCGCTTATGTTAGTTTCGTGTTCCCGACTAGCTTTCGTAAATTATAAAAATTACTTTGAAATTAAGGTATCAATTCTAAATGAAATAAATAATGAAATTAGAATCCCATGTTTTTCTCACATATAAATTCTCATTTAATTAAATTAATTAGTTTGAATTAATTATTATTAATTTAATTAATCAATTAGAAAAATACAAACAAAACCCCCCTTTGTATTTATTCGAGCAGTTTGTTGTTTAATCATACGTCGTTGCTTAAACATTATTTCTGAACAAACACCAAGTCTTCGTGGGAACGAATTTATTATATTACTTGTGACCGCGTACACTTGCGCAGTTAGTTTTCGAACCAACAAGTTTTTGGCGCCGCTGCCGGGGACTTCGGTGTTATTTTCAGAATTTGTGTTTAACATCAACAGAGGTTAAACTTAACTGACTTGGATAGTTGTTTTTCTCACGACGTGTTTTCTTGCTCTGCCAGTATAAGGATCTTAAGTTGTTTATGTGAACACGTTCTCAAACTTTGAGAGCTAAGCTGGAAGAAGAAGAGCTTGAAGCAACAAAAGAGTTTGAAGTAACAGGAGAAGCAACAATGGGCGACAGAGTAGCAGCAGCTACTAAGTCTTTGAAGGACTATTCTCAACCAAAGATCAATGACATTCAATCTAGTATTGTCAGGCCTGCCATTGCAGCTAATTCTTTTGAAATCAAGCCAAGCACAATTCAGATGGTGCAGAACTCAGTTCAGTTTGGGGGAGCTTCAACGGAGGATCCTAATACGCACATCAGGGACTTTATCGAGATTTGTGATACTTTCAAGTTCAATGGTGTGTCTGATGAGGCTATCAAATTGAGGCTTTTCCCATTCTCTTTAAGGGATAAGGCAAAGGGCTGGTTACATTCTCTACCAGCCGGTTCCATCACTACTTGGGAGGATCTTGCTCAGAAGTTTCTTACAAAATTTTTCCCCATGGCTAAAACTGCAGCAATAAGGAACGCGCTAACTCAATTTGCACAACAATCTGGTGAATCTTTGTGTGAGGCTTGGGAACGTTATAAGGAGATGCTTCTAAAGTGTCCTCATCATGGGATGCCTGACTGGATGGTTATTAATGGTTTCTACAATGGGTTAGGAGCACAGTCAAGACCAATGTTGGATGCAGCATCAGGCGGAGCTCTGTGGGCTAAGAGCTATGATGACGCTTATGATCTTATTGAGATGATGGCGGCAAATGAATATCAAAATCCAACCAAGAGACTATCACACGGCAAAATAGCAGGAATTCTAGAAGTTGATACAGCTACAGCTATAGAAGCTCAGTTAAAGGCATTGACTATGAAGGTGGACTCATTGACTAACTATGGAGTTCAACAAGTGGCAAGTGTTTTTGAGCTTTGTGCAGGTGCACATGATACAAATCAATGTGCCATATCTAGTGAATCAGTGCAGTTTGTGAGCAACTTTCAGAGATCACAGCAACCAGCTCCAGCCACATATCATGATAGCTGGTTTTGTTCAAGTCTACTATGCACCTCATAAAGTGAGATAGATGATCCTTTTGAATATCCTGTATCGAAGATAGATTGCCATATTTCCCAGTTAATAACCGATGCCATAGCTTATGTGTGACAGGCCCAAATCCGGGGTCAGGAATCCAGGCCATCACGGACCAATTTCCATTTAATAACATTCTACTCTTGGCAGTTGAAATATAAATGCGTAATAAAACCCACACAATAGACCCCACACCTAATAATAATATTACACACCAGTCATATGCTCAGAGAACAACATCCACAATATCATAAGTTTAAAGTTAAGCAGTTATTACAACCCAGAATCTTACTTAAGAACATTGTTGAATAATGCTTCTACAAGAAGCTTTTCAATAACCAAAAGTTTATTTCTCAAACTTACACACTTAATACACATAAGTCTACCAATACCCATCTGTCTATCAGCTACCTCAGGGATAGGCGCCAACACTCTCTCAAAAGGTCGTCTTTCCATTACCCTCTTGCGGGGTGTAGTGCGGAGTATCGGCATTTGACCTAGCTGTTATATACATAAGTAGCAAGAGTGAGCTATAATAGCTCAGCAAGTTAAATTTTGTAAACCAGCATCAAAGAAAACATATATATATATATATATATATATATATATATATATATATATATATCATAATCATTAAGAAAAGAATTAATTCTTATTTATTAAATACATCATCTATTTATCTTTATAAGAAAAGAAATATAGAACAATATAATATCAGTTTCTCTTCTAATATGATATAATATCAGTTTCTCTTCTAAATCATAAAAATAATTCAATAATTTCATACCATTTTTCCTTTTTCAGTATGTCGATCTGTAACCATTATCAATTTTTTCTTTAAATACTTTGGGGATATCTGCTGTCGCCTGATACGTTAAGACGATGATCAGTCGCCTAATCGTTCCTGCTCTCTGTTTACTACTAGTAGAAGGAATGATCCAACCTGGTCATCATCCCTGGAGGAAGGCTCTCTGCTACATCCCCCTTCGGCATCTCTTGTGCCGTAATAAAATATTGAGTGCTAGACTGTGCCGAACACAACCTCTTACGCTTACTGTTGCAATCCCCCTTTTTTGTCAAATCGTTATTCCATTTATAAAACACCATTCCATATTTTCCATTTTCCGTTTCCATTTCCATTCACATATATCATTTCCATTTCCATTTCCATTTCCATTTCCATATATCATCATCTTTAAAATACATACATCATAATACTATGATTATAACTCAGACATCTCCTCCGTATTTAATAAATTCAAATATGCTCTTATATACAAAATATTTCAAGTATTTTAAAAGTATTAAATAATAATCAAATAATATTTATTAAATCATAAATGTTTAAAGATTATCTTTAACATAATATCATAAACCATATAACCCTAGATAACAACTGATACCATTCTCTTTCATATTCCTTTAGATCATAGAGTATATTCGCTCTTTCCATATTCATATCCATATCCAATAATCTCAATAAACAGGGAATATATCCCTAACCATATCATCATATAAGATTCATATATTATCTACCAAAACCTTTTTTTTTCTTTGAACATAAACAGTTTATTGAAATAAGGATAAAAGAAATCTTGCCTCGATCTCTAAATCCTAGAGGTACGACCCGGTGTTCGTCTTGAGTTTCTATAAAAACGAAAAGGATCTTTGTTAGAATATATTCCACTTAACCACCTAACCTTTATATAATAATACCCTTGACACATAATATATTTAACATATCATTAATACTCCAAAAGTTCCAAGAACTTAACCATTTTTAGACTCGATTAAAGTTTTTGCGATTTAAACCATTTTCTTAACAACCACTCTCGACTGTAAAAATCCTCATAAAATCTAAATTTCGAATTTTGACACAAGGTCAGTGGGGTTTAACTCTCTATTCACCCTACCACATTGTCCCAAAATTTCTTAACTTTTAAAGATGTTTAAGTATGGTAATTATGGCCTCAAAGTTGACACAATTGAACTTTCTCAGTTTCTGAACGTCTTTCACTAAAACTTACTTTTCTCCTAACCCGTTCATTGGATTTTTACGTACTTTATGTCAAAACGATCTATGAACCAAGCTCTATCCTCTCATGACCAGTTGGTACCTCCTACTGACCTTTAATGGTTTGGGATCTCTGTCTCAAAACAGGGAAACTCTATGGTTAACGAAAATCGGACATTATAACGGCTATATTTCCTTACTTTCCATATTATAACTCCTCCAAATCCATCATCCAACACATATACCAGTCCTTACACCATGTGGTTATCATACCAACCATGGTTACAAGCACATACCACTTCCATATTCAATAAACTCAACTTATAACACACATATAATCATAGTTTCATGACTTATACAAACTTATCCACTAAACTAACCATAATTCATCATAAACTCAAAAGGGGTGAGGATGTTTATACCTTCCTTGATGCTTTAACACTATTAACAAAGGCTTGTAGTCCTTGAGAAGGCTTGATATAACCTTATAACACCTTAAACTAACAAGAAACATCAAGAACACACTTAGTAATTTTCGGAGTTACTAAACCCCTCCTTAAAGAACTGGGAAAACGAGGTCCTTACCTTACTTTTGTGGACAAGGCTCCTGAAGAAGAGTTGTAGAGAATCTCAATACCTTTCTAACAAGCTAAAGAACACAAAAATCTAATGAGAAATGAGGGAGATATGCCCAGTTTACTGAGCTGCTGTCTTGGTTGGCCGAATTTGGCAATGGTGGAGAAAATGGGAGAGTTTTGTGTTAGCTAGAAAGTTCTTGACTTTTGTAGATATTTTGTATGATTTATATAGATAATCATCAAGTAATCTTTCTAGATAATCCTTGATAAAAGCTAGTGGAAACTTGCCTAACTCGGTGATGTCATGCATGATATCATGGAGGTTGACCTTATAATCTTGATCTTGATTTTTCTAAATAATGTGTTAATGATTATGGTAAATGATAATGTGGTATATATCCTTGTTATGTTACTAATCTCGATTGTTTGGTTTCCGTACTCGTTTAATCACGATTCGTTTATCAATCCAAGTTCCCTTGGCATTTCCTTGACTTGATCACTCCTTGGTTTAACCTAATTTCACTATTTGCTCAAGATATAAACCCTTTAAAATCTCCATACTTCTTAATATCAACTCCAATAGAGTCTCAATCGAAATCGAAAATCTTTAAAGTCCATATTCAGGAATTTCTGAAATCCACGATCATTTCCAGTCACTCATTTTTATAGTACAACAATAATATGGTTTTCAATTATTCATTTTCCATTTCGAATATAGGGTACTTACATACCATTTCCCTAAATCCTTAAAATTACTATTTATTCAGGCACTGTAGCATTCTAAAAGTTAGGGTTATTACATTATGTCTGTCTATGCGAAATATCCAGCACCATTTCGCTATCAAGGAAATGTTTCTTGATGCTAAATTTCCTAGGCCTAGACCTCCCTGATCCTTGCTAACACACACCTTACCCCATCTGATTGTATGTAGTTTACGAGATGTCTGATCAGAGCCTGTCAATTCTCCCCAGAAGAATCTTTTCCTTATTAAATCTATCTCCTTTATCACTCCCTTAGGCAATAGGAAGATACTCATCCAGTAAAGCGGTAGACTGTTCAATGTTGATTTGATGAGTATCGATCTACCCTGGTTATTAAGGTATTTACTTCTCCATGATGTAAGAGAGATTTTGACCTTGTTAGTAATGGGAACCCAGAATTTTCGAGCTTTTGGAGACGAGCCAATAGGAGCGCCTAGATAAGAAAGAGGCCAGGACCCAACTTTACATCCTATTATCTCCACCCAAGCGCCTGCACAATGGTTATTATTCCTGCCTGTATATAGTGAACTTTTGTTGTAGTTAATTTTGAGCCCCGACATCATCTCAAAAATGGCCAGAATCAATTTGATGCCCTTGCAAGATTGGATCCCATCAGAAAAGTGATGGAGTCGTTCACGAATTGAAGATGGGTTAGACATTGATTAGAGCCAATTGATATTCCTTCAATGATTCCCAGTTCATTGGCTTTTGTAATGAGTAAATGAAGGATCTCACCCACTATGTTGAAGAGTAGTGGTGAGAGTGGATCGCCCTGACGCAATCCTCTCGAGGGGTTAAATTCTGGGGTGGGGCTCCCATTAATTAAGATTGACATTCTAGTGGACGAGAGAATTGAGAATAACCAGAGGTTCCACTTCATACCAAAACCAAAGTTAGTCTATACCTCCATTAGAAACCTCCAATTGACAGAGTCAAATTCTTTCTCGAAATCTAGTTTCAGGATAAGTCCATCTACCTTGTTTGTTTGAATACTATGAGCTGCTTCTCCCGCAATGATGATACTTTCTGTGATGTTTCTCCCTTTGAGAAACGCAGATTGTTCTTCGGATATTATTCCGTCCATCACTGATCTTAGCCTGTTGGATAGTGTTTTCAATATTACTTTCAATGAGCAATTTATAAGACTAATAGGTCTGTAATCTGTGATCAGTCTTGGGCTATTAGATTTCGGGATCAGCGTGACAAAGGAAGAGTTGATGCCTGCTGGTAATGAACCATCATTATGAAAATCAGAGGCAAGTTTCATGAAGTCAGAGTGCATAATGTTCCAGAATTTTTTGATGAATTCTAAAGTAATTCCATCTGGTCCCGGGGCTTTCTTTGAACCCAATTCAAGTATTGCTGAGAATAATTCTTCTGCCTTGAAGGTTTTCTCTAAAGCCATAGTTTGACTTGGTGTTAAGATCTTAGATATCAGTGTGCTGCGTACCTAGTGAGAAGATTTGAGGTGTGTCTGGCTGTCTAAAGAAATGGAAAAAGTGGTTGAAGAAGGCATATTTGATGTCTTCCGGGTTTGTTAGCCACTTTCCCCTACTTTCTATACCATGAATATGATTTCTTGATTGTCTGAACTTGACATAGGTATGGAAGAATTTCGTATTTGCATCCCCACGTGCTTCCCAGTTTAGCCTTGATTTTTGCTTGAGCATTCCGTCCCATGTGAAGTATGCCTCCTGTAAACTTTTTTCTTTCTTCATTTTGTGCATATATTGTGATACCGATAACTTGGGTAATTGATCTAGAAGATTTATCTCCCTTTCTAGCTTGAAGATTTTTTCTGAAAAATTTCCTTGAGTTGCATTCCAATCTTTTAAGGTAGATTTAAGAATTTTGAACTTTACTTTGAGGTCTGCCTCCTTGTTCATTGCCTGCCATCCCTCTATAATTTGCTTGGATAAATCCTCATCTTTTAGCCGTATGTTGAAGGCCCTAAAAGGTTTTCTCCCCCAATTGTATTCCTTGGAGCTTAGAAACAGCGCTGTGTGGTCTGATGATTTCTTACCAATTCCTTTGTGGTACTAGTTAGCTGATGAGAGCCACGGTATGTTAATTACTGCTCTATCAAGTCGACTGCATTTTCCACCTGGCCCAAACCATGTGAAGTTGTAGTTCCCTAAGTGTACATCTGACAAATCATTTGTTACTTTGAAGGTACTAAAATCCTCCATGTCTTGTCTTCTGTACAAGCAGTGGATGCGCTCCATTTCATTCTCAATACAGTTAAAGTCACCTAATATGCAAAGTGGTTCATTTTTGTAGTTTGATATTAATATGGATAGCTCTTCCCATACCTTTTTTTTGTGGAGGTTTTGAGGACCGTAGAGGTTTATGCAGTTGCAGAAGGACATATTGTCTTTCTTCAGCTTCCATCTAGCCCAAATCCAGAATCTGTTGATGCTATGGTTGACGAGAGAGAGAGATGATTTATATCCCATGACATGATAAGACCTCCAGAACGTCCTTCACTTGGAGAGTGTAGCCATCCATGTTCAACATTATTCCAAATAGAGTCTTTGGCTGTTGTTTCCCATGCAGTACATTTATTTCCTGTAAGAGAAGTACTCGTGGTTTTGATTCCGCAATTAGTGAATGAATATTCCTCCGGGTGACTGAATTATTACACCCTCTACAGTTCCAACTTAAGAAGGATGTACAATTCATTTGATTTGATTACCAGAAGTAGTATTAGCATCATTGTTGTTTGAGAGTTTTGATGCCTCTAGAATTGAGCTAATGTCCTTCGTTGATATCTCAAAGTCCTTGTAAGGAATTAGTCTTAAGAGTTGTCCTATTTCCATGATCTCACTCTCTTTATCCTTGAACATTAAATCTGGAGTTGAATCATCTTGTGCATCCACTGTTGGGCGCTTGTCCATTCTTGGCAATCTCCTCACCGGTTTATAGCCTTTTTTTAAACATGATTTTTTGACTTGTTCTGCCTCCGTTTTTGTAGTCAAAGAAATTCAAAATCTTCTTATTTTTCCTCGGTCTCCCTACCCTTCTTCCCAGTTTAAGCTTGACAATTTCATCCTTTAAGTCATTAACTCTAGGATGAACCTCTATCATTCTGTCTTCTTCTTCCGATAATGAATTCTGATTTTCTGATTCCCTACCCCAGACTATTGAAACTGAATCCATTGTTTGGTCTGAGGAATGGACTAAGTCGTCTCTGATTATCCAATTTGGATCTTCCTTACCATGTCCGGTTAGATCCTCTATGATTGGATTTTGGAATGGTGAGCGTGTTGGAGAAGTAGCCTCTTGGTGATAAGTGTGAGCTAAACTAGGGGAGGTATTGATTGAGGAGGGCTCCTTGGATTGGCTAGGTGTCTGAAGTGATGTGTATGAACTCAAGGGGTTTGGAGTATTTTCTGTCTCTCCCCCTGTGCTAAATAATCGAGTATCTTTGAAGAGGTTATCAGTTTCTCTGATCCTTACCCAGTAACCTATACCTTTAATTATTACCTTGATGGTTTTATCAATTACATTGACCTTATGAGTATGTATACATACATTAGAGTTTATGAACATACCGTTGTGCATCCTAGGCTCACAGTTAGATAGAAGATATCCCCAGTCTTCTATGATATTTTGCCACGTCTCCTTGTTCCAGGCCACGATCGGAAGTCCATCACAGTAGAGCCATGCCATACGTGGGATTGTTATGTCAATAAGCAAAACATCCTTTAACTTGGAGAATAGGTGGTTTAGCGCGTTTCTCCCTTGTTCTTTGAGCTCCAAATCCTCGAAAGTTAACAGGAACTTGACTTGGGAAATGGCTTTGATAGTCACAAAGGATAACCCTTCTACAAGCATTTTTTCAGTTAGTATGCTTGTCGGTTCTTGTGTTATGCCTATTACCGATCTCTCCATCATTTCCTCCTCCGACTCTTTCACATACCCATTAGTGGTTCTATGAGTAGGTTGGATAACTATTTCTGGTTTGGTGTTGACTCTGTTCTGTTCAAAAACTTTGCTTGTTTGATAAGAATGAGGAATTGTGAAAGCAGTTGGCCTCCGTAGTTGTTTGGAAGATCTGTTAAAATCATTACAGGAGCGTGCATATTTGACCATCAACTTATGCCCCATGAATATTTTTTGATCATATTCCTCAATTAGCCCTTCAGCTTCGTATATACCCAGTACCTTCATGTAGACCTGGCAAAACGGGTGGGTGGGTGGTTTCGTGTCATGTCATTTCGTGTTTCGTGTACACGGGTGGCTGACACGAACACGACACGAAATCATTTCGTGTACCGAAATCTGGACACGAACACGAACTGGTAAAAACATGAAACGACACGAAAGTACACGGAATTTTTCATGGACACAAAAACACACGACATGAATGTACACGAAATGGAAAAAATAAAAGATTAATTAATTTTTTATTATATTTAAATATTAATAATTAATTATTTTATACATATTAATTGATATTATATATTTTTATTTATAAAATTCAACTATTAGCATTAAATTGTATATTATAAATTATATTATTATAATATATTAATATATATTATAAATTATTATTTTATTTATTTATTTATTTCGTGTACTTCGTTTCGTGTCGTGTACTTGAAGGGTAAACCCAAACCCGACACTAAATCTCGGTCGTGTACTTTCGTATTCTTGTACTTTCGTTTCGTGTACTAAAAATGCAAACCCAAACACTAAATTTTCGTGTCGTTTCGTGTCGTGTTTTCGTGTCGTGTGAAAAATTATCGGGTCTACCTTCATGAACCCGATTCTGAAGTTGTTTTTGTCACTTTTTCTGGGTAGGACTATGTCCCTTATGATTCTTGATTTATTGAAGTACATCCATATTTCCTTGGTTGTGGCTTGAGGTGGCAGATTATGAATCATGACCGACATTTTTAATCCAGATCCCGGTATTGTGGCATCTTGACCTCCCTCTTGTTTTTGAGTTAATTTTAGTGCTTCCGCGTACGATTTAGGGGCAGAGGGATTGACTCCATCTCCTCTGTAGGAGTTTGACTTCTGCTCTTCTAAAGACACAACCTTTCTTTTGCCTGTCTTCTCATCTCTTTTGATCTGGTACCACTGAGTATCCATTCCTGGAGCTTCTGCTGTGTCATCGCCTTCTTCCCTGTTGTTGGTCGTGAAATTGGAATTTCGAACTGAGCTCTCTCCTCTTTCCTCTCTCCATTTTTTATATGTCGAGTTAATTGATACTAGCGTTCTACCTGTGCTACGCACCGACCGATAAATTTTATTAATTAATTAATGTAAATATATTATTTTAATTTTTATTTAAAAAAAAAAATAATTTTATTGGAATATTAATTAACTTAAGTATAAAATTACTTATCCGTGAATTCATACCAATTGAATTAATATTAATATTATGAACCGATCATCAAAATAAATACAACCCCCATTGAAAAGTTCAAAATCCCACTTTATTGTTTTTTTTTAAATTTAGCTTTCATTTTTATTTCTCTCTTTGTTAGAGAATATTTCTACGTACCATGTTAACAATTTTTTCACCCATATTCTAAAAATTTGGTATATTTATTCAATATCGAATCCTTAAAATATTTATTATATTAATTCATTGAAAATATTTATATGGTCGTGGTTAATTTTTCGATTACATATTAAAAATATATCGAAACTTAATCCTTACGACTCCAATAAATCATTAGACTATCAAAAAAAGGTTGCATGTTTCAGCGATATGAGAAAGAATATCTATTGTGCATGATACATGAAACGAACGTAATTATAACAATAGAATTTTTCATCTAATCTAGTTATGCTATGTGATCGTCCAATATCATTTTTACAAATTATATGTCCTTTTATTAATGAATTGATTTACTATTGAAAAATAAATATTATCAACTAACCAAATAAATTCAATATATCGTGCTCTTAAAGTAACGTATGACTGTTAGATTTTATGGTTATTGCCATTAGCTTGTTTGTAAAAACAACTTAAAATGTGCATTTTCAGTTTGAAAGTTTGAATTTTAGTTTTTTATTCTTTTCTAGTAAAACATGGAATAATAAATTTTAGTTTTCTTTTACTCTTAAAATAAGACATCTGAAAATGAGTATCACCTACCTTTTTTTAATTTGACTAACTTGTGAAAATAAGCCATTGTCCATAAACTGAAATCAAGTGTGTAATATATAAACACATAATCACATTGTTATATATGTGTCATTGTAATTTAGATATTGGGTTAAATAACATGAAATTCATTTTTCTTTAACAGTGAGTATATTTTTTCGACATATATAAGAAGAAATTGCGTATGTAGACCTGAAAAATCATTTTGTACATTCATGTCCTGTACTCTAGGGTCTTGAACGAAAATAACATGATATTAAATTGTGTACTTAAAATTAGAACAAAAAATAACACTAAACTACACGAATTTTTTCGTGTACACGAAATGAAATGAAATATGCGAATAGAAAAAAATATGACAATTACATGAAATATTACTATGTATCCAAGTTACGTAAATATATAATTATATGTCTTAGAACAACATTGAGATGTTACAAAACAAAACTAAGGGTAGTATGCATGGTGTAAAGTCTCCCAAACAAAATGAAACTCTCTTTTTTATTTTTTTTCTTATCTCGTTAACAAATATCTCTCTTTGTGTGGAATCTTTCTACCAAGTTATTGAGTTTTCTTACCCAAATTTTATGCTTTGTTGAAATTAAAAAAGAAATTATAATCAACCAATCAAGCAAATTCAATATATGCTCTTAGGTTAAGATATGGGAATTGATACTATTACTTTATTCAAGAATACAAAATTCAAAAAGGCACCCTTTTATTAAAAACAATATATAATTTTAAGTGTAACAACCTTTTTGTTTATCAATATTAATAATTTTTTATAACAAAGACCGTAGCTGCTCTCTCTCTCTCTCTCCACCTTTCCCAAAAAATGCTAAACTAAAGTTAAGGAGCTGATATCAGTTTTTTTGAGTTTTTTTAGATTTTTTTTTCTTGATTTTTCTTTTTTTTTTTCAATAAATATATCATTGAGATTCAAGTACCCCGTTACCAATATATTAGATTTTGTACTATCTCCTTGTGAATGATAAGCCTCATTTTCTTTTCCTTTATTTTACTTTGGCTTTCAATAAATATCTCTCTTTATTTAGAGCCTAATATCCTGTTCGTGAATTTTGTCTACCCATATATTAGATTTTGTTATATTAGTTCATTGATTTGGATAGTATAGAATCACAGTTCTGGTCGGTTGTTTGAATACGTTCTGTCAAATCAGATATACATATTCCTCATGTTTATAACAAATTGTTAGATTATCTCACCGAAAAGGCTGTATAATTTAATGATATAAGCGAGGGATGTACCATAATTGAAGATCTGTTCAATGATCGGATAAAGGAAATTAGTGATCTATTTTACTGTGTTTGTTCAATTTAAATTATTTTTGTAGATGTTGTATGCCCTTTTATTGATGATTTTTGCAAGATTATTTATTTTTGTGGGCGACATATTTCCTTTTATTGATGAATTAATTATCTATAAATAAATAGTGATTTATAAGAAAATTTGTGCTAAATTGACCAATTTATTACGAAAATATTCACTAACAATATTTTCATTGACTCTATAATATTTTTTATTTTTTGATTGATAATTTATACACCAAATAATGTATAGTACTATTTAAGAGTATATTTAATGTTTTGAATAATTTAAATATATTGTCAGGTCAAATTTTTTCCATTAATTATTTCATAGTTAAAAAATTTCGTAATTAAAATGTTAAAGATGATTGGTTTAAAATTCATTCTAATATTTTAATTGGTTGATCCTAGCTTTTTTTATGACAGAACTATTTAATACTTTACTTAACTTAAATTTTGAATGTGTATTTAGAATAGTGTGGTAAATAGTTTTATATTGTTACCAATTTTTAATTCATGATTTGATTGTACCTTTTGATTTTGAATTGAGAGTTTGTGATATCAAAATATCTATTATAGATATAATAGATTCATGTATTAATGTAGGCTTAATGGCCTTTTAGCCCTCAAAGTTTCCTACGAAATACCTACCAGCCCTCAAAGTTTCAAAACGTACATTTTAACCCCTGAAGTATCCATAAAGGTCCTATTAGCCCTTATATCGGTACAAAAATTGTAACGGTACATATCGGATGGGCAAAATAGACATTACATGTGTCCGTTACAATTTTTTTAAAATTTGTTCCGGTATAAGGGTTAATAGGACCTTTCCGGATACTTCAGGGGCTAAAATGTACACCGTATTAAACTTGAGGGTTTGATGGGTACAAATGGTCATTACTATATCTGCTAGTTTAACTCAGCCACCACTATCTCCATACCCCTTGAGTAAGACTTACATACACTCTTCTCTCTTTGCTTACCACTACCAAAATAAATACAGTAAAACCTCGCTAAATTAATAATCGATAAATTAATAATCTCTTTAAGTTATTAATTTCTTCCGGTCCCAACTTGGACCAGTTCAAAAAATGATCAATTTCGATAAGATAATAAGATAATAATTTTTTGAAAAATCCTATATAAATATTTGGTCCCAATAATATTATAAATTAATAATTCCTTTATAATCATAGAAATATATGTCTTATACTTTTGTAAAATATGATTCTAGAGTTCTTAAAATTTAAATCTACATGAAACTCGTCCTTATCCTTCTTTGTTGCATCCTAAAGTTCGAATGTGATGGTTTCGTAAAGCATCACAAAGTTATTTATCGATATTTTTGATGTCTTGATTTCTTTTTTACGTCCAACAGCTCCAAAAATGTTGTAATGACTTTGATATCATATAAATATACATGAATCTTTACTTTAAATCTCGCTAATACCCAATGAATTTGTTAACTTTCGTACATTAAATTAACTAAATCAAGTATAAACATAAATTGTTCAATTGATTCTTTTTAAATTTATTTAATTAAAAGTTAATTAAATTGGGTATTAGGCCTCCATGGAGGCTGTGAAAATTAAATTGAAAATGATGTAGTAGAAACTGAAAAAAATTTGGAGTATACATGCTTGGTGCATATTAGGATAATTTCCATGTAATCAGTTTGAATACCTTGTAAATTGCACTGTCGTGGCTAGATAAATTAATTTTTTGCACTTTGATGGCCAATATTGCAAATCTTGCACTATGATGACTCCAAATTATTTTTTTAACCACTTAAATGACTGCCGTTATTTTGGCCTTAGCGGAGTTAGTTTGCCAAGGGTATTATAGTCTTTTTCTTATCCTAATCTACCTAACCACCCTCGCATAAAATCCCTCACTTTATCTCTCTCGCACTTCTCTACCCCTCCCCTTTGTTCGACCGACCACTCCCCACCACAACCGCTTGTCACTGGCGAAGCCTTGTTGTGATGGCTTGGAGTTCAAACGAACAAAAAAAAACACAAAAACGAAGTCCTCGTCGCCTCCTCTTCAATCCCAGCAGCAAAAGTCAACTTTTGAGTTTTGATCATAACTCAGAAAACGAAGGTGGGTTGGAAATTTAGTGAGATAGGGAGGCTGGTAGTGGTGTGGGTGTTGGAGAAGAACAGAGGAGAAACGGCGGTGCAGATGAATGAAGAGTAGGGGCTGATGGGTTAAACGGAGGTGGCCAGAAAGATGTGATTTATAAGCCCTTTTTGTCGTTACTGCCCAACCCATTTGGCCCATGTAATCTTTTAGATCCACAAACACCTCTGATTCTTGTGAATTATAAGAATGGTTTGTGTTTGGCAATTGGGGTTGGTCAAGATTGAGAGAATTTGAAATCTTTAGCTTTGGAAGCTGCTAATGCTTCATATGCTCCTTATAGCGATTGCCCCTCTAGTGTGGCATTGATGGATGTGAATGGGAAATTTTGTAAGGGTTGTTCTATGGAATCAGCTGCTTATAATCCGAGTTTTGGAATCAGCTGCTTATAATCCGAGTTTTGTTCTATGTGGCATTTTTGTTCATCAGTGAATAAATGTGTTTAAAGGGGTAGACTTGATTGAGGTATATTTAGTTGTAATACATCTATTGTTGAAATGTTGTTCGGAATTATGGGTAAGATGATATGAATTGAAATATGTAATGATTGATTCAATCAATGAATGAATTGTTATCCCTTCTTTTGTCTTTGTATGACTCCAGCAGTATATGATCCTAAGATCGTAATTTAGGATTTCTGGTCGTGTTTGAGTTTTTAAATGTGTTAGCTTTGTTGTGTTAGGACAAAATTAGATGTGTTTTTGGTTCTTGGTCGTCTCAGACATTGTCGAAAAAATGATTGAATGCATCACTGAGCATGCCAAGCCAATCGAACTGGTGTACATTTTATTACTATATGCCTCAACCTCAAGGAGGTACTGTGGATGTATTTAAGTTTGTTCAATTGATCATTGCCAAACATTGTTATTCGTTTTAGGAATTGAGAATTATTACACATGTGCATGGTAAGCGAATACAAGCTGCACTGCAGATATATTAGTTCTGTTTTACAGGTTGTGAGGGTGTTTATTCAAGTCATTACCTATTTGGTTACTTGTCATGTTGTTATATTTAAACTCGCATTTAGATATTTAATTATAGCTCTGTTAGTACTCAGTTAGTATTTATTTAAGGACTATAATACCCCTGACATTTTAACTCCGTTAAGGCCAAAGTTGACGGAAGTCATTTAAGTGGCTAAAAAAACAATTTCGAGCCATCATAGTGCAAGATTTGCAACATTGGCCGTCAAAGTGCCAAAAATTAATTTATCTGGCCACTATAGTGCAATTTACTCTTTAATAAATTAAGGTCCAACTATTTTTCATTTTAGCATTGTCTTATCTTTATAGATCTTTAAAACTATCTTGGTAGTTACAACTTTGAATACCTTGAAAATTTACTATTGACTGTTATGGCCAATGCATGTTGATGGTGCTGAGCTTGAATTTAATGCATAATCTACTATATATACACCACCATTAGATGCTAGTTTCTTCACAAATCAATCTTATTCTTTAGTAATTTTAGTCTAAATATTCTTCTTCTTTTGATCATGGCCGGGTGGAGCAAGCCTTCTTCATCAAATGTCTTCAAGGTGAACTGCAAGGGGCTGCTGAATGGTTCTGTTGCGTGTGTCATGAGAAACCATAGAGGGTGATGGGTTAAGGGGAATGCTGGAATGATGGGGATGATGGGTGTGCCAGTGGCTGCCGAGTTATATATGGTCCATATTCTATGGGCTCAAAATGGCTTGGGAGAAAGGGGATGTGAAGTCTGTTTTCATTGAAAGTGACTGTGAGGAGGCTGTGCGTGAGGTCAACAATCCAGACCCTGGTTTTTGGTTGGCTAATCTGGTTGTCATGATCAATAACATCATGAATGATGATTGGGTGTCTTGTATGGTGGTTCATGTGCCCAATACCAGCAATGCAGCATCAACAGCTTTGGCGGAACACTACCTCAATGGTGATGGTGGACTGGTGGACCTTCATGTGGTCCCTGCTTTCCTCCAGCCCATCCTTGCTACAGATGGGATGTGATCACACTAGTTGAACTAGAGTTTTATCTATTTATAACTATCTTTATCTATGTTTATCTATGTTTCTATCTATGTCTCTCTTGATTGTATATTTTCAAGCTTGTTCGGATGATGTAATCCAGTTTGTATTGGTTTAATATAACCCAGTTTGTGTTTCTTGTTATGACTTATGATCAATTGTGTTTAACCATAATAACATAATTCATCATGCAATTGTAGATGATTTCACTTATGTGTTGTACCCATCAAACCCTCAAGTTTAATACATTGTACCTTTTAGCCCCTGAAGTATCCGGAAAGGTCCTATTAACCCTTATACCGGTACAAATTTAAAAAAAAAAAATTATAACGGACATATGTAATGTCTATTTTGCCCATCCGATATGTACCGTTACAATTTTTGTACCGGTATAAGGGCTAATAGGACCTTTAAGGATACTTCAGGGGTTAAAAGGTACGTTTTGAAACTTTGAGGGCTGGTAGGTATTTCGTAGGAAACTTTGAGGGCTAAAAGGTCACTAAGCCATTAATATATTATTTTTTAAATTAAATATTTTTTGTGTTTAGAATAAAATTGTTATGTAATCACTGAATAACATTGACAATCCAACACTGTAAAAGACATTTATCTGTAGGCACGCCTAATAATGTAAACAAAACAGTGTAATGTGTTAAGGATTGATGCTCACAATTTAGTAAGTCGCAGAATTATAGGAGTTTGCTTCTGAATATTCTAATGGGAAGTACCTCTAGGAGAATCTAAACTAGGGATAATGATAACCTAAATCGTTTTTTTTTGTCAGAAACGTTTTTCTGTTGAATTTATTGGATAATTAAAACACGAAACATACAATACATATATATAATCGAAATAAAAAGATAATCTATCCAAGTATAGTATGTCATGTAATAAAAATATATAAAGTAGTACCTTAACCGAAATTGATATGATTTAGCCATGAGGAGAATTGATGCATACACTAAGTTTATCAAAGTTGGCTATGTCTGATGGGAAATAGGGAATAAGCGGCTTAGATTTTCTGTAATGTTTAAATTGATATAATAATTACATTTTTTTAGTTTGCAAGAATTTTATTTTATATAACCTGTTTATTAGTTAATCGTTAAAATATAAATTAGTAGTTATTATGTTTAGTTAATTGATATGAAAAAATAAAAATTAATTGTTATTTAGTGTAACTTGATTTGAGTTTAATCTTGGCTGAAACGTAGAATCTAATTCCAATAGAGAAACATGTTACATTAAGTTTAATTGGTCTAAAATTTAATAAATTCTGATTGATGTTAAAATAATTCACAATCTTGTGATTGGTTAACTAATACATGGTAGATTCAGGTATCCTTTATTATAATAAAGGATGTTAAAAAACAATTCATAACTAAAATATATATAAACATATGTAATATACTGTTATGTGGATTTATAGAAAATAATGTTTAAGGTTATTAGAAATTTTTTAAAATTAAAAATCATGTGATATGCGAAGTTCTTAAATCAATATATTTTTATATTTAAATTTAATTTAACCGCTATTAGTAAATTAGAATAAGCATGGTAAATAATAAAATTTTTGTATATGATTGATTGATTTAAAGATTAGAAGTAAATTCTGATTGCCTTTAAAATAATTTTAATTTTTTGATTGGTAATTTATTCACTAACCAATAATAACACTCTTGTAGCGTATATTTAATAATTAAAGTAATTAAAATATATGTAGTGTTCGTTTATGTGAATTTATTAATCATTTTATTTACAAATTTTGAATAAATATATTTTTTAGCCTTTCAAAAAAGCGAGTCTTTGAAGATATGGATTTTATCCAAGCTATTTAAAATTTTATTAAAATCTGATTTTGTAGTGTTGGCTTATATGCATTTATTAATTAATTTTATTAACAAATTTTGAATAAATATATTTTTGAGCTTATAAAAATAATAAAAATATTGAAGGCGTGGATTTTATCCAAGTTATTTAAAATATTATTTCAAATCCGATTTTTTTTTAGATTTTTAGTTAAGTTAGATTATAATTATTTAAAATCGATTATAATTATACAATATATATTATAAAAATCAATTTATAATGTTTGATAATATGATTGTGATTGACTTTATATTAAAAGAGTGGTTGATTAATGAATGGTTATTTATGAAATTTAATTTAAAATATATAATAGTATGTCACGATTGATTTTAAATTAAAATTGTGATTTTCTAATAAATATTTTTTATTTAAAAAATATGTATTTTATGGATATGTTTAATATAACATGATTGATCTAAAATTTAGGAGTTACCTCTGATTGATTCTAAATTAATTCATAATTTTCTGATTGGTTAACTACACATTGGTAGACTCGGGTATTATAATAAAGGATACGTTATTTTTGAAGAAAAGAGAATTAATTTTAGAATGAGTTGATATTAATTATGATTGATTAGTGCATTCGGATTCATAGGGCTTTTGCAATATTTGATGCTTCTTTAATAATTAGGTGAATTAAAACTCATTTCAAATTTATTTGTCTATTTCGTCTAATTTAATTGTTAGAGTTTTAAAAATTTCATAATCTTTATGAATCGATGTATGATTGCAACAACTAACACTGTGCGTGTGCGTGTGCGCCAGCAGTTATAATTATTTCACACATTAGGAAATATCCTAAGAAACCTTCCACGTTTGATATTAATTGGCTTTTTAAAAAGGATGAGTTAGGATAGCAAAGGAGTTTAGAGATATTTGATTTGCACTTTTAATGCAATAAATGTCATTTAATTTTTTTCTCTTTTCATCATATAATTATTTGACTTCAAACTAATGGAATAACATAATATACATTTCGAACATGTAATAATTTTCAAGAGAGTGTTGTGGACATTCAAACCATGTATCGATGGATTTTTTTCATTGACAAATCATTTAGATAGACGATACTCATCTTTATAAACATTACTGTGGTTTTATGAGTGCAACAGTAGTAGATGGATTCAGTCACATCTTGTTATTAGCTTTTGCAATAGTTGAATATTAGAATTTATCAAGCTGTGATAGGTTCGTAGATAGACTGAGGAGATTTTTGTTTCAATAAAGGCATGGTATATACATCATATATAATTATACATGTCAGGATTATGACAGCCATTCAAAATCCAGGATGGTGTGAGCCACATGACCACCATCGATCTTGTTACTTCTTCAGTTATAAAGTTGTTTGGCAAGATCGTTGTATATGTCCAACACAGGGTCTTTCAGAGTTACTTCATTCTGCAAATGGACCAATTTGTTGTCTGGACTCAGATTATAGGGCCACAAGCTATGGAATCTTGGATTGTCCTGATCTTTAAAGGGGATAGCAATTACAGCCTCAAAATTAACAATCGAATCAGTGGTGAAGGTAGGAGCAGGAACTGAAATTAGGGGAAAAGAAAAACAATTAGTGGTTTGTTTGTTGATAATAATTGTTTATTAAATTTAGACTATTCAGTACCTGAGCCATCTGGCCTTTGCTCGTGTTTAATATATAACCATTTTCCACCCATATAAAGACCCCCAGCCTAAAGCATAATTTTTTAAAATTAGTACTATACAAATGTGACTCGACAAAAAATAGATGTAAATAGTAGTAATTAGTAAATAATGTACCTTAATAGCAGCTTGAGCAGATGCTATATCTTTGAATGTCACTGATCCATAAGCAGTACCTGGACTATTTGGGAATTTTTTCTACACACACAATATATACAAAAAATAAGAATAATAAATCAAAATAACAAAAAATATATGTAACAATAATTTTTGTCAATATCGCGTGAAAATTGCAGCATAATTTGTCAATTTTCAAATTTTCAACAAATTCACCAACAAAATGTTGAGTCGAGATATAACATGTGCTTATGGACATTGTTTCAGGTGGTTACTAAGGTTGGGCTAAAAGAAGGTAAAAACCACACCGTTCGAATCCAAGAGTCCATGCGTACATGTGTATATACAAAAATTCATTAGATAATAGTTCCTATTTTTTGTCCTTGTGGAAACACATTTTTATTATTTTCATTCTTTGACCCTTTTTTGTGGATCCACAATGTGCTTTCCAGATATAATTTCTTTGTTTGCGGAAATTTTTACATATGTTCATCCAACTTAGTATGTAACGCCCCCAAATCTGAGGTCAAAGATTCAGGTCGTCACGTCACCATTCAACCATATCATACCTGTATTAACTTTACAACTCAACAATACATCCATTTATACCTCAATCTTACACACAATCAAGTTAGAGTCTCAGAAACGATAATCAAAAGTGCCACTAAATATTATAATTCATTTGTACAAATCAAAGTCTTACGCAATTCCACTTATACAACTACACTTGAAGACAAATCTTACTATTACAGTTGAAAACCTATCAGACTCACTCTGCAGTATTTATCAGGAACTAAATCATCTCCGGGGTAAATCTTCTACTCCTCTTCTGCTGTCGCGGAGTTAACCGACCAAATTCTTCTCTTTCTGAAAAGTTTTTATAAAGCAAGAATGAGCTACATAATGCTCAACAAGTTCACCATTTTGTAAAATAATAATGTGGTTCATTTCGAAAACGTTCCCAACTATATGGGCATATATCTCAGATTTCAAAACATAATTGGACAATATATATGTCCGAGTTTGAATAACACATCTATGCTCACTAAGGAGCTTTAAGAACAACATATGAACTCTTTATAAGGTTCCCATTTAAATATATCTCAAGTTTGAAAATATATACATATGAGTATATCATTTTCGGCAAAACACTCTACGATTAACATACTGTACAAGGAATACATCATTGCAAACCTCTTTCCTTCCATTAGCTTAGAAGGTTTCTCATACAAAACATTTCATTCTTTGAGAAAATTGCAAGAGTGCACTAACACGTGCCAATCTTTATAGAAAATCTTGCAGTTCAAGATACTGCACGATGTCAATATTTTCTCATCAAAAACCACACTATCAGCAACTTGGCACTTAGGCCCAAGAAGTAGTGTTTGAGTATTTTTCCAAAGTGGAGGATGGGACTGGAAGAAAACATAAAAACCTGACAGGGATTGACGATGATCATTCGCCACATCCAAGTCCAATAATCCGTGGGTCTTCTCTACCGGTAGAAGGATAGAAACTACATCCTTCATACACTTAGATCATGGTTCATAACACTCATGGAGATATATATATATATATATATATATATTATCCATAGTCATAAAAGTCACAATCTCAACATCAAAACTCAAGATCCATGCTATCCAATACATATACAACCAAGATTAGTTCTCAAACACATGGATCTACTACCATACTTTATAAATAATACATAACCAAGAGGGTTTGAGATTTTTATACCTTCTTGAGCACCTAGAGGCCTTGGGTAAGCTTTACACAACTCAACAACACCTTAGATGGTCTCCTACAACACTTACAATGCAAGATCTAAAGGAAAAACAAACATGGTTACTATTCACCCAAGCTTTAACAATTTGTAACTTGAAATTGGGTGGATAAAATGGCTTGAAATTGCTAACATACCTTGTCTAGATGATGTAGATGACCTAGGATTTATGGTGTGAATTATGAGTGATGTAAGAGGGGGAGAAGAATTTTTTCTTCTCTCTTTTCTTTGCTTTGGCCGAGAGCACTACAAGAGGGGGGGGGTTTGTGTTTTGTGTTTTGTGTTGTGTTGGTGAATAATGCATAAAGTTATGTTAGGTTGGGTGATACATATCATATATGTATAGGTAGTACTAGCAAGGTATGGCCTCATGTACTATGTGTTCCCCCTTTTGAAAAAGCAACCAACTAGATACTATTCATCTTCCAATGGCTAACTAGTTTGCTTGATTTCTAACCACTTGGTTGCATGGGCTTGCATGCAATACTACTCCTTGCATTATTATTCTTCCACCAATGCTTATTATCTAATCTTTAATTCGTATCGTATCTTAATTAATCTCTCGTAATAATATTTTGTCGCGTAGAGATTTCCCCTATAATTCCTTAAGTACTAATTGTGTAAATTCCTCGAATATCCATAATTCCTCGTCATAATTCTTAATAAATCCTTTAATACTCTAACCATTCTCAAATCCCAAGTTTTATAAATATTACTAACAATAAGACTCCTCCCTTCACAATCTTCCTTTTTATATTACATGATAAATGCAACAACGCAGTTTCTCAGACAATCAATTCTATTAATCAACAGGGATGACTAGAAAGGTTCCATAATGATAATGTCACAAGATATTAAATAAAGGAAATATTACCAAAAATTAGGGTTCTTACAGCCTCCCCTCCTTAAAAGGATTCCGTCCCGGAATCAGGTTGAAAACAGTTGGGGGTGCTTTTCACGCATCGCGCTCTCTAGTTCCCATGTTGATTCTTCGACATTCTGATTCCTCCACAAAACTCTCACTAATTTGACAACCTTGTTCCTAAGCACCTGTTCTTTTCTTTCCATGATTTCTACGGGTTGCTCCACATATGCTAAGTCTGGTTGCAGATCCACTGGATCATATTCTATCACGTGTCGGAAGTCGGTATGGTAGGGTCGTAGCATGGACACATGGAACACATTATATACTTGCTGCCAGCTCAGGGGTAAAGCCAATTCATAGGCTAACCTTCCAACTCATTTCAAGATCTCAAAAGGTCCAATAAATCTTGGGATTAGCTTCCCCTTCTTACCAAATCTCATCAATCCCTTCCACGGTGATACCTTCAACATCACAACTCTCCTACCTCATATTCCTTGTCTTTGCGGGTCTGGTCCGCATACTTCTTCTGTCTGTCTTGGGCCCCTACCAGCCGTCCTCTTATGAGCTCAATAGTTTCTCTTGTCTGTTGGACCAGTTCAGGCCCTAAAATCTTCCGCTCTCCAACTTCTTCCCAACACAAGGGAGACCGACATCTTCGTCCGTATAAAGCTTCATATGGGGCATTCCTATACTCGCATGGTAACTGTTGTTGTAGGAAAATTCGATCAACGACAAGTGGTCATCCCAACTTCCCTTAAAATCGATGGCACATACTCTCAGCATGTCCTCTATGGTCTGGATGGTTCTCTCACTCTGTCCGTCTGATTGGGGGTGGTATGCAGTACTCATGTTTAACTTGGTCCCCACACAATCCTGAAAAAAATCCTCCAGAATCCTGGAGTTGAACCTTGGGTCTCTACCAGATACAATGCTCACAGGAACCCCATGCCTTACCACGATCTCCTTAGATATCTCATAAAATTTGACCCTTCGAAACAATGGGTTTCGTAAAAAAATAATAATGACTTTTACATACACTCGTCTGTACCGTAAAGACGTAATATCAATTCGAAATCTTCGTTTGATAATTCGTACATATCGTGGTTGCAAAGATTTCTCATCCACCCATAGAATTACTATTCATCCAGGTTTCGAATATTCCCGAAAGTTAGGGTTAATGCAGTCTCCTCTCCTTAAAAGGGTTATTTCTTAAGAACCTAAGGATAATAGTTGTGGATACAATCCCAACCTTACCTTTTCCAACTCTCAGGTTGACACTTCAACCCTATTGTTCTCTCCCTTGGTCTCACCAACGCCTTAATGTTGTTCCTCAACGCATACTCTCCTCGACCTGTATTCCTTATCGGTTGTTCTATGATTGAAAATTTCTATCCCCCTACTTATACGTTCCTCTGCTACCTTGTTCATAGTATCCGTGTTGAGTCCTTGCATCGTTGGCCATGGATACTTTGTGGTCGTTTCTATAATCTGAGACAACGTTAATACGCACGGTATTCCTCATTTTCCTTGGCTTGATTAGCACGCATGTGTTGCCTCCCGTCCGTCGTTACCACTTGCTGTGGATATTGTATAGTCTTCGGTATACGTCGAACCAGTTCAGCTACTATATCCCTCGTTCATTGACTTCTTCGTAACGCAAGAGAAGCGAAGCTTCTTCTTTCGCAGTACGCTCTACAGGAGACGTCCTTACGTTCGCATGGTGATGATCGTGATAACAACATTCATTTCATGGATAAGTTTTTATTCTCGACTGCCCCGTGAGGCCGAAGGCACGACACTAAATATAAATTCAATCGTCTGGACAATTCTTCTTCCCTGTCCGTCAGCCACAGATCAAATTAGTACATACGCTCAATCTCTTTGTTAGATATACTTGAAAGCACCTTCAATATTTGAAGTTTAACCTTAAGTCTTTATCCGACGTAATCGCTGCAGAAGTTTTATATTGCACCACCATCACTTCCGTATATAAATCGATGATCTTCTAAATGGAAAGTCTCTCGTATGTAAATCACTTGGTCCAACAATTATAAATCAACTAGGGCCATCTCTTGGCTCGGTCTCCGGCGACCTACTCATGAAGTTCATTATAATTCTGTCCACGTTCAAGATTTTCTACAGGCGGAATTAATCCACTAGATTTCTATCATTCTGCTTTTGGCATGTCGCGTTTGCACTTAATAGTTTGCCAATACCATTCTTCATATCCGTTTGCCAAACATTCTATTAATTCTCTGTACATCTTTGTCCTTCCCCATAATTTATTCATTTTCCTCTAACGTTATTCTTTATTGCATATACTCTATTTTCTTGGCCAATACTGACTGAATTCCAATTTCGAATAATCCCCTCTATAGGTATCGGCAACCACACTGGCCTTTCCTGGGAAATAACAAATTTCTCCATTATACTCCCTGCTCCCTTTCGTCACCTTTTCTTTCTTATGTTTAGTTCTAATATGAAGATATACTTATGGCACTTGTGGAGAAATTTTCACATTTTTCTCATAAGGTTAACGTCTCAGTTTTATGCGTGAACGCCATCATGACTAATCCCAGACTCACGGTTAGTGCTATCTCATAACCTTTATGTTGTTTTAGAAGTATAGGCTATCATCCTTTTTCTACTGCATCAGCACACCTCTCAAACTCTCGAAAGACGCATCATCGTGACTCTCAAGGTCCTCTTTTTACCATCAAGTATAGCTAACAACGAGGTTGTTGCTAATATCTCATTTCATCCCAAAACTTTGTTCATTAATCCATAAAGGCTTCTGACTCATTAGTCCATTCAAACGATACTATCACAATTTTATAACGTTTATATTAGTGTGAAATGCCAACTTTGGCACCGTACATAGGTCGATCTTGAGTTGGTAAAACCTTCTCTTCAACCTTATCTTTGAAAAACAACTACTCATTTTAACTAGTTAACAATTCCTCCATTTCCGATAAGGATATCAGTTCTCGATGGTATATGTAAGATGTCATACGCTCGTCCTCCTTCACAACTGGCACCAATCAGCCTGAGGCCTGCATGCTACTGCGATTCCCAATAAACTTGATTAGGTGGTAATCTCAAAGGATCATTGTCATATATCCACGCATCCATTTGCTATTAGGGGTCTGTTAAACTTTATGTCTCTCTATGTGCATCAATCCTTTTAAGCTAAATAAAGCTTCACATTCTTGCCACGATATTTCTTCCTTTCTTGTCCATCTTACTCCCAGGTAGTTTCCTCTAAGGATATGTTTTACATCGCAGTCGATTTGCATTTCTTGGATCAGGAAAAGGCTTGGTAACTCTAGAATTCATTAATATAACATCCTGACAACGGTTGGTAGGAGCGTGCTCCCAACCACCTCATCATTTCTTATAACTTTCCCCACACCAATATTAAAGGTCTTGTGGTATGCCCTGACATGTTATCTCTACTTCAATAATTACTCAGCATAATGCTCTGGCTGCACAATTACAACATTTGGTTTTTGATCTCATATTGGTGTAACGGTTCACAATTGTACCTCCCGTTTACCTTAGAGTAATCACTTTGAAAGGAATGGTTTCAAAATAACAAGGTCCAATAGATAATCTCAATAAGAATTCCACATTGGATGTTCCAAGAATGTTGGTGGTTCCAAATACTAGGAGTCTCGACTTTTTTGGAGATGTAAGGATGGACAGAAAGAATACAACAAGGTTTATTCCTTCCCGTCCTGATAATTCTGTAATATGACACCATAGAGAATGTTGCACAAGGGCAATGATTGTTGGGTACAAAAGTCATAAAGACGGTCTTTATACAATTCTTACATCGGGTGGATACTTTTCCTCCTGAATAATAAGAGAAAATCTAAAGTCGCATTGATGAAGGTCAGCCAATAGAAAGCAATTCTACTCCATGACAATTAAAGAATGAAGTAGTTTGTCACTCAAGTAATCAATGGTTTCAAATAAATTCTCATTGTTTGAAATGAAAGAATAAAATATTCAGGTGATATAAAGTCTGATACGAAGATGGGTAAGAATTCAAGTCGAGTGGGCGACCTCACTAGGTCTCAATCAAGTTATTCGTCCAACTTTCATCATCATGCTTTACCACATGCAAAATGCATTGCGGAATGAATTAAATTGGGAGTTGGACCAGTGAAACAATAACTAGTCCTTTTCAAGAAACACTAGCGACTAGCTAGACAAAATTTGCTAGTTCACCTGTTTGAGACATCACCACCAGCTAGGGCAATTAGCTAGGTGTTCTTCACAACATTACAATTTTGAGTAGTTGGAACGATCAACTAGTCATTCATATTGACATAACGACTAGCCAGTTTCGATTGGATAGAACGGAATTTCAACATCGTAGCCACTGAAGAAACTTTAGGCTTCTCGGACAACGAATGAAAATAAGAAGCTATTAAGTTTGAAAAAAGAAAACTATAAAATCTGAAGAGAATGTTCTAGGTATCGGAACAATCGATAACCTCTCATCAAATATTACTTATTAGTGAAACGGTCCACCCAAGGGTGCCTCCATACACATGCTTTATCAGATCCGACAATAGAATTAAATTCGGAATACCAATATCAAAATGATATCCTTACTATGATTTCAATGTACGATGTACAATCTCATCTTGAATAGAAGAAATGAATTCACGAGGGACGTCTGGACATTAGATCATCCATGTCCTCAGTAATTTGTTGAATATTTATGAGCTCAACTGAAGAGTGCAAGCATGAAAGAAGCAATCAAATATCGACATCCGTTAAGTCGTATTCATCGATCAATTAAGGAAATATTCGTTGAACCTTCCTTGGATAATTGAAAGAAAGTGTAAATAGTCCTGAGCAGAAATAATTATAAACTTCAGATAGAATGCTCGGGGATCAGTTAAGATACTTTGGATGAGTCCCGGTTTCGAGAAAGTATATCACTGGTTGTTATTCCACAAGTTTGAAGTAGAAGCTCGGAGGGTTACCTGAGATAACTAATCGAGGTAACATGGTTAGTGAACAGTTTAAAATGAAGTAGTGCACCAGCCGGTAGTTACCGAAATAAGTTAATAACTATTCGTGCATTCCATTATCACCATTATGAGGGTAATTCCATCTTTTCGTCTTCGTAACACAAGACACCAACTAGTGCGTCTCTCAATCATCATCTTAAAGTTATTTACCGAGTTAGGGTTTCACAATTATATCTGCCATTTCTGTGCTTTATCTTGAATACCAAGCTTCACGTCATTCCACCTGCTAAGTCCATAGGGTCCTACTTCATGCCTTCTGACATGAATCACAAGTGGCCAGTTCCCCCTGGAAACAGATCAAAGAGATCTCTCAAGGATCTCAGTGCAGTCCATAGGTTCAGTGGCGGGTGTGTGTATGTGAACATATACCAAATTATTGAGGTCTACAATACATATATACGTAGTCCCTGATAACATCTCTATCAAAGGATCCCACTCTAGACCCGCTGGTCCTTTCTTTTGGTGGACTCTGAGATCACTGTATCGCTCGTTGCAACCATATTCAACTTCTCTTGAGTCCCTTTGTTAATCCTACTTGTTTGTTCTCTAAGTTGAACTACCATGTTCTAGCGTCCGAATCATGCGTGGAATTATCTAGCACGCTCGTCTTATGATAACATTCTCGTATCACACATGTAAAAATTCGCCAACAAGGGTAATGGAATCCACAATGACATAGTGACCAACCTTCCGGTAAACCCGTCACTTATCGAAAATCGGATCTTATAACCAAGGTAAAAGACTTTCATTACTCCAAGTACTAAGTACCCTTAATTATGTAGGGAAGTCCAAACTTCTTGATTCTTAAAATGCCGCCTCCTGACTGTGGAGGAATATGGGCCACAAAATTTATGCCAGCCTAGTCATCCGATCATATTGGCAATATCGCCTCTACCTCAGCTGCTCTCGAGATTTCGCTCTGCTTCCTATATCATTACCTATGATAGGTCATGTACGACTCTCAAATCTCTATTCATCATTCTGAAGGTCTCTAGGGATTCTATTGACCCTAGTATAATACCTTCAGTAACACTCCAGTCCATTCTACTCACCGGTACCTCTTCCGGTAGTCCAATCATAAGTTTACTACGATCTCTTATGTTATCTCCTACTTAGACTTAACTCTCAACACTTTCGTTTCTGAGTACTGTAACTTATCGCTCTGATACCATTTCTGTAACGCCCCCAAATCTGAGGTCAAAGATTCAGGTCGTCACGCCACCATTCAACCATATCAAACCTGTATTAACTTTACAACTCAACAATACATCCATTCATACCTCAATCTTACACACAATCAAGTTAGAGTCTCAGAAACGATAATCAAAAGTGCCACTAAATATTACAATTCATTTGTACAAATCAAAGTCTTACGCAATTCCACTTATACAACTACACTTGAAGACAAGTCTTACTATTACAGTTGAAAACCTATCAGACTCACTCTGCAGTATTTATCAGGAACTAAATCATCTCCGGGGTAAATCTTCTACTCCTCTTCTGCTGTCGCGGAGTTAACCGACCAAATTCTTCTCTTTCTGAAAAGTTTTTATAAAGCAAGAATGAGCTACATAATGCTCAGCAAGTTCACCATTTTGTAAAATAATAATGTGGTTCATTTCGAAAACGTTCCCAACTATATGGGCATATATCTCAGATTTCAAAACATAATTGGACAATATATATGTCCGAGTTTGAATAACACATCTATGCTCACTAAGGAGCATTAAGAATAACATATAAACTCTTTATAAGGTTCCCATTTCAATATATCTCAAGTTTGAAAATATATACATATGAGTATATCATTTTCGGCAAAACACTCTACGATTAACATACTGTACAAGGAATACATCATTGCAAACCTCTTTCCTTCCATTAGCTTAGAAGGTTTCTCATACAAAACATTTCATTCTTTGAGACAATTGCAAGAGTGCACTAACACGTGCCAATCTTTATAGAAAATCTTTCAGTTCTAGATACTGCACGATGTCAATATTTTCTCATCAAAAACCACACTATCAGCAACTTGGCACTTAGGCCCAAGAAGTAGTGTTTGAGTATTTTTCCAAAGTGGAAGATGGGACTGGAAGAAAACATAAAAACCTGACAGGGATTGACGATGATCAGTCGCCACATCCAAGTCCAATAATCCGCGGGTCTTCTCTACCGGTAGAAGGATAGAAACTACATCCGTAACTATCCCCGGGTGAAAACTACATCCGTAATCACCCTCGATGAAAACTACATCCGTAATCATCCTTCGGCAACACCTGGGCCGGAATAATAATTGATGGACCGCCTGGCTCACGGCCGCTTACACATCCCGGGAATCGTTCATCAACGGTTCCCACACCTGCCAGAGTCCCTTTTTCTTTTTCTTTTGAAAACTTGATTTTGATTGAAAACAGAGTAATTGAGGTCCGACATCAATCGACCGATGATTCTTGAAATCATACAAGAAGCAGAACCTGACCGGGGGTTTTCAAAAAATGTTTTGAGTTCGAATGAGTTCGAGTTTGAAAGTATTAAAATGTATCTTGGATTAACTTTGTCTTTCAAATAATGAACAATAATTAATACATAATATTTTAAGATTTAATATTAATAATTAATAAAATAATTATTCGATAAAATAAACTTTTAATCCAAGATAGGGTTTCGAGTATTTACGAAGATATGAACATAATACTTGAGTATACGATACTCCCCGAATGACCCTTCGGGTTTTCGCAATCTAGATACGATATAATAATATACCGCTCCCCAGTCAATAGTATATACAGACCGCTACGACCTCTATTGCTAGAGTCATTGCCCGAAGAAAACATTTCAATCTAAGTTCAAGGGGTACAAGCATATATGTACTTATTCAATCTCAATTGCATCAATACTTCGATAAACATAGCATTTGATATAATTTGAAAACTACAAACACAACAGTAAAATTCCTTGTATATGGATAAGTTTTGAAAAGTAAACTTGCCTTGGTTTGGTTGGGGTGGTCGAGCGTGCGGATTCGAACGATCTATACATAAGCAATAATCGTTCGTTAGTACCTTAACAATATCTCTTTAATCATGGGGTTTAGGGGGTACGAAATTAACTTAACGACTTCGTCTTATGACTCTCTAGCCCCACTATAGGTCCATGTCATCACTCGATTACGCTCGTCACTTACTCGACTTAATTTAATTACCACGTTCGAATCATAATCACTAACCCTAGAATCATGTTCCACTAATCGACCTTTTTGCATTGCGCGAATTTTACTCTAGCATTTTTATAAAATCCAAAAATTCATATTTTAATCCAATTCCTTTTGGGTGGTCTTCACCACTGCATTCCCTACATTCTCAAATTTTTCCATGATCCCACATATATTTTAAGGTGTTTAAACAAGGTTCACAAGGGGGTCACTTAGTGCAGTCCATAGTCCAGAAACACAATTCACTCCTCCGGCCATAACTTAAAATCTATACATCACCTAGTCATGAACCTTACATTTCCAGAAACTACATTCAATTATCTTTCCAACAATATATGGTAGGACATCAGGGGACAACATTTGGGGGTTCAAAATCGTGCTACAATACAGGTCAATGTTCCTGGACAAAACTCAGCAAGCTCAAACTACTTAGATCAACCATTTTTCATACTTCCATAACATAATCAACACTTAATACACTTAGATCATGGTTCATAACACTCATGGAGATATACATATTACCCATAGTCATAAAAGTCACAATCTCAACATCAAAACTCAAGATCCATGCTATCCAATACATATACAACCAAGATTAGTTCTCAAACACATGGATCTACTACCATACTTTATAAATAATACATAACCAAGAGGGTTTGAGATTTTTATACCTTCTTGAGCACCTAGAGGCCTTGGGTAAGCTTTACACAACTCAACAACACCTTAGATGGTCTCCTACAACACTTACAATGCAAGATCTAATGGAAAAACAAACATGGTTACTATTCACCCAAGCTTTAACAATTTGTAACTTGAAATTGGGTGGATAAAATGGCTTGAAATTGCTAACATACCTTGTCTAGATGATGTAGATGACCTAGGATTTATGGTGTGAATTATGAGTGATGTAAGAGGGGGAGAAGAATTTTTTCTTCTCTCTTTTCTTTGCTTTGGCCGAGAGCACTACAAGAGGGGGGGGTTTGTGTTTTGTGTTTTGTGTTGTGTTGGTGAATAATGCATAAAGTTATGTTAGGTTGGGTGATACATATCATATATGTATAGGTAGTACTAGCAAGGTATGGCCTCATGTACTATGTGTTCCCCCTTTTGAAAAAGCAACCAACTAGATACTATTCATCTTCCAATGGCTAACTAGTTTGCTTGATTTCTAACCACTTGGTTGCATGGGCTTGCATGCAATACTACTCCTTGCATTATTATTCTTCCACCAATGCTTATTATCTAATCTTTAATTCGTATCGTATCTTAATTAATCTCTCGTAATAATATTTTGTCGCGTAGAGATTTCCCCTATAATTCCTTACGTACTAATTGTGTAAATTCCTCGAATATCCATAATTCCTCGTCATAATTCTTAATAAATCCTTTAATACTCTAACCATTCTCAAATCCCAAGTTTTATAAATATTACTAACAATAAGACTCCTGCCTTCACAATCTTCCTTTTTATATTACATGATAAATGCAACAACGCAGTTTCTCAGACAATCAATTCTATTAATCAACAGGGATGACTAGAAAGGTTCCATAATGATAATGTCACAAGATATTAAATAAAGGAAATATTACCAAAAATTAGGGTTCTTGCATAGTATGTTTAGTAGCATTGTGGGCTAGGCTAGCATAGCTTCAGACGTGCTGAAGATAGTTCTTCCACTATTGAAGTATTTTAATTGGGTTGAAGTCGGGAAATAAAGATTTTTTATACTGTATTGACGAAAATAACAATTGACGGGGCAGGTGGTGAAAAATACCGAATTGAATACGCATTTACCAGTTGGGTATTAGCTGTAACGCATCCCAAAATTGGGTAACCAATCAATACATAAATCTCAATTTGGTATTGTGAGATATATTTATTTTAAAAAATGATACGCAATCCGTGTTTCGGTATCATTAGAATATTTTAATCTTCAAAAATAAAATACGTAAAGGCAATTTGGGAATCATCACTGAATACGCGTTGTTAAATGGGGTAAAAACTAAAAATTATATTAAAAAAATTGAATATGCATATGCTATTGGGATATTGGTAGATTTTAATTGGATACCTAAATACAACTTGGGTAACATGAGAAATTGAGAATATATAATTTGGATACCCAAATACAACTTGGGTTACATGAGAATTTATACACTGGATACCCAAATACAGCTTAGGTAACATGTAAATTTATAATTATGAACACACAATACGTAAGACTGGTTTGAGTAAAGTATTAATAGTTGGCCAATACCCAATACAGCTTGGATAACATGACAGTTTATGATGATATAGTTTTTCCTGAAGTATACGCCAATGTTGTTTAGCTGTCTTTTGACACAAATTATAGATTGGGGTATTATGGTGATATATTTTTTTATAATTTTACCTAAGGATACGTCATTGGATTTTGGGTATCGAGACATACGTATTATAGTTTTGAGTAATATGATGATATAATTCTGCAATTTTTACCTGAAGGATACGCATTCGTTGTTTGGGTGTCAAGGAATACATTACTTATTGGGGTATTATGATACAATCTTATAATTGAAATGCAAAGGATATGTATTTATCGTTCAGGTAACACTTAATACGCATAAGCATATTGGGAATCCTCATATATGTATACGCATGTATTTTGGGGATCTACATAAACACAGCCTTGTAACTTGTTTCTTTCCTTCACTCTCGGTTTCAGAATGTTGTTTCTGTTCGATTCCAAGTATTTACATCATCTCTTGACTACAATTTAATCTTTCATTTACACTGATTGTAGCTACTATGTGATGGCATCGGAATCAAGTTTTATTTATGGTTGGATATACTTTGATGGTAATATTGTTAGTGATTATGTAGAAGGTGTTCAGTATCATAAAAGATGACTAGATTGATGAAATTAAAGTTTAATTTGAAATATCAAGAATTGTTGGATCTTTTATATGCAAAACTTTGGACAGATCCGAGTGTGTATAAACTAAACATATTTAAGAGATTCTTAAACCCCACAACATTGATTTGAAGTTGCTCCTATGTATGATGATGGTGTTAAATTTATGTTTGAAGTCGTGGATAGTTCATTTCGTAAAAATTATGTTGAGCTTTATGTGGAAAAGGTAATGATTGGTTTAGGGCAAAGTTCGAGTTCTGTTCATATTTCAAAAATTGTTGAAAGCACCCAAAGTTCGAAAAAATTACAAAATATTGAAAGTGTTTATGGCCCGGGAAGATCACCCCATATCTCTCGATTGTCCACATATGGACCACGAGGAACTGGAGCAAGAGTGGGTGGTCTCGTCCATGCCCATAGCTGCAACAACAAGCCCATAGCTGCAACAACAAAATGCATCCTGCAATTTCTTCTGTCCCTTTTTTGCATGCCTTGTACAATTCTCTGTACAGGTACGCAAGCACACCAGCACCCCAAGCTAATGTTCGAGAACGATCAAAATTCTGAATCAAGGGTAGAATCATATAATGAACTTGTGATCCTTGATGATCCGTGAAAAGCATACCACCGATTAGTTGTAACATATAAGACTGTGTATATCGGATGAGCTCATCCTCATTGGCATCATATGAAAGTGCTGGAAGTAATTTCAACAACCAATTCAACTTTAACCTGCCACCATCTATATCATGTTTCCAGGAGCTTCACCAAACATACTCTAAATAAGGTTACTCCAACCACCTTTAAATTCTGTGAAACTAGTGATTGCACAACCATCAACACGTAATCCAAGAATAACATTGACGTCTTGTAAAGTAATATTGCAATCTCCGATAGGTAACTGGAACGTATGCGTCTCAGGTCTCCAGCTTTCCACTAGTATTGTAACTAGACTCCAATGTAACTGGATGCCTGTAAGTCTTGCAAATCCGTCAAAGCCCACATCTCTGAGTAATGGAACCATCCGAGGATGTAACGAAGGGAATTTGCTACTGTTGGGGTTACGGCTCCGTGATCTCAATACATCCCCCTCCCACATTTCATATAGGAGTCAACCTATGTTCAGCTTGTAAATGCAATATAGAGCTATCTTTCGGACCAGGCTTCAACTCAAAACTATCAACATTTATACCATCCATGATCTCATCCATATTCTGTTGCAAAAATGATTAAAATATTTGTCAAATAGATTTCATCCATATTCTGTTGCAAAAATGATTAAACTATTTGTCAAATAGAAGTAATATATCAAATCTTACTCATAAGTTATACAAATTTGTAACTCTAACACAAGTATAAAAACCACTTACATAATTATCTATTTACAAAAATCAATTTCATCAATCAAACATTTTTTATAACCAAGCTAATCAACAAAAAGTGCCCATTAATATGACTCACAATCATGCACATTAAGTATAAACATGTAACTACTGAAATCGATAAATCTAGATAGCATATAATTCTTCAACTGAAAAATCTACAAGTTCCTAAATTATATTTTTATCCCTAAATCAGCAATTACAAAATGACTTCCAAATGAATTCGCACGCATATGCATATGAAGGATATGATTGTTCAACAGTTTATCGCCTTAATTTGCCTTATTATGAAGAGAAGAGTGATGTTCTAATTCTTAGTTCGAATGAACTAGAAAAGAATTTGGGGAAGAATTGAATGATGAAGGCATATATGAGTCTGGGCCTGGGTACGCATATGCAGAAGGGTCTCAGCAAATACGCATTTTTATCATGGGTATTAAAGCAGTATTTTTAACCCCGTCCCCCAAGAATTGTTAATTTTGGTTTTTATATTAAAAAATCGTTATTTTTAACATTATTTCTTATAATTGCTCAGTCATGATCAAGAAGGATAGAAAAAAAGTAAATAAGAAAGAAGGTAGTTGTAGCACTTGAATTGATCATTCGCGCCATATTATTTAAAAAGTTCAATACTTACGCATATTAATAACTATATGATAAATACAACAACTATGTTTATGAAAATTAATCAATCGAGGTGTGTTGTGGGTAGGCGAGGACCTTGTATAGTTTAATTGGAGTTCACTGTTTTTTTTGTAGGATCAACTAGGTACTATAACTCCCACTAGGGTAAAAAATATTAAGAGTAATTATTAACATGAATTATTTTTAGCCTTTACTAGAATTTAAAATTAAAAATTGAAAATTTTCTACTACATAATTAAGAGTAGATATAAATTAGAAAGTATGTACTACAATTGCGTAGCTATGAAATTATAATAATGAGGGCTAATTTAAATTAAAAATATTCAAGCTAAAAATTGTTGTATTACAAAAAAAAATTAACTGGGAAATCCATCCTTTTGAGTCTTCATACATTGAAATCATTCTAAACTTACATCATTATCTATATCAAATTCTATGTATGTAACCAAACAATCATTAATCCACTGATATCACATCCGATTGCGCAACTTGCTTTTCACGAGACTCGTTGCATAGAACACTCTTTCTAAACTTGTCGTTGCAACAGGTAGAACCAACACCATCTTAAAAAAATTTATAAACAAAAGAGTAAGTTTCACTCTTTTCGATCTTTACCATTTTGTCTACAAGACCAACAATCTCGTCCAAATGACAAAAATTCATCATTTGAACGAACATCGTGAATCTAAATCTCTAACTGATTACTAACAAATACAAAATTTGGTGGAAGAAAATCTCTAAAATACAACTTAGCAAGGCGAATGAGTTTGTCTTTGTCAAATGCAACAAAAAACGATGTGGATTCAACGATGACAAACAAATAAGTAATTCTGTACTCACCTCATTAAATTGATTGTTTAATTCTTGCAATTGTAAATCAATAATCGTGTTGTATAACTCGTATCTTAAGTGATGCATACCTTAAATAAATTGCATTCTACTCTGAAACCTTCCCGAAGGTATATAAATCTTATCCATATTTTGAGAACATTAATGTCATGTTTAAAGCAAAATAAAAAAACAACCTCTAAGAAAAAATTCCATGCATTATCGTTGCATCTCATTCCTTGAATTCACATCTTCGACACTTTGACAAAATTCATATCAGTCACTATATCTTGGTCACTTTTTTGTAAGACTACTAACAATTTATGTTTGATCTCCAACAAAATTTTCATCAGATGCAAATAAAATGCTAATTCATACAATTACATTTCTTTTAAACACACATATGCATATTGTTGTGAGAAAAATCTGCACCAACACCTCGAGTAATATTCGCTGGAATAACCGATTTTGTCCTTGGATGTCGGACGTAGAAACAGGTTCGCACGTCCGCAGCTACAGCTCCAACAGCTGGAGCGGGTGGAGAATTGTGGTGTTTTTGGGGATGAATTAGCAAGGTCACCGGACAAAAATGGCTATGAACTCCGGCCAAATATGCCCGGTAAATGTTTCACTAAGGGTACACGTGCCTTATGTGTGTAGAAGTGAATATCCGAACCCCTTTGCCAACTGCCTACATATCCTATTTATAGGAATCAAGCCCCAATGTAGTTCTTTAGGCCATGGACTCCATTCTTGATCAATAAGCCACATTTTGATGTGTTTTGTCTTCCCTCCAATGCTGATCCAAGTGTTTTGTGGTGAGCTTTTAGTGTCCTAGTCCAAGCACAACACTAGAAACTCATAAATCCATAAATAACCCATTTTTATCCAAGTATATGCATATATATTATGTGTATAATGTTGTTATCACGTTTATAGTGATAAAATCCAGCTAGAAGTCCATTCCTTGAAGATATTTCCGCGCTCCTAAAGTGTAGGAGATTGAGTCCTTGTCCAACTTCACTTCTTTTAGGTGCAGGTGGAGTTACGTCGACATCCGTACCTCCACAGCTTCCATAACATCCGTAGCTCCACAGCTACGACTATATCGATGCCTCCACAGCTTCCAAAACATCCGTACCTCTCAGATACAGCTACATCAGGACCTCACAGCTACGGCTGTATCAGGACCTCACAGCTATGGCTGTATCCGGACCTCACAACTATGGCTGTATCAGGACCTCAAATTCAACACACTTAAATTGGGCCTACTAGGTCCATGGGCCTTAAATTAAATCCATTACAAATTTTGGGCACAACAACTACCCCACGGTTCTTTGATGTCATGAAATGCGAAAGGAACCAATACAAAAAGAGACCCAATCCTTCCTTACATTCCAAAATAGACATATAGCTTTAGCACTACTTCCAAGCTTACATGAGTTGACTCGGCGTAAGAAACAGGAAATACAATGCTTTCGCATATGTACCTCAATCTAAATTCTTTAATGAAACCCTTTCGTATATATGGCATCCCATAATCTGGGGTACAGATTTGGGGCCACTAACCACAATCAATATAATACATACCCGGATATAAGCTTAACATAATAAAAGAAACCCCCTTAACCAAGATCGCATACAGGCTATGGTATGAAACAAACTATTAAGTTACATTATTACAATCCAATCTTCGAATAAAATTGTTATACAAATTGCTAACAAACTAAGTCAATCTGATGAACTAGTTAACCAACCTCTGACAAAGCTCAAGTCACTACCCGACCAAGTCAACAACTCATCTCGTCTCTATAAACTGGAGAAATAAAACAACAATGCAAGAGTGAGCCGACAGTGCTCAGCAAGTATAAATGTGTATAAATATCAATAACAATAATAAGTTTTTATCAACAAGAATAAACATCATAGGCATCAAAGGAATCAAGCTTTAAAGCAACTCAACCTCAATGTATAGATTAGAATTGGATTTTTATATAATTTATAAAAAAAACAATAAGGTTAGGCTGCTGATCAGTCACGCACTAACCCCGGACAAATGCACGCAGCAATGTCATATAATGGATCCACGACACGCATTGGCCTTATTAACTTCCGACCACGAATCTGGTCCGACCTTACGGTCCAAAAACATTTTTATCACGACCACGATAGGGACCGACATTTCGGTGAAAACATTCCAATTCTACTTCAAACTCACGAGGTGTCGAAACAATAGACAACCTTACCACAACAACTAACTGGAAAACTCACGTTCCAGAACAACAATTCATAATTAAGAATCACTGATGAAATATCAACATCAACGGTATCAACAAGATCAACCCAGCAACAAGGGTAAATAAAGAATAATAATATCAATAGGTGTCGACGAGTTCGACATGATAAAGGGGTGATAAAGAACAATAATCTCAAAGGTATCGACAAGTTCGATACGAATAATGTGGGGTCATAACATCATTAGATTTATTAAAGAAAGAATTCACTTGAACAATAAGTGAAAGGAAATACTTGCCTGGTAATCACAGCTTAATCCGTCTAAATGTCTCACTCAACTACTGACTTTCATACGTCCCGTCCACTCGATTCTACAATCCTTATTTCACATCAATACTTCTGACTAACCTTTGTCTACTTTAAACACCTCTCGCAGGGATACTGAATTCAAACAGAGCATTTAAACACTTAATCAAATAGCTAATCCCTTTTACGACCCACTATTACGTAATGCACGTCATCACATAATACTTAATCATTTAAATCACATCCAATAGACCATAATAATCAAATTTAGCATTTAATCGACTTCAGAAACATTTTTAAAACGACTCTCAACCTTTGTTTCAACATAAGACTAGACTTGGGATATTTTAAAACAATTTTACAGCATTTTCTAGATTTATTAAACCACAAATACATTTTTAAAAAAACACACAGACTCTGCTTTCAACACAACTTGACTCCAGATATTTTTGAATTCTTGCAAATCATTTTCTAGATTTTTAGAAAATTTCTACTATTTTTAAATCACTTTAAAACAGAAAACAAATTACAAGAAATTTTTTCGAAATAACCGTTTTATAGAACGGACTTTTCCCAGGGATAATAGCCCCTCAATTTCAATACCAACAATACAATTCAACTATACTTCATATATATACCCACATAAACTCACCGTAAACGAAGAACACGAACACCGGAACCTAAAAATCCAGCCAACATTGAATATTTCGGGGAATAAAAACAAGCTCTAAAAATTCCGAAATTAACATATATAAACTATCACGTTCAAATATAAATAAGTGCGGAAGAAGAATTTCAAAATCTTACCGAAAATGAATTCCGGCTACCCCAAAAGTATTTTTGGTGTACAAAAAATATGCCCAGAAAAATCTGAGATTAATACCCATATATGAACACACGCCGCATAGACTCCTAGAATGCTCAGAATCATCAAACTCCTCTTCTACACTCCAAAAATAATTAAAACAAAAAATCCACCCAGAATATTTCTTGCTTGAACAATAACAATATATATATCAACACATAGATCATGAAGAGCCGATCGTTTCCATATATAGATATTGAATTTTGGATAAACGATTTGAGAGTAATGAATTTTTGAAGATTAAAAAAATATAAAGGAGAGAGACAGAGAACATATGGGGAGGCGGCCGAGAGAAAAGTAAAGGAGGGATGTGTGTTTGGTGTTGCGCGTGTGTTTCTGAGGATAAACAAGTAGTAGAACTGGGGTTGCTTTTGTTTTGTAAAAAAAATGGGCTTCGGCCCCAATATTTTTTTTAACATAAAACTAATACCCCAAAATAATTCTTGGTCCATAACTTTATCTAATTAGTCCCAAAATTCATAAATTAAATAACTAGCGGGTAAAATAATAATTTCTATTTTTACAAAAATAAATAAATAAAGGTTTTCCAAAATTATTTTTGATCCGAAACTGTATACTCGGATAAAATTGAAAATTTTATTCTTTCTAAAAATTAAAATAACCATGTACAAAATTTTTATAAATCCCGGATTGTTCAAAAATATAAAATTACACAATTATTGAATAATTTCATAACGCACCAAAATACCAATAGGGTCACTAATAAAATACCGGGTAAAATTCTGGCACAGGAAAAATACAGTTCTGATCTTTAAAATTCTAAAATAACCTCAATTTACCAAAAATGTAAAATACCACATTTTCGAATGCTTTGAAAAATTAATCAAAGAAAATTTTTGTACACGAATAGAATACCGGATAAAATGTTGGAACGAATGATATACCAACTCGATCCATAAAATCATAAGGCGAACTCAATTGACCAATATCGATGAAAAGATCATTTTTTTCTAATAAAATAAAAATAATTACTAACAAAGACGGTACCAAATACAGTCTACCTGAATCACATATTAGTAATTAAACACGTACAAGCATTCAATTATAATAAAATACCCACAATCTTATTCCTCCTTTATGGAAAGAGCAATAAAATATTTAAATAATAATATTAAATCCTGAAAAATTTGAATTATTACAATCTACCTTCCTTATAGGGATTCCGTCCTCGGAATCAGCTGAGGAAAATCCCTAGGATTCCTTTTGCCCACTTCTCAGTTCTAACAACATCCGTAACAATACTAATTCTTTAATCTTCGATACTCGTTGTTTCTTATCGAAAATTTCTACTAGTTCCTCTACATAGAAAAAATCTCGTTGTACCACTATATGTTCACCAACTTCTTCCCAATATACCAGGGATCGACACTCTCGTCTGTATAGCGCTTTGTAAAGCGGTAATCCAATATTGGTATGAAAACTATCGTTATATGAGAATTCCATCGGTGGCAAATGATCGTCTAATCGCCTTCAAAATCAAGTGTAAATACTCTAACATGTCTTCGATGGTTTGAATCGTTCCTTCGCTTTGCCGTCTATCCGAGAATGACAAGTCATACTTACCTCTAACTCAGTATCTAAACCTTTCTTGAAAACTTTTTTGGAATCTCGAGTTGAATTTCGAGTATTATGAGCCATAATACTCCATTATAAACTTGAACCTTTTGTTTACAAGTCCCGGTAATTCGAAACGCTTAATAGTTATAAATGAATGTCCTGTCCACAGAAAAATCGGGCATGACCTTTTCATATAATGGACTATACCCTGTGTAACAATTTCAAATACCAACCCAATCATTTATAACAACTCATTTCTGTACTCCAACCTTTCACAATCTCAATTTAATCATACACAATGCTAATACGAAAGCTGCCTTGACTTGCAGTAAACATGTAAATAAATAAATTTGCCTAAAGAAATAAATCTGCCTTGACTTGCAGCAAACATATAAGAAAAGAAGACTGCCTGGACTTGCATTAAACACGTAAGTACATAATCCATAATACCTTGATTCCAATCTGTCAACCAAACCTCACATCATCTTTTCTCGATCGCGTCCTTGAAATCGAATACTACAATCAAACACATACGTCATTAGATACACGTCAAACATGATTCGATTAACAACTCAATTCTCACTCTTATAAAAAAACATTTTGGTTTATTAAAGCTTTTGAAATACAGCCTCGAATATTTTATTGGTTTAAAACAAATCAAAAATCATTTTTATCCACTGAAAATATTTTTGAAAATACTTTTATATCCATTTAAAATATTTAGAATAATAAATTTTAGAAGAATAAAAATTTTAAAATTGAAAACTAATAAACTTCATAACCTTGACTTGACATAACCCACTACAAGAATAAAATTTTGAAATAACTGGTTTGCAATATCAACTATTCTGGAATCATGGCCCCCTCGATACCAATCACACAACGCTTTCACTCCCGCAATTTCCAACAACTCTAACTTTTATTAACATGAAAATTTCACTTAATATATGTCAAATCAATCATACGTCTTCAACAAATAACTCACCATCTTCAAGAATCATCTAAACTACACTCACTCCGCGTCCTCTGAAATGAACTTCCCGAAACATAACTCTCCATACTTAACAAGTTCTCGAATTTGACTCTGCACGTACATTACAACTCCAACGTTTATCACTGCTCAAATTAACTACAGAACTTACGACATCTATTCATCATTTGCATTTCGAAATATTCCGAAACAACCTACACGTTCACCACTTATCCTTCTGACTATTCAATTCTTCTCCCGTCATCTCATTCACATTCTGGTTCATCACCTCATCTCGGTACCTCTTAATTCTCTGATAACTCACGCTGAAATATCAGGATATGAATCATCTTCGTTATAGTACTAGGCATTTGAACTTCCACATCTGACTTCTCAAATCCGTAGGCGAAACTATTACGGTCAATTCCAACTCACGTGTTATAATACTTTTGCTTATGAATATCCATAAATTACCCTTTTTATGTTATGTCAATCAAACAACCACATCCCTTTTTTTTACGAACCATCACAGTAGTTCACAAAGTCTCCTTGCTCATCTGGCTTCACTATCACTGGAACGGTTGTCAACCTTCATTAACTCTTAGAAACTCTCTTCACACTTCTCTGTCCCTTCACACATTTTGTTCCCATTGGTAAACTTAATTAATGCTTAGGCTATCTGGATAAAGCCTTCAATAACCTTTAGTAGCTCCTGGTTCATCCTTCAAAACTTCCGACCTCTGCTAGCATTATGGGCCTTTCTCAATTCATTATTGCTTCATCTTCACCAAAAACTTACTTTGATTCTTTCATTTCTAACCACATGTCTTAAAATTATTTTCCTTTCCATCCAAAATTATATTTAAATTTCTTGTGAATAATCTTCTTCTTTTGAAATTTTTTAAGGTCATTCTCAAATAATCTGCATACTCTTCACAAATCTTCGAATATCTTGGGATGTTATCTATAAACACAATTAAATTTTTATTTAAATACTTCTTGAATCTTATTCATTGTAACCAAAAAGCGGTAAGTGCTCTTGTCCAACCATACACCATTACTAATAACTCATCATGTCCATATCGACTCAGAACGTTACTTCAAGAATATTTTAAGGTTTCTATCTTCCAATGATCTTAGTCTATTCATAGATCAAATTTAAGCAAAACTTACAACTTTCAACTTATCTGACCTTGGTAAGAAGGTCCTCAAAACTACTTGTCCACTTATTCCATTTGTAAAGATCAATGTATAACTTCGAACTACTTTTTTTTCCCTCACGAACATTACTGATGCATCCTTCTTAGATACGCTGAGTATTACTACTCCTTCTCTTGCGAAAATCCTTTAATTAAATTGCTAGCTCCAACATTTCCATTGGTGTCATCCGATATCGTACTCCTTGAAACTGATTCTATATTTGAAAATAAATAATACACAAACTCTACTTCTTTGTCTGGTGACAATCCTGGTAATCCATCAAAATATACATTTAAAAATTATTAACCACTAAAATCTCTACGATTTAACTGTTTCCTTTCCTGTTATCTCCCTCTATGCAAAATAACTTCAAAATCTTGGTATTATACTCTCTTGGTCTGCATGATCGTTAAGACTTCTTCGTCTGCTCCTGACCCAAAAACTACTTCTACATTTACTGAGAAGCATAATCTCACCTTCTTGTCTTCACAATTTGTTTGTACTTCATAGTTAGCTAATCAATCCAATCCTGAATCACAATTAACTCTTTTGAATGCCATCACATTCAAATTCTTGATAACGTCATTCCTAGTCATCTGAAATTTCTAGCTTTCTAGTAATTTATAAAAAACAGTTTTGTTACTCTCATCACAGGGTCCATTGAGACTAATATGATACAATCTCGGGAAAAAAATATCTCATCCTCCCACGCTTCTGGCACACAACTCTAACTTCTGACTCTATCACTTACTACCACACTATTCTTTCCAATTACAATTGCAACTCTCTCTGAATTTACTTCAACACAATCTCAATATGTTTTCTCTTGAATTCTTATCTTCCGACCATGGGGTCTTATTAATCTATACCAATTCTCATTCTGGGGGCAACTACTGTACCTCTACTCTTCCGGCTCCAGATCTTCCAAATTCTTATATTCTTCCCATAACTGAATTACAAGCTCTGTCTTCCTCTTCTCATCATCTTGCTCCATCTTGGTCAACTCTCTTCTATTTTTAATAATCACGACTCTTTAAATTGGGTCCACACTAATTATTAACTCCAACATAATCACTTTACTTCTCTTTCAAGTTTCAATTCCTCCAGATAATTCTTACAAACAATTCCGTCTTGATTCACTCTGCTACACTCAAGTTATCCCTCTTCGGTTATAAAATCTATACCCAACAATGGGTTTCAAAACATTCAAAATCTTATGATATTCCATTTACTACCTTGAAAATTAAACAGATGTCCAAAACAATCTTTCACTACACTAACTATCATATATCAAACATCTCCATCATCATTCTCTTTTAAACCTTTAACAAAATCCGCAATCTTGTGCCCTTGTGATCGGCTCTTTATTTATTTATTTATTTATTTATTTATTTATTTATTTATTTACTGAATTCCCAGTAATATCGAATCTTGTTCAAGCATTTTCTATCCAATAAGTAATCCAATGTGATATGCCATCTCTGTTTTAACACCAACTTCCCAAACCTGTTCAACCAATTCTTTGTCAATGTAATTGCAGCTTCAATCATTTAATATGTTGTCGCGTCTATATTCGCAGCCCTTTATCACGGATAATTTAAAATCATCAGGGTTTCTGACAAGGAAATCAATAGAATGAATATGTATTATGTATAAATACACTGGGTTTTGTTCGGAGAAAGTTTTTGTAAAAGAGTTTAACCGAGAGATCAATAAGATCTTTGAAATACTATCAGGTTGCATTTGTCAATTAGGTCAACCGCCATAGTATGAAAAGATGGCCAGTCTTTCGTACTTCCATGACAAACACAATCAGTGGCATCCCACCAGACTTCTATCACAAAGATAAAATGTCCCTGAATCCCCTATATACATAGGTTGTTCATCTCAGTTTGAATAAAGAAGATCAAGTATTCAGGGAAAATAGAAAAAGTCCAAGAGTCTCAAAATTTTGTATATAAAGCTGGATCAAGTATCCTCTAAAAAAATAAGGATATTTCTGAAAGAATAGGACTGCGTGTAAATAAATCTGATTTAAAAGCTCATCATCAATTGAAGAATAGTTGAGCATCAAACGTATGCATCAACTATCGATTAAACAAACGTTCGAGAAATTCCTAATTCTTCATATTCTCACTCTTGTCGACTAAGCACTAATATACTTAGCTTCCAAAACCGGCCTGACAATAATGAGTTGAATAAGTAAGAAGATCTCAATTCATTCTCGATTTTTAACCATCACTGCGCAACAAATGCTTCAGCAACGATTTAAACCAAGAATTAATTTACAACAATTCATAGCGAGAATAAGAATTTTTCAAGACATTTGACAATTCCCTCAGATAACAAATTGGATGATATCAATGACTAAGAGTGCACAGCTGATAAGTGGATTTTATATCCACTTGGAGCATTCCATATCGGCTTAAATTGATTGTCTTGGACTCAAGTTTGTTGTAGTTTTGATGTGTTTTGCTTAGTTGTGCAGATTTACAAGACTGTCGATTATGGTCGATGCTTCTATCATTTTTGGAGGATAAATTGATTAAAATTCGGATTTCTGATAAGGTTGCGCAGTCTACACTGTTTTGGCCATATTTGGAGTTCTAGAAGTCCGTTTTCAGCAATCTTACTATCCACGCGAAGCTTGGGAGATTTTCTACAACATTGGACAGGTCGTCCATGCGCAGGCTGCGCGTGGTGGGCGCAGGCAGCGTGGCAAACAGACTGATGGGAGCAGGAAATTACTGTTTTGCCCTTTTTAAGTTCTAATTGTATTTTGGGCAGTTTTTAGTACATTAATCGAATTCTAATTGTAATAGAAGGTAATTTCTTGCTGGGCAAGAAATCTAGAGTCTATTTAAACACATCTTAGCATTGTAATTCGGATCGGTTTTATTATTGTAACGTAGAATTGCAAGGGAGAAAAGTGGAGAAGGATTCAACGTTCGTGACAAGCACGGATCTAGATCAACTTCATCTTTTGTAGACCTTAGATTATAGATTTGTTTTCTCAACTCTTTGTTTTATTAAAATTATTGCGTCTTTCTTTCATATCTTGTTTATTATCATGTTTTCATCAAATCCCATGACGATGAACGGTTCAATTATGAGCTAATCGTTGTCATGGGATTCTAATGGATTTATTTACGTAGCTTAGTAGTTTGATTGCTTTAAAGATCTGTGTGTGGTGTGTAATTGATATCCTCGTATGGTTAATCTTAATGCTTTTAGATGCGTAGCTAACATCTAAATTGAATTGTTAATCTCTTGCGAAACGAGAGTGGATCTTGAGATTTAGAACTTGCCATGCTAGCATAGGATAGGCTGATGTTTTAACATCATGATTTGTGGCATAAATAGAGATATTATGCTGCCCTATGTGATCTTAATAGACAACTTGTTCTTCAACCGTTATGTTTTCAAATCTTATAGAGATATAGGGTCTAAACATAATTGGCGTCTATCCATCTTCTATCTATTTTGTGGATGTATGCGTAGTTTGGTGTTCGTATACCCAGAGGTAGCTTATACTTGTTTCGTGTTGTCTGGTCAGATATCAAAACCATCACATGCATTGATTAAAGGCGTCGACTCTAAGTGAAGTAGATAATGAAGTTAGGCTCCCATGTTATTCTCATATAAGTAAATCAGTTTTAATCTCATTAGTTAATTAATTCTTAGTTTGATAATTTGCATCTTAGTTTAATTCAGATAATTAAAAACCCCAATTTGTTATTTGTCTTAGCAGTGAATTAAAACCATACATTGTTACATAGGTACATTTACTGAATTGAAACCTAAACCTGATCTCTATGGAATGAACTTGATTTTATCTATATTACTTGTGACCAAGTATACTTGCGTGATATTGTGTAAACAAGTTTTTGGCGCCGCTGCCGGGGATCATCGGTGTTTTGTTTTTAGTTTATGTGCTTGTCATCAGTGGTCGTTAGCGTTCACTAACTCAGATTTTCTTACTTAGTTTGTTATTTCTTGGTGTTTCAGGTACTTGAACGTGTATGCGAACACGTTTGCAAACTCGTAAACTGGCAGAAGAAGAACTTGCAGCAGCAAAAGAGATGGCAGATTTACCAGCAGCAGCTAAAGCTTTGAAGGATTATTCTCATCCTAAGATCAATGACATTCAGTCTAGTATTGTCAGACCAGCTATTGCAGCTAATACTTTCGAAATCAAGCCGGGCACGATTCAGATGGTGCAGAACTCAGTTCAGTTTGGGGGTGCTCCTACGGAGGATCCTAACATGCATATCAGGGACTTCATTGAGATCTGCGACACTTTCAAGTTTAATGGTGTGCCGGATGATGCGCGATCAAATTGAGGCTTTTCCCATTCTCTCTGAGGGATAAGGCTAAGGATTGGTTACACTCTTTACCAGCCAGTTCCATTACTACTTGGGAGGATCTTGCTCAGAAATTTCTTACTAAATTCTTCCCTATGGCGAAAACTGCAACAATAAGAAACCATCTAACTCAATTTCAGCAGCAATCTGGTGAATCTTTGTGTGAGGCTTGGGAACGCTACAAGGAGATGCTTCGTAAGTGTCCACATCATGGGATGCCTGAATGGATGGTTATCAACGGTTTTTACAATGGGTTGGGAGCACAGTCTAGACCTTTGCTAGATGCAGCATCAGGTGGAACTCTGTGGGCTAAGAGCTATGAGGAGGCTTATGATCTTATTGAGACGATGACTGCTAATGAATATCAAAATCCAACCCAGAGGCTTTCTCAAGGCAAGGTAGCAGGTGTTCTTGAAGTTGATGCAGCTACAGCCATTGCAGCTCAGTTGAAGGCTCTCACTATGAAGGTGGATTCTCTTGTTAATTATGGAGTTCAGCAGGTGATATGTGGATTTTATATCCACTTATTATGCGCTATTTTGACCTAGATTGGTGGTTTATCCTTAAATATATTGTGTCTTTTAATTCATTTTTGTTTTGTTTCAGCATTTGTTGTACAGAACTCGCAACTTTAGGTATCTAGGCGATAAAAGGCTCAAAACGGTGGATTTCTGTCTCAATTTTATCAAGTGGACCGGCTACGAGGAAAAAGAATTATCATAAAGAAATTCTGAGTGATATATTCTTGAATCTGGAACCCCGGTTGGAATTGATATATTTTTCGTTTCGCAAAAGGAATCCAGTTTCAGATCCTCAAGAGACCGTAATTTACACCTGGACGAGCAATGAGAAAATAAAATTATCACAAAAAGATGGAAAGTGATATATTCTTAAAGAGAAAACCCCGGTTTGAATTGATATATTTTTTGTTAAACAAAAGGAGTCCAGTTCCATACCCGCAATAGACCGCAGCTTAGGACTTACGGATTTATTTATATTAATAAATATTTTATTTAATTAGTAAATTATATTTTTAAATATCTAATAATATTAGATATTTATTTTTATAATTTCTGGATTAAATTAATTATTTATTAATTAAAGATAAAAAGTTATGCGGTTTAAAAACATTTTTTTCGGACATATAATTGTAATGGCAACAAAGGAATGCAAGTTGTAGTGTGTTGTCGGCTAGAAAAAAAAATAAAAAAAAGGGCGATAGAATGTGGCTGAGTGCAGTTAATGGATGGCTGTTTGATTGAAGCTTTCGGCTGTGTTAAGTATGTATTGTATTTTTTCTTTTCTTTTTTATTTCTTTTTAATTCTTTTCATTTATATTTTATTGATTTGGTGTGCTAATTTTTTGCTATAAATAGGTTAGTTCTCAAGCTTGTAAGGACACAGCAATTTGGAGAAAAACATTTCTCTCTTGTATTCTCTCTAGCTTCTTTGTAATTTTAAGTTTTGTTTTTATACACTTTAATTTTTGCAAATTTAGTATAATTGTTATTTCGGTTGAAGAAATTACGGGGATTATTCGGAGTGCTCTTTTCATTCATTGGAAGCTATTTCGGTTCTACTTTCTAACTCTCGTAATTTTCATATTTAATTTATCGCAATTTTTAATTTAGTTATTATTATTATTATTATTATTAATAATATTATTAATATTATTATTATTATTATTATTATTATTATTATTATTATTATTATTATTATTATGTTTTCATTTAATCCAATGATGACGATTCGTTTGATTATGAACTAATCGCCGTCATGGGATTCTAATGGATTTATTTACGTAATTTAGTAATTCGATGCCTTAATAATTTGTATTATGATAAAAATTCAGATTGCCTAATGTGGTTGCGCTTAACTTATTAGATGCGTAGCTAACGTCTAAATTATTAATTCGTAATGAATGCGAAAGTGGATTTAGGAATTTAGAATTGGCCATGTTAGCATAGGTTCGTAATTGTCATGTACATTTACGATAAGTGGTAGGATTTTGGATCACATCACCCTATGTAGTCATAATAAAGGAATTTATTCGTAAACCAATTATGTTTTCAAATCTTATAGACATATAGGGTCTAAGCATAAAAGGTGTCCACGCGACTTCTATCTTTTTAAGTGGATGTTCGTATGGTTTGATATGAGTTAAGGCTGAAAGGCGCTTATGTTAGTTTCGTGTTCCCGACTAGCTTTCGTAAATTATAAAAATTACTTTGAAATTAAGGCATCAATTCTAAATGAAATAAATAATGAAATTAGAATCCCATGTTTTTCTCACATATAAATTCTCATTTAATTAAATTAATTAGTTTGAATTAATTATTATTAATTTAATTAATCAATTAGAAAAATACAAACAAAACCCCCCTTTGTATTTATTCGAGCAGTTTGTTGTTTAATCATACGTCGTTGCTTAAACATTATTTCTGAACAAACACCAAGTCTTCGTGGGAACGAATTTATTATATTACTTGTGACCGCGTACACTTGCACAGTTAGTTTTCGAACCAACAAGTTTTTGGCGCCGCTGCCGGGGACTTCGGTGTTATTTTCAGAATTTGTGTTTAACATCAACAGAGGTTAAACTTAACTGACTTGGATAGTTGTTTTTCTCACGACGTGTTTTCTTGCTCTGCCAGTATAAGGATCTTAAGTTGTTTATGCGAACACGTTCTCAAACTTTGAGAGCTAAGCTGGAAGAAGAAGAGCTTGAAGCAACAAAAGAGTTTGAAGTAACAGGAGAAGCAACAATGGGCGACAGAGTAGCAGCAGCTACTAAGTCTTTGAAGGACTATTCTCAACCAAAGATCAATGACATTCAATCTAGTATTGTCAGGCCTGCCATTGCAGCTAATTCTTTTGAAATCAAGCCAAGCACAATTCAGATGGTGCAGAACTCAGTTCAGTTTGGGGGAGCTTCAACGGAGGATCCTAATACGCACATCAGGGACTTTATTGAGATTTGTGATACTTTCAAGTTCAATGGTGTGTCTGATGAGGCTATCAAATTAAGGCTTTTCCCATTCTCTTTAAGGGATAAGGCAAAGGGCTGGTTACATTCTCTACCAGCCGGTTCCATCACTACTTGGGAGGATCTTGCTCAGAAGTTTCTTACAAAATTTTTCCCCATGACTAAAACTGCAGCAATAAGGAACGCGCTAACTCAATTTGCACAACAATCTGGTGAATCTTTGTGTGAGGCTTGGGAACGTTATAAGGAGATGCTTCTAAAGTGTCCTCATCATGGGATGCCTGACTGGATGGTTATTAATGGTTTCTACAATGGGTTAGGAGCACAGTCAAGACCAATGTTGGATGCAGCATCAGGCGGAGCTCTGTGGGCTAAGAGCTATGATGACGCTTATGATCTTATTGAGATGATGGCGGCAAATGAATATCAAAATCCAACCAAGAGACTATCACACGGCAAAATAGCAGGAATTCTAGAAGTTGATACAGCTACAGCTATAGCAGCTCAGTTAAAGGCATTGACTATGAAGGTGGACTCGTTGACTAACTATGGAGTTCAACAAGTGGCAAGTGTTTTTTAGCTTTGTGCAGGTGCACATGATACAAATCAATGTGCCATATCTAGTGAATCAGTGCAGTTTGTGAGCAACTTTCAGAGATCACAGCAACCAGCTCCAGCCACATATCATCCTAATAACATAAACCATCCAAATTTCAGCTGGAGCAACAATCAAGGAGGTATTCAACAACCACAACAGCCATACCAGCAGTTTTAGGGTCAACAATACGGATCGAAGCCATACAATCCTTCCGGTTTTCAGTAGCAGTTTGCTCCAAGGCAACAATTTCAACCTCCGGGATTTCAACAACAGTCTCATGCAGGTGTTGGGCAATCTTCTTCTGAAAAATATGAATTGGAAGAGTTGCGGATGATGTGCAAAAGCCAAGCAATTTCTATCAAGACCTTAGAAAACCAGATTGGTCAGATTACTAATGCTTTGTTGAATAGGCCACAAGGAACACTTCCTAGTGACACTGAGGCCAATCCAGGCAAGAGGGATGTCAAAGAACAGGTGAAAGCAGTCATTTTGAGATCTGGAAAGGTTACAAGCAATCAGAATTCAGCAGTTGCAGAGGAAAGTCATGAACAGCAAGCTGAAGAACCTACAGTACCAGAAGTTGAAAAATCTGATGAGGCAGCTGACTTATTGGTCGATGATGCGGAGAAGAGTAAAAGTTCTACTGAAAAATCTACTCTTAAACAGAATACAATGAGCAATCAAATTTACCCACCTCCGCCATATCCCAGAAGACTCGAGAAGCAGAAGTTAGACAAGCAGTTTGCCAAATTCCTTGAGGTGTTCAAGAAGTTGCAAATCAACATACCTTTTGCTGAAGCTCTTGAGCAGATGCCGAGCTATGCAAAGTTCATGAAGGGTATTCTATCTCGGAAGCTTAAACTCGAGGATCTGGAAACCGTGGCATTGACGGAAGAATGCAGTGCTGTTCTGCAACAGAAATTGCCTCCGAAGCTAAAGGATCCTGGTAGCTTCACTATTCCATGCACTATTGGTAATCTGTCTTTTGAAAAGTGCTTGTGTGACTTGGGAGCTAGCATCAATCTGATGCCATTGTCGGTTTACATGCAACTTGGCCTGCCGGATCCGAAGCCTACCAACATCTATTTACAGTTGGCTGATCGATCAATCACATATCCTAGAGGCATAGTGGAGGATGTTTTGTTGAAAGTGGATAAGCTCATCTTCCCAGCTGACTTTGTTATTCTAGATTTCGAGGAGGATAAGAAGATTCCCATTATCTTGGGAAGACCATTCTTAGCTACAGGTCGGACGTTGATTGATGTCCAGAAAGGTGAACTCACAATGAGGGTGCAAGACCAAAACATCACTTTTAATGTGTTCAAAGCAATGAAGCTTCCATCTGAAGAGGAGTGTTTCAAAGTTGACTTGGTCGAATCTACAGTTAGAACGGAGCTTGAGCAGATGTTAGTAACAGACCCCTTGGAGAGAGCCTTGATAGGGGATTCTGAGGTGGAAGATGAAGAAGGAGCAGAACAACTTCAGCAATTAAATTCAGCTCCTTGGAAGAGAAGATTTGATATGCCATTTGAGTCTCTTGGATTAGCAGAACTAAAAAATTCCTAGGAGCGTCTAAAGCCATCTATTGAAGAAGCTCCTATACTTGAACTCAAACCATTGCCGGACCACTTGCGGTATGCGTTTCTGGGTGATGCATCTACATTACCTGTTATTATTGCTTCTAATCTGTCAGGGAGTGAGGAAGATAAGCTTCTGCGAATTCTGAGAGAATTCAAATCAGCCATTGGATGGACCATAGCAGATATCAAGGGAATCAGCCCTTCGTATTGCATGCACAAAATTCTGCTAGAGGAAGGAAGTAAACCTACTGTTGAGCATCAGCGAAGACTTAATCCTATTATGAAGGAGGTGGTGAAGAAAGAGATTCTTAAGTGGTTGGATGCTGGTATCATCTATCCTATTTCAGAAAGTTCTTGGGTGAGTCCAGTTCAGTGTGTGCCCAAGAAAGGAGGCATGACAGCTGTAGCCAATGAGAAGAATGAGCTCATTCCTACTCGGACAGTCACAGGATGGAGAATATGCATGGACTATCGCAAGTTGAACAAGGCCACCAGAAAAGATCATTTTCCTCTTCCATTCATCGATCAAATGCTGGATAGGTTGGCTGGCCATGAATATTACTGCCTTCTCGATGGTTATTCAGGCTACAATCAGATTTGTATCGCCCCAGAAGATCAGGAGAAAACCACATTCACTTGTCCTTTTGGCACTTTTGCTTTTCGTCGAGTTTCTTTCGGGCTCTGTGGTGCTCCTGCGACCTTTCAGAGATGCATGATGGCCATATTCTCTGACATGATTGGAATAAATGTGGAAGTTTTCATGGATGACTTTTCAGTTTTTGGAACTTCGTACGATGAGTGCTTGCATAACCTGAGTCTAGTGCTGAAAAGATGTGTTGAGACTAATCTGGTGCTCAATTGGGAGAAATGTCACTTCATGGTGCAATAAGGAATCGTTCTTGGGCACAAGGTATCCAGTAAGGGGCTCGAAGTGGATAAGGCGAAAGTTGAGACTATTGAAAATCTTCATCCACCAATCTCAGTCAAAGGAATCCGAAGTTTTCTTGGTCATGCAGGTTTCTATCGGCGGTTCATTCAAGATTTCTCCAAAATCTCTAAACCTTTATGCAGTTTGTTGGAGAAGGATGTTCCCTTCCGGTTTGATCAAGATTGTTTAGCTGCCTTTGAGCTATTGAAAAAGAAGTTGACAACAGCGCCTGTTATCATAGCACCTGATTGGGGTGAACCTTTCGAGATGATGTGCGATGCTAGTGATTTTGCAGTGGGAGCTGTGCTTGGTCAGCGAAAGAAGAATATTTTTCATGTGGTGTACTATGCTAGTAAAATACTCAGCGATGCACAGCTAAATTACACCACTACGGAGAAAGAGCTTTTGGCAGTTGTCTATGGTTTTGAGAAATTCAGGTCCTATTTTCTTGGGACAAAGGTGACAGTCTACACTGATCATGCAGCCATTAGATATCTGTTTTCAAAGAAGGATTCAAAGCCGCGATTAATTCGTTGGATTCTTCTGCTGCAAGAGTTTGAGCTTGAAATAAAAGACAGGAAGGGGACAGAAAATCAGGTAGCCGATCATCTATCTCGTTTGGAAGACAACGGTAAGGATTCAAGGGATAAAACTTAATCAACGAATCTTTTCCAGATGAGCAGCTTTTTGGGGTGCAAGAAGAAGAACCATGGTTTGTAGATATTGTGAACTATCTGGTGAGTAATGTCATTCCCTCAGGATTCTCTTATGCTCAAAGGAAGAAATTTCTGCATGACGTGAAGTGGTATCGTTGGGATGAGCCATTCTTATTTAGATAGGGAGAAGATCAGATAATCAGGAGATGTATTCCATATAGTGAGACTGAAGGTGTTCTACAAGATTGTCATTCTACCACGTATGGGGGTCACTATGGTGGAGAGAAGATAGCTGCCAGAGTACTACAAGCAGGTTTCTTCTGGCCAACATTGTTCAAAGATGCGCATCACTTTGTACTGAAATGTGATAGGTGTCAACGAGTGGGAAATATTTCCAAAAAGGAATGAGATGCCCCTCAACATGATCTTGGAAGTGGAAATCTTTGATGTCTGGGGAATAGACTTCATGGGACCATTTGTCTCATCGTGCAACAACCAGTACATTCTGCTAGCTGTGGATTATGTGTCCAAATGGGTAGAAGTCAAAGCTCTACCTACAAACGATGCTAAAGTGGTGATAAACTTTCTGCACAAGAATATTTTCACACGCTTTGGAACACCACGAGCAATCATCAGCGATGAAGGGTCTCATTTCTGTAATCGGCAGTTCACCGCACTCATGGCCAAATATCGTGTAACCCATCGTGTTGCCACTGCCTATCATCCCCAAACAAATGGGCAAGCAGAAGTTTCCAATCGGGAGATCAAGCAGATCCTAGAAAAAGTGGTTAATACATCCAGGAAAGATTGGTCGTTAAAATTAGAAGAAGCTGCGTGGGCGTACAGGACGGCATACAAGACTCCATTGGTAATGTCACCATTTCAGTTGGTTTATGGAAAGGCTTGTCATCTTCCAGCTGAGCTAGAGCACAAGGCCTACTGGGCCTTAAAGAAATTAAATTTTGACATGAAAGCTGCAGGTGAAAAGCGAATGCTGCAATTGAATGAACTTGAGGAATTCCGTTCGCGAGCATATGAGAACTCAAAAATGTACAAAAAAAGTGTGAAGCGATGGCATGATAGGATGCTGGTACATAAATCATTTGAACCAAGTCAATCAGTCCTTTTGTACAACTCTAGACTCAAACTTTTCCCAGGAAAGCTCAAGTCAAGATGGTCAGGTCCATTTACAGTAAAAATGTTTTTCCGCACGGCGCAGTCGAGATCTATGACAGGTTCCCTAATAATCCGTTTAAAGTGAATGGACAGCGATTGAAACATTACTTCGATGGTACGGTGAACCGTGAGGAAGTCACCGTTATTCTTGCCTCAACGTGATCAAGCAGCTGAATCGTCAAGCTAGCGACAATAAACAAGCGCTTCATGGGAGGCAACCCATAGGTTTGGTGTTTTTATGTGTGGTGTGATTTTGTTCAGTATTATGTCAAGTTTGCAGGTCATTGGTAAGTTGCAGGAGCTAGCTTCACAAAAGAAAAATTGCTTCTTTCAAAGTAGATTGGCCTTAGTTTGGAGCGCATTTCCACCGCCTGATTCACCGCCCGAGGAGAGCGACAATGCCGATAGTTAGGGGAGTTCTCTTTTATCCTTTATTTATACCTTCAATGAGGACATTGAATATTTTAAGTTTTGGGGTGATTTAGGATAATTGACTAATCGAGTCATACTCATTCATGCAGTTCATAATACACCATGCTAGTTTAAATTCATATAATTCATACTTTCAAAAAAAAATTGCATATTCATGATTAGTTGCATATCATATTTTCCTTGATCCCGTAGCGCTGGGTGATTCCATTTAGTAGTCAATGATGAAGTTGAGTATGATAATGATGGATAGAGGGCTGATTTAAATAGTTTTGAATTGGCGTGCATGTTGCAGAAACACAATCTTACACAAACTCATCATTTGCTTTTGGGGCTAGGTTAAGGTCATGCTTGTTTGGTTGTTGAAATTTAATCACCTGATTATATTTGGAATTTTCTTTATTCCCTTGATAGCATAGAATCACTAAATATAAGTTTGGGGGAAACCAGGGTTCATGCTAGTTTGTGTGAAATTGTTAATAATGGATAGGTGTCAATTGGCTAGTAGCCAGCTCATATTTATATGAGTAGTCTAGGTTTGGAATTGAGAATTCTCATTCCAGATTGCATGTATAAAAAAAAGAGTGTTTATGAGAGTGTGATGGCCAGGGTGAGCTCTTTAATACTCGAGCAATTAAGTACGAGGGGACTTTGTGCCTAGTGACCTAAGGCTTTTATAGTCTGGGATCCACTGACCTAATGCTCGCTACATGGGTATTATTGTATAAGCCTTTTGGGGTCTCATCCATTGCACGGTCAAATAAGCATGTGTGTTGTGTATAGTATTATGCGTCATAGTTGTTAATAAAGCATGAATTCCTGTCTAACTCAAATGATGATGGAGGTGTTTCTAGGTTATGAAGTGTCTAGCGTTCATTCTATTTATAAACTTGTGATTGTCTTGGCGAAGAATAGGTATGGTTTTGATCTAGTGCTAAGAGTAATTCTGATGAGTATTGCACACACGCACGTTTCTGTACTTGTAAATGTTAATATGCTGATATTTAATCGATCTCTATTTGGAGTTATCACATTCTCTGAGACACTCTGCTAAGTTGGTTATTGCTTTGCTTATGGGATCCTTGCATCAGTTGCATTCATGCATTTAGAGGTAGTCGAGTCTGTTTTCGCTTTAGGACAAGCATCAGTTTAAGTTTGGGGGTGTGATAAGTGGATTTTATATCCACTTATTATGCGCTATTTTGACCTAGATTGGTGGTTTATCCTTAAATATATTGTGTCTTTTAATTCATTTTTGTTTTGTTTCAGCATTTGTTGTGCAGAACTCGTAACTTTAGGTATCTAGGCGATAAAAGGCTCAAAACGGTGGATTTCTGTCTCAATTTTATCAAGTGGACCGGCTACGAGGAAAAAGAATTATCATAAGGAAATTCCGAGTGATATATTCTTGAATCTGGAACCCCGGTTGGAATTGATATATTTTTCGTTTCGCAAAAGGAATCCAGTTTCAGATCCTCAAGAGACCGTAATTTACACCTGGACGAGCAATGAGAAAATAGAATTATCACAAAAAGATGGAAAGTGATATATTCTTAAAGAGAAAACCCCGGTTTGAATTGATATATTTTTTGTTAAACAAAAGGAGTCCAGTTCCAGACCCGCAATAGACCGCAACTTAGGACTTACGGATTTATTTATATTAATAAATATTTTATTTAATTAGGAAATTATATTTTTAAATATCTAATAATATTAGATATTTATTTTTATAATTTCTGGATTAAATTAATTATTTATTAATTAAAGATAAAAAGTTATGCGGTTTAAAAACATTTTTTTCGGACATATAATTGTAAAGGCAACAAAGGAATGCAAGTTGTAGTGTGTTGTCGGCTAGAAAAAAAATAAAAAAAAGGGCGATAGAATGTGGCTGAGTGCAGTTAATGGATGGCTGTTTGATTGAAGCTTTCGGCTGTGTTAATTATGTATTGTATTTTTTCTTTCCTTTTTTATTTCTTTTTAATTCTTTTCATTTATATTTTATTGATTTGGTGTGCTAATTTTTTGCTATAAATAGGTTAGTTCTCAAGCTTGTAAGGACACAGCAATTTGGAGAAAAACATTTCTCTCTTGTATTCTCTCTAGCTTCTTTGTAATTTTAAGTTTTGTTTTTATACACTTTAATTTTTGCAAATTTAGTATAATTGTTATTTCGGTTGAAGAAATTACGGGAATTATTCGGAGTGCTCTTTTCATTCATTGGAAGCTATTTCGGTTCTACTTTCTAACTCTCGTAATTTTCATATTTAATTTATCGCAATTTTTAATTTAGTTATTATTATTATTATTATTATTATTATTATTATTATTATTATTATTATGTTTTCATTTAATCCAATGATGACGATTCGTTCGATTATGAACTAATCGCCGTCATGGGATTCTAATGGATTTATTTACGTAATTTAGTAATTCGATGCCTTAATAATTTGTATTATGATAAAAATTCAGATTGCCCAGTGTGGTTGCGCTTAATTTATGAGATGCGTAGCTAACGTCTAAATTATTAATTCCTAATGAATGCGAAAGTGGATTTAGGAATTTAGAATTTGCCATGTTAGCATAGGTTCGTAATTGTCATGTACATTTACGATAAGTGGTAGGATTTTGGATCACATCACCCTATGTAGTCATAATAAAGGAATTTATTCGTAAACCAATTATGTTTTCAAATCTTATAGACATATAGGGTCTAAGCATAAAAGGTGTCCACGCGACTTCTATCTTTTTAAGTGGATGTTCGTATGGTTTGATATGAGTTAAGGCTGAAAGGCGCTTATGTTAGTTTCGTGTTCCCGACTAGCTTTCGTAAATTATCAAAATTACTTTGAAATTAAGGCATCAATTCTAAATGAAATAAATAATGAAATTAGAATCCCATGTTTTTCTCACATATAAATTCTCATTTAATTAAATTAATTAGTTTGAATTAATTATTATTAATTTAATTAATCAATTAGAAAAATACAAACAAAACCCCCCTTTGTATTTATTCGAGCAGTTTGTTGTTTAATCATACGTCGTTGCTTAAACATTATTTTTGAACAAACACCAAGTCTTCGTGGGAACGAATTTATTATATTACTTGTGACCGTGTACACTTGCGCAGTTAGTTTTCGAACCAACAGCAGGTGGCTAGTATTTGTGAGTTATGTGCGGGCGCACATGAGACGAATCAGTGTGCTATCTCTTCTGAATAAGCACAGTTTGTGAGTAATTTTCAGAGACCTGCTACACCAGTTCCAGCCACTTATCATCCTAATAATCGGAATCATCCCAATATCAGCTGGAGCAATACTCAAGGTGCTCAACAACATCAGCCTTATCAGCAGTTTCAGGGTCAGCAAGCTAGGCCATTCAATCAAGGTTTTCAGTAGCAGTATGCTCCAAGGCAACCATATCAACCTCCTGGATTTCAACAGCAGTCTCAGGTTAATGTGGGGCAACCTTCTAATGAAAAATCAGAAATAGAGGAGTTGAGGATGATGGTTAAAAGTCAGGCAGTTTCTCTCAAGACCTTGGAGAATCAGATGGGGCAGCTTGCTAGTGCTTTATTTAATAGGCAACAAGGAACTCTGCCTAGTGATACGGAGGCTAATCCAGGTAGAAGGGAAAGCAAAGAATAGGTCAATGCAGTTACTTTGAGATCTGGAAAAGTCACGAGGGATCCTAAATCAGCAGCTAAGGAAGATGAAGATGTTCAGAATCAGCAGGTTGAAAAATCTGCAGTGCCAGAAATTGAGAAATCTGATTTAGTGGCTGATCAGCTTGATGGTGAGAAGAGCAAGAAACCTGTTGAAATGTCTACTCCGGAGCAATCTTCAAAGAATAATCAGATCTATCCTCCTCCTCCATATCCTGGATGCTTGTAGAAAAGTCAAGAGAAACAATTTCAGAAGTTTATGGATGTCTTCAAGAAATTGTCCATTAACATTCCTTTTGTTGAAGCATTGGAGCAGATGCCGAGATATGCAAAGTTCATGAAGGAAATTTTGTCACGAAAGAGAAGGTTGGAAGAATTTGAAACAGTGGCTTTGACAGGGGAGTGCAGTGCGGTGTTGTAGCAGAAGTTGCCACCCAAACTTAAAGATCCGGGAAGTTTCACCATCCCTTGCACTATTGGCAACCTTTCTTTCAGCAAGTGCTTGTGTGACTTGGGAGCTAGCATCAATCTCATGCCTTTATCTATTTTCAAGCAACTTGGTCTGCCTGATCCGAAACCAACCAACATCTCTTTGCAGTTGGCTGATAGGACGATCACGTATCCGAGGGGTATAGTGGAGGATGTCTTAGTGAAAGTTGATAAGCACATATTTCCTGCCGATTTTGTGATTCTAGATTTTGAAGAAGACAAGAAGATTCCCATAATCTTGGGAAGGCCTTTTCTAGCTACGGGCCGTACTTTGATCGATGTGCAAAAAGGAGAGCTTACAATGAGGGTGCAAGATCAGAATGTCACCTTTAATGTGTTTAAGGCCATGAAATTTCCGACAGAGGATGAAGAGTGTTGCAGTGTGGAAATAGTTGATACGGGTCAGAGAAAGAAGTTTGATCAGTTATTGAGCGAAAAATCGGACACACACATGCTAAAGCATGACATTAGTGATTCCATTGACGGTTCTTCAATTCGTGATCTTGCAAATGTAAAGCTTGGGAAACTTCCACCACATTTGAGGTATGTCCTTTTGAATAATGAGCTAGTGATTTTTGAAGAGGGGCATGATAACGTGTTGCGAAGGTGGAAAGCCGATGATAAGAAAGAAGAAAGTTTTGTTCAGCCGTTCGAGTCGGAGAAGCACCTTAGAGGTGTGAAGAAGAAAAAGAAAAAGATCAGGCCGTTGGGTAGTAAAATTAGGTTGAAGTCTGACGGAAGAGATTTGTGGAAAGCAAGCAAACAAGATGTCAACGTTCATATGAATGGTCTTTCTGTTGAGGATGGTTCAGTTATTCTTTTGAAACCGCCATGAGTTAAGGAAGTAACGTCAAGCTATTGACGTTAAAGAAGCGCTTCGTGGGAGGCAACCCATCCATTAGTGTAAAAAAAAAAAAAAAAAAATTTGAGTGTTGTATTCAAAAAAAAAATAAAAATAAAAAACAGTGAACTGTACGCAGCCTGCGTTTCTATTTCTCGGGCAGGCTGCGCCTGCGTTACTGGACTCTGCGCAATCTGCGCATGGGAAACGCAGGTTGCGCCTGCGTTATACCCCTCCCAGATTTTTTTTACCCGAAATTCCTTCTTTTTATCACAAAATCAACCCCAAATTCTATCCTAACTCAAATTCCTTTAATCCCTAATTCCTATGTCTATTCTAGATCAATTCCATACCATCCTAAATCTCTCCTACACTCTAAATTTTTTACCAAACCTATCCATCATCTTATATATATACATACCCATACATACAAATCCAATTCCTCTTCTACTTATTTAAATTTCTAAAAATTCAATTCTAAAAAGGAATTCATTACAAGTTTACCTCTTTGATTCGTAGTTGGTTTATCTCTTCTCTAATCTTATTTTTATTACGAATTTGTGTTCTTGTAAATTGGGGATTTTGTATTATTCTTGGTATTTGGGCTATTTTTGGTGTGATATTGCTTGTTGATTATTGGTTGAGCTTCTTGTGAGTTGGGTATTGATTCTTATGGCTCCTAAGCGTGGGAGAGGTGGTGCTAGTGTTGCAAAATTTTTGTCTTCGACGGCGGAGGTCGAATTTAATCGGTTGTTGTTGAGGCCAATTGCTAAAGAAAGGGGATTTTTGACAAACAAGCATGTTGAGTTGCGATGGGGAAGGATATGTAAGGCGCCTTGTAGGTATGTTTTCTGCTATCCCTCGTATTTACTTCCATTCAATGTGGACATTGAATATTTTAAGTTTGGGGGTGGTTTGGGGGATTAGTAGTTGTTGTTGTATTATGTGTTCATATAGGATATCATGCTTTGCATATTAGTAGTAGTAAATTATGCATTTATGTTCGTGTTATCTACGTTTGTTTCATATAGGACGTTCTGTTTTTATGTTCGTATATCATGTGAGTTTATAGTAGTTTGCATTGCACCCATACTTGATAGGAATTTTGTGTTGTTGACGCTTTTGATTGAGAAGTGATATGCTTTGTTCTTGTGCACACACATACACTAGTAAGTTGAAGCTAGTAGACTTATTGAATGTTATAAGTAATTAAAAGGACATGAATATGTGCAAGTTGATTTAGTTTGCATGCTTTGAGTACAAGTAGGTGCATTAGAGAGATTTTTGCTTGGGATTGAGTATGTTTTTCCACCAAGTGAGCTTTTGAGCCTTATTGCATATTTGTTGCAAGTTATTCGTTTGCTTGAGTGTCCACGGATTGTTTGCATTGCTAGCAGTTGTTTGAGGTCTTTCTTGAAACGCATGACATTATTTGACGATTTAAATGATAAAGGCATTTAGGAATAACCGTATATTTTCCCATATTACCACACCATATTTACATGATCAATTAGTGAACCCGTTGAGCTTAATCTTATTTTTTCGGTGACATACCACATTATTTGCCTAGACCTTTTCTTGTATTGGCCTTGCATTAATTTGAACCCACATTGTCAAAGGCTAGTAGAGTGCTAAGGGAGTAATAAGGTGTGTAAGGAGGGGTTTATTGTTGGTCTTACTTTTGGGGGAAATATTGAAAATTGGGTTTAGTGGTTTACTTGATAGTCGGCATGTGTAATAAAATTGTGGGATCATTGTTATTGTTGATATTATTGTGTTTTGTTATATTTAGCTCTCGAAAAAAAAATCAGAAAAAAAAAATTATGAGAGCATAGTTGTGTTTGTTGTGATCCTACCTTAGTCGACTAGTCGAGTGTTTGTTTCTAGATAAAATTATGTGTGGGGGGAAATTAGGGTGTTGTGTATGATTTATTATGGTACTTACTAGCTTTTGACACTTCACCTGATTTGGTTTATTTGACATACCTTGTCCCTAGCCCCGTTACAACCAAAATAAAGACCTTTTGATTATCGTCATTGATGTATGTTGTGTTAAGAGTTAGATTGATACCATATGTCAAGCATGCTTATGATTTTGTTGGAATTGAGTGATACACTTACCCTTGTTCTTGAGTGAATATTCTTTTGTGAGTGGATGTTGAGTTGTTAAATATAATTGATGTGTTTTGATCAGTGTTTAAGTGTTACAGGGAGTTATCAGAGTTTAGCTGGAAGCAGTCAGAGTTTGCGTAAACTCTGACAGTTGGAAGCTCGACAGAGTTTGTTAAACTCTGTCTGGAGGAAGCGCGTCTACTGTTCAACAGTGATTGAAGGTTAATTATGGAAGCGATATCTTTGAAGATTGGATAGCTATCAAAGAGATCGAGTTGACATAGGAGACGTGTGACAATCTGTAATTGATATCATTGTATAGCTGATTATTAGGAATATCAATTAGAGATTGTATCGTAGCTGTATGGTATATAAATACAGATAGGTTAACCCTAGAAGGGTATCGATAACGAATTATCATTATTGTAACCTAGCAGCTCTTTGTGATATTTTACATCACGAAGAGGGTTTGAAATACAAGAAGTTTTTTAAGTGCATAAACGCTTTTACTTATTAATCTCTCATACAAAGTTGATTATTAATTGTGTATTCGGCCTAACAAGTGGTATCAGAGCCAATCTGTTACTCTATTACAGGTTAAGATCCAAACACAACAATAATCATGTCAGAAATTCCTCCACCAACACCTACTGTTTCTGAAAAGGCTCCTACTACTGTGAGTCGTTATGAACCAATCAGGGTTCTTATTCTGAGGCCATTAGAGTATGCTATATGGAAGGTCAAGATGACTATGTTTCTGGAGGCTACAGATCCAGAATATCTTGACAGGATTTATGAAGGCCCTCACAATCCTACAAAGCTATCTGTTGCAGTTGCTGGTGAAGCAGCAAAAATGGTACCAAAGGAAAAGAAGGACATGACTCCTGAAGATCTATCATCAATTGCTAAGGATGCAAAAGTTAGGCATTTACTGCATAGTGCTTTAGACAATGTTATGTCTAACAAAGTCATTAACTGCACCACTGCAAAAGAGATATGGGATGCTCTTGAAGTCAGGTGTCAAGGAACTGCAGCTATTAAGAAGAATAGGAGAAACATACTCACACAAGAGTATGAGCATTTTGAGGCTAAACCTGAAGAGACCATGACAGAAACATTTGATAGATTCTGTAAACTGATTAATGATCTGTCATTGGTCAACAAAGAGTATGATCTAGAAGACTCGAATCTCAAGTTTCTTCTTTCTCTACCTGAAAAGTGGGATGTGAAAACAACCACTATTAGAGACAACTATGATCTTGCTGAAACAGAGATTGATGAAATCTATGGACTGCTCAAAACTTATGAATTGGAAATGGAACAGAGAAACAGGAGATCAAGCAGGAAAGGAAAGTCTGTTGCTCTTAATGTTGAAGAGAAGCCTCAGAAGAAAGAGGCAACAAGAAGGAAAATGAAAGGAAAAGCTTTGGGACATACATTCAGAAAGTGAATCACCAAACTCTGATTATGATTCAAATTCTTCTGAATCATCTGACTCTGAGGATGATGAAGAAGAAATGAGGAAAATGGATGTGTTAATGGTGAAGACTTTCAAGAAAATGGGCTTCAAGAATTTCAAGAAAGGAAAAAGGTTTTCTAGGGATTCAAATGAAGACAAGAAAAGCTACAGGAAGTCTGATAAGAGAGATTCTAAAGGAAAGAAGGATAAGTCTGAAATTCAATGCTACAAGTGTAAGGAGATGGGCCACTATGCTCCTGAGTGCAAGAAGGGTAAAACTGGAAAGGTACTCTACACTAAAGGCAGAGATTGGGCAGATACTTCAGATTCCGATGAAGAAGTGAACTATGCTCTCATGGCTACTACTGAATCAGAATCCTCTGAAAATCAGGTACCTCTAACTACCTATGCTTATAATATTGATGACATTGCTCAATTAAGAATTTTTCTTAAGTCATTGCATATAAGTTATAGGGATCAGACTTTAGAAAATGAGAGGATAAAAGCTGAAAATTTTGAACTTAAAGAAAGAAATAAACTTGTTGAAGAGAAACTTGAAAACATGCAACAAGTTCAGAAAGAGAGAGATGATGCTGTTTCTATAGAACAGGATTTGCTTCAGAAATATAAACAACTAGAATCTGAGTTGGAGGAAGCAAATAAGAAAATTAGGACTTGGACTAATTCTGGAAAGGACACACAGCAGATTTTTCAAACAGACACTGTTGGTCTAGGTTATAATGAGGGAGATGAACTTAGATTTCAAAATCAAGTTAAAGTGAGAACTAAATTTATTCATGGAACCAGTAAATTTTTGTCTGAGAATGAAAAAGAAGCTGTCAAAAGAAAACCAGTAAAAACTAGTGTTAAACAGGTTAATATTGGTTCAATGACAGATAAACAACTCAAACATAAACTGAAGGAGTTAAAATCTGTTGAGAAAAAGAAAGTGTCAAACAAGAACAGGAATGGAAAAGTAGGCATTACTTCAGGAAATAAACCAATGCTTGCTAGTTATGCTCCAAGAAAGACATGTCATAACTGTGGTAGTACTAAGCATCTTGCAAATTTTTGCAAGAAAAATAAAAATATAAATTCTTTACCTACAAAGTCTGAGGTAAAGAAGGATTTTGCTAGAACTAAGCCACAGACTCTATGCACACACTGTGGAAGCACTTGGCATTCCATCTATACTTGCAGAGAATATCATGCTATCTATCATAATTACTATGAACTGAAACCCAATCTGAAATGGGTTAAAGTTGATACTGCAAGTGTAAACACTGATAATGTTAGCTCAAACTCTGATAATGTTAATTCCGCTGCAAAAGCTAACAAAGTTAAGAATGCCAAAGGATCCAAGCAAGTCTGGATCCTTAAAACTAATCCCCAGTAATTGTTTGTGATTGGAGGGTAACAGGGAGGCAACCCTAGTCGTGGACAGTGGATGTTCAGGACACATGACTGGAAATAAAGCCCTGTTATCAGAATATGAGGAGAAGGCTGGCCCAAAAGTTTCCTATGGTGATGGCAATATAGGAAGAACATTGGGATATGGCAATATCAATCTTGGAAATGTCATCATCAACAATGTAGCTCATGTCCCAGGACTCAAGCATGACTTGCTATCTGTGAGTCAAATCTGTGACAAGGGATATCATGTAGATTTCCAACCTGAATATTGTGAAGTTATCAGCAAATCTACAGGAAAGGTTGTTCTAGTTGGTCACAGGCAAAACAACATTTATGAAATCAAGCTTTTGATAGACTCTGTTGGAAAAGCTGTTTGCCTGTCTACAAGAATGTCTAGTGAAGAGAGTTGGAAGTGGCACAAGAAACTCTCACATTTGAACTTGAACAACATCAATGAATTGATCAGAAAGGATCTTGTAAGAGGACTCTCAAAGACCCTGTTAAATGTTGATGGCCTATGTGACTCATGTCAGAAGGCTAAACAAAGGAAGTCATCTTTCAAGAGCAAGACAGAATTTTCTATCACTGATCCCTATCATCTTCTGCATGTTGATCTCTTTGGTCCAGTAAATGTTATGTCTATTGCAAGGAAGAAATATGCTTTAGTCATTGTTGATGAATACACTAGATTCACCTGGGTGTATTTTCTAGCAAAGAAGGATGAAACTGCATCGACTCTGATGGAGCATGTGAAGCTTCTGGACAAAGGATCAAGCAACAAAGTCAGAATCATCAGAAGTGATAATGGAACTGAGTTCAGAAATGCAACAATGGAAGAATTCTGCAAGGACAATGGAGTGAAACAAGAATTTTCAGCACCTGGTACACCACAACAAAATGGTGTAGTTGAAAGGAAAAATAGAACCTTAATTGAAGCTGCCAGAACTATGCTTGATGAAGCAAAATTGCCAACTTATTTCTGGGCAGAAGCTGTTCAAACTGCTTGTTTTACTCAAAATGCAACACTGATCAATAAGCATGGAAAGACACCATATGAGATGGTGAAGCAAAAGAAGCCTAACCTGAAATACTTTCATATTTTCGGGTGTAAATGTTTTGTTTTGAAGACTCATCCAGAACAGTTGACCAAGTTTGAGCTAAAGGCAGATGAAGGAATTTTTGTTGGCTATCCACTGTCAACAAAGGCATTCAGAGTTTACAATCTGAGAACTAAAGTGATCATGGAATCTATACATGTTTCTTTTGATGATAAGAAGATAACTGGACTTGAAGACAAAGATGAATATGATAAACTGAACTTTGAAAATGAAGTTTTAAACTCTGATGAAGGAAACTCTGATGAAACAATTCTGACAGACTCTGTTGAAACAAACTCTGAACCTCTACTGGTAAATTCTGAAGAAACTTCTCAGTCACAACAAAGGGGAGAACCAGTTGAGGGGGAGCATGATCAAAATGAAGACTCAAACACTGATACTGAGTCAACTGAAAAATCTGGATCAAACTCTGATGCTTCAAACTCTGAAAATTCAAATTCTGACTCTGGGCAGTCAAGTTCAGGGGGAGTCTCAGAAAACGAAGATAGATCACAACAAAATCAGGAGAGCATGGATCAAGGGGGAGGATCACATGCTGATACAAGTCATTTACCTTCTGCTAGGAAATGGACTAAATCACATACACCTGATTTGATAATTGGTGATTCAGATGCAAAAGTAAAGACAAGAAGTGCTACTGCAAGTGAATGTCTGTTTCATGTATTCTTGTCTAAAAATGAACCAAAGAAAGTGGAAGAAGCTCTTCAAGATGCAGACTGGATAACAGCAATGCAGGAAGAGTTAAATGAATTTGAAAGAAATGAAGTTTGGACCCTTGTACCAAGGCCAAAGAACAGATCTATTGTTGGTACTAAATGGGTTTTCAGAAACAAGACTGACAGTGAAGGTGTTATCACGAGGAACAAGGCTAGACTGGTAGCAAAAGGTTATTCACAGCAGGAAGGGATAGATTATGATGAAACATTTGCTCCAGTAGCAAGATTGGAGGCAATCAGAATTTTTCTAGCATATGCCTCTCACAAGAAATTCAAAGTGTTCCAGATGGATGTGAAAAGTGCTTTTCTGAATGGAAAGCTTGAAGAAGAAGTGTTTGTTGAACAACCACCAGGATTTGTGGATCCCAAATATCCAGATTATGTCTACAGGCTAGATAAGGCACTATATGGACTTAAGCAGGCACCAAGAGCATGGTATGAGACACTTGCTCAGTTTCTTCTAGAAAGTGGATTCAACAGAGGAAAAATTGACAAAACTCTGTTTTATTTCAATCAAGGAAGTGACCTTCTTTTAGTTCAAATTTATGTTGATGACATCATCTTTGGGTCTACTAATGATAAACTCTGTAAGAAGTTTGCCAAGCTCATGCAGTCCAGATATCAAATGAGCATGATGGGAGAGCTTAGTTACTTTCTAGGCCTACAGGTGAAACAAACAGAAGATGGAATTTTCATTAATCAAGAAAAATACACCAGAAATCTTCTCAAGAAATTTGGTATGCTTGACTGTTCATCTGCATCAACTCCCATGGCAACAGCAACTAAACTGGACAAAGACACAGGAGTTTCAGTGGATATGACAAACTACAGGGGCATGATAGGATCTCTTCTATACTTGACAGCTAGTAGGCCTGACATCATGTATGCAACCTGTCTTTGTGCAAGGTTTCAGGCAGATCCTAGAGAGCCACATCTGACAGCTGTGAAAAGAATCTTCAAGTATCTCAAGGGCACCATATCATTAGGTCTGTGGTACCCCAGAGAATCAGATTTTAAGCTACTTGGGTATTCTGATGCAGACTTTGCAGGTTGCAAGGTAGACAGAAAGAGCACTAGTGGAAGTTGTCAATTTCTTGGTGACAGACTTGTTTCCTGGTACAGCAAGAAACAGAAATCAATCTCCACATCTACAGCTGAAGCAGAGTATATTGCAGCTGGTAGCTGTTGTGCACAGATCTTATGGATGAAGAATCAATTGCTGGATTATGGATTGAGGTACAGTAATATCCCTATTTACTGTGATAATCAAAGTGCTATTGCTATGACAGGTAATCCAGTACAGCATTCAATGACCAAGCACATCAGCATAAGGTACCACTTCATCAGAGAACACGTGGAAGAAGGAAATATTGAACTACATTTTGTATCTACAGAACAACAGCTTGCAGATATCTTCACTAAACCATTGAGTGAAGCTACATTTACAAGACTGGTCAATGAACTAGGAATGGTCTCTGGTTCTGACTAGAAATGTTGGTTAGATTCAAACTTTACTTATGTGATGTATTAATCATATTTCCTGATTGGTTAAATGCTAAATGAACTCTGTTGATTAAACTCTGTTATGCATACTCTGTTAAACTCTGTCAGTATGTCGGTATGTCATACACTGTTAATAAGTATGATAAACTCTGTGAACTCTGAGTTGATTTTTGTCTGAATGAAAACACCAATGAAGAAATATGTATGAAGCATGATTCTCAGCAATTAATCATGAATCTTTCTGAGTTATTGTGATCTAATCTTAGATTGTGCAGAAAGTTAACACAACATGATACTGGCTCATATTTATAGAATCTCTTAGTTTATTTTGTCCTAAACTCTGAGTCTATAAATACTGTGTGCATTACCTTTCATGAAAAACTACTGATGTTGATGAACTCTAAACTCTGTTAGTTATACTCTGATAAAATAAAATGTTTACTGCAATACCCCAAAGAAAATGTATATAGGTTGTTATACTCCTTTGAGATTATGTTGGATACTAGGATGACCCAGGAACCTATTGGTATATAATATGTGCTAAAATTCTCTGATTTTTGGTGACTAGTTAAATACTAGGATGACCCAGGAACTTATCAAAATGATAAGGGCTAAAATTTTTGAATTTTTGGTGACTGGTTCCAACCTCTGATTACTGGAATGAAAAAAAAATGAAAATAAAAAAAAATGATAAAAATAAAATAAAAAAATGTATATAAAGGGGGTATAAAATAAAAATTACTGTATAAAGTTCGATTACTTCAGAGTTTAGCTTTCATCATACAGTCAGTGTTTACTATGACAGTTTGTGCATTCAGTGTTTATTGATTTACTTTATGGATTTTATGAAAAATTAGATGCTCTAAAAATTGACTTAGTAAACTCTGCTTCACACACACAAATATTCACAACTGTGCAATTTATGAAAGGGTTTCGGTGATAAAGTTGGAGAATTGACAAACGCTGTTGATTCGTGATTTGTACTCTAAGGTAAATTTTCACTTGGACAATTTGAAAGTCTTGGAGTAAGTAGGGTTTGTGACAACTGTTAATCAGTGGATAGTTGATGAATGTGTTCTTTATATGATTACTTTAATTAGTCTTCATATTCTCTTCTTGATTAATTTTCTTGAAGAACAGTTCATATAACATAAATAACAGTTGCAGAACACAATGAATATGATTAGAGAAACAAAATTTTCATTGATAATACGAAAAAGATTACAAGCAAATATTACATCTTTTTGTTTTCTCTATCTGCTAATCTATTCAACAGGAATGTAAAAGGTCCGTCCACACCACTCCATTGTTAGCAAAAATTCCCAGATCCCATCTTTGCCACTTTATTTGGGTGGAAGTTGAAGGGATAAGGTTATTTTTGCTGACATATTCATTAACAATGGTTGGTGGTGGTGGATGAGGATGCCTTCGAGGAGAGCCATGCCAATGTTGCTTGGAGGGCAGCATCGATGTCGATCACCCTTGCAGGTTTCTCTCTCTCGAGCTCTTCCAGACCAGCATCCATTTGCAGCCACAGCGTCTCAAGCTGCCTTTCCCACTCAAACGCTTCAAATTCTTCACGCGTATAGCTGAAGATGTCCCTATTCTCGACAAGATGAAGGTTTTTCTCTTTGATGGTAAGGTTTGCCATTGTTTTTCAAGAGTATTTGGTTTGAAGGGTTTGTGATTTTACAGGGGAGACTGAAAGGTTAAAGCTTTAATGAAATAATCTGAGTAAGTCTCTAGGCCTTAAATAGAGATGGGTAAGAACGAAGTTCTTAATCGCTTCGTATTCTGGTTATTAAAGGCAACGGGTAAACGTTTCAAATTCTAGTTTTACTTGGGTCAAGATATTTTTAAAAGAGTATTATTTGATTTTTGTTTAAATCAAATATTTTAATGTTTTAATTCTTTAATATACTCTTCTTAAAAATAGGCGCACGTGCCCCACTCGCCCTTTAATGTGTCCCACTTACCTATTATCGTGTCCCACTACACATTAATCAATGAACTGATTGAGTGTTTGTTACATAAGAGATTGAGTTTTTCATTACTTTAATCACTTTTGTGTCCAAACGATTTTGACTTATTCTTACATCTCACAGTTTTCTTATTTTTCTCTTGGGCACTCACGCAAACACCTTTCTACATACATATCTCTTGGAAATTCTTAACTCAATGGCATCTAAAGCATTCACTGCTCTTGGTTTACGGTTTCTTCTTAACAACTATGAAGCTCCACTCTATCATCAACGCGTTCCAGAATCGTTTCATCTCATGCAGAACTTCTTGAGGGATTCAGAGATTGGACAAGCTCTGATTGGACCTGCTACTCTTTCTGCGTCTCAAATTACTTCATTCTGGCAGAATTCAGTTTATGAGGATGGAGGAGAGAGTGGAACTCCTACCATTATCTTCACTTACGAAGGCCAAGATTATGTGATTACTCCACAGACTGTACGAGATACAATGGGGTTTGATACACATACTTCTTATACTCTGGTTAATGAAACTTATCTGAGAGAGATGCTACGAGAGATTGGTTACATGGAATCTCTTGACAAGATTGGCGGCATAAAGAGACCAAATCTCAGAAAGGAATGGAACTTCTTCTTTGATTGCATAACAAGGACGTTCCAGAAGAAAGTCACAAACTGGGATGCCATTCCTATAGACAGTCTCCAAATCGGGTATTCTCTGCTCTATGGTACTAATTTTGATTTTGGTCGACATGTTCTGATGAGCTTAGGTGATAAATTGTCAGAATCTACTACTGTTTATTATGCTCGTTTCTGTCAAATGTTGTTCAATGCATGTGTACCTGGTCTTGAAATTGATGAAACTGATGAATAGATCCTTTTAGAGTCAATAAGCGAATATTCTCTGATATGACTAACAAGGATGTTGGTAAAGCAAATCTCCCTGCTTTTGTCATGCCTCTTGCTCTACGAAATTTTCTCAATCAACCACAAGAACCACAACAACCTGAACCACAACAAGATCAACAAGAACCATAACAAAATGAACCTGAACAACAACAACAACCTGAACCACACCCTGAACCTCAACCATAACCAAACACTGAATCACCTGCAAAGCAACCTTCACCCACTTCACACACAAACTCTGATTCGTCACAATCTCCACCAGCATCACAGTCTAGAATGCAAAGAGTTAAGAAGGCAATTACTAAACGACGTGCAAGTCTAAAGCAGGCAGAAGAGACACAAAGAAAATCAAAACGGAAATCTCCTGAAGCTGTTTACACTAGAAGGGGGCAAAGAATGAAAGCTCGGGCAAATATGCCTAAGTCACCATCTGTTGAAGAGGATTCAGACAATATACCTCTAGCAAAACGAAGAAAAGTGATATTCTCTGATTCTGTGGATGAAGATATTGAAGCTCCAGAGGTTGTTTCACAGCAAACACCTCCTGTTGAGATTGAGAAAGATGAAATACCTGCAGAGGATGAAATACCTGCAGAGGATGTAATGCCTGCAGAGGATAAAATGCCTGCAGAAGAGGATGCAAGAGATGGTGTTTCTCCAATAAATGATGTTCCTGATTCATTTATGTCATTCTCTGATCCTATCTCTGATATTGGTGTAGCTGATCAACCTACGGCTGTTCTTTCTGAAGCTGTGGCATCTCATACTGAGTTAATATCTGATGCTCACCAAACTGTTGAAGAAGGTGAAGAAATTGATCAGGGAACCAAAGTAACTTCTCAGTCAATGCCTGTTGCTGAGCCTGAGCAACATGGAGAAAATCTTGAAAAGCCTACAGAAGAAATTGCTAAATCTATGGCTGAAGATGAACCAGTTAAAGCTACAAGTGTTGAAGCTGAAGGTGACAGTAGTGCAAACTCTGATGCTTCTCTGAGTGCACCAGTACAAACTGATAATAAACATACACCTTTTCCTCAACCTTGTACTTCTCATGAAGTTGAGAGAGCACAATTTGCCAAGAATGCTGCTGAATGGTACAAAGAAGATTGTATTTTTCCACCAGAAAGAGCAGCTAAGTTTGTTAAGCAAAGTGCTGATACTATCTCCAATCCAGAGATACTTTCTTGCTTGAAAGCAACTATAGTTCAAGTTAAAACTCTGGATAGACGATTTGATGATACTAATTTGGCAATCACTGCTTTGCGAAATGAGGTTGTAGCTAGAGAAATGAAAATGGAAACACATTCAAAACTAGTGACTACAAAATTCTCTAAAGCTCAAGACAATATCTTTGCCAGGCTGAGTAAAGTTGAAGAGAATCAGTCTGACTTTTCTGCTAAAATTGATTCTATTGCTACCTCCCTGGAGTTAATTACTTCTATCCTTATGCCTGATGATGTCAAAAAGGGGGAGAGAGTTGTCAGAAGGGATAGTGCTGGAGATGGAGGGGCAAGTAACAAAGGAAAGAAAAAGGCTGAAGAGGTTCAAACTCTGAGAACTACTAAGTCATCAAAATCACAGTCTGTTGGGAGAAATACTGATACTCAAGGAACTTCAAGGACCAAGAGTTTACTGTTATCTTCTAATCCACAAACTGATGAAGAATTGGCTGCTAAGCTGTTCATTGAAGAGAATGAGGAAGGAGTAACGATTGAGGACATTGAAGCTGAGGAAAAGAGTTTACAAGAAGAACATCTTAAAGCTTTAAAGTCTGATAAGGTACAAAGAGGAAAAGCTCCTAGACCTGTTGTTAAAGGTGTTGTGATCAGAGAGAGGACTGATGTTAGTCAAAGTTCTCGGTTCTCAAAGGAAGCAATTGCAGCAGAGGCTAAACTCAAGCTAAAAGGCATTGAAGGTGAAAGTTCACAGAAGAAAGTTACAACTTCTGTTGCATCTCAAGCAATGATCACACCTTTACACTCTTCACAGTTGAAATCTGTTTTTGGAAAAGGAACAATTTCTGATCCAAATGTGTTATCTGGAGTCTCAATGAATGTTTCTGATGGAAAAGCTTTATCTGGCAAGGTTGGAAATAATAAGGGTGGACTAGGTTCACATAGAGACAAAAGGCAATATACTGGTCCTAGAGATCCTTCTTCACTGGCTGTTCCAGGTCGTGGTGTTCCTCAAGAGAGTTTGGACAGACTGGAATCAGTGCAGTTAGTTCATCAGAAGAGTTTAGACAGGGATTTTCTTTTATACTTCATGGCTGATGGGACAGTATTCAAAGTTGGTGAGGATGATATTGGCTTGAAATGTTGGGAAGAACTAGAGTATGTTCTGTATCTTCTCAAGGTGAATAGTCGAAGGACTCAGTCAGTTGCTAATGTGCTCAGACAGAAAATGACTCAGAATCTGGCAATCAGAGGACAGAAATACAATAGCAGATATATTCCTAAGTACAGGGATTACAAAGGCAATCTCATTGAAATGAAGAAAGGTACTGCAAAGTTAAAAACTGATTTGGGAATCACAGTACTTGACTTCAATACACAGGCAGAAAAAGTCAGATTTATCAGACTGGGTAATGAAATGAGAAGGAACAAGATTTATGATCTTAGGGCTGCTATTTACCAGACAGATGAAAGTGATCCTCATCTCAGAGAAATCAAAGAAGCAATGAAGATTGAACTTGAAAATGCAGAAAGAAGATTGCTGATTGATTATCTCAGAACCATGCCAGATCTTGAAATTATAAGAGATTAAGTTCTGTAAGAATTTTCTTATTCTCTATAGTTTTTATTAAGTAGAAGCTTAAACTCTGAATTTGTATAAACACTGTATTTGTCTATTTGTTTTGACATCATCAATTATTGTCATTAACTTGTGCATTTTTGCTAAATGAACAAGTTGGGGGAGATTGTTAAATATAATTGATGTGTTTTGATCAGTGTGTAAGTGTTACAGGGAGTTATCAGAGTTTAGCTGGAAGCAGTCAGAGTTTGCGTAAACTCTGACAGTTGGAAGCTCGACAGAGTTTGTTAAACTCTGTCTGGAGGAAGCGCGTCTACTGTTCAACAGTGATTGAAGGTTAATTATGGAAGCGATATCTTTGAAGATTGGAAAGCTATCAAAGAGATCGAGTTGACATAGGAGACGTGTGACAATCTGTAATTGATATCATTGTATAGCTGATTATTAGGAATATCAATTAGAGATTGTATCGTAGCTGTATGGTATATAAATACAGATAGGTTAACCCTAGAAGGGTATCGATAACGAATTATCATTATTGTAACCTAGCAGCTCTTTGTGATATTTTACATCACGAAGAGGGTTTGAAATACAAGAAGTTTTTTAAGTGCATAAACGCTTTTACTTATTAATCTCTCATACAAAGTTGATTATTAATTGTGTATTCGGCCTAACATGAGTGTTTACTTGTTTTTTCATATGAGATCCCGAGTTTTGTCTCAAAGATGTACTCTTGTAGGCTTAGCATGGTTACCAACTTATTCTTACATTTGACATGGGCTTTTGAGAACTTATGCATGTTCATTGAGTAGACTATGTGAATACTTGCACTTTCAACACCAAGACATTGCGTATTTACTTTGATTCTTAAGTTGATATGGCATGAGAGGATTTGAAGGTATGGTAGGATATTAGTACTAGATTATTTGTATTTTCATAATAGTTGCATTCATGCATTGCATTGGATTTTGTGGGTACATTCGCTATAGGCCCTCACGAGACCTTACTCGTCCACTAGGGCTGCCTAGAGGTTTAAAGGGCTTGTTGCATATGCCAAATGCAACCGTGATCACCTACGGAAGTGGTACTAGTTAGTTAGTTAGTTGTAATTGTTTATGCATGAGGACAAGCATCGGTTTAAGTTTGGGGGTGTGATAAGTGGATTTTATATCCACTTGAAGCATTCCATATCGGCTTAAATTGATTGTCTTGGACTCAAGTTCATTGTAGTTTTGATGTGTTTTGTTTATTGTGCAGATTTACAAGAATGTCGATTATGGTTGATGCTTCTATCGTTTTTGGAGGATAAATTGATTAAAATTCGGATTTCTGAGAAGGTTGCGCAGTCTACACTGTTTTAGCCATATCTGGAGTTCTAGAAGTCCGTTTTCAGCGATCTTACTGTCCACACGAAGCTCGGGAGATTTTCTACAACATTGGACAGGTCGTCCACGCACAGGCTGCGCGTGGTGGGCGCAGGCAGCGTGGCAAACAGACTGATGGGAGCAGGAAATTACTGTTTTGCCCTTTTTAAGTTCTAATTGTATTTTGGGCAGTTTTTAGTACCTTAATCGAATTCTAATTATAATAGAAGGTAATTTATTGCTGGGCAAGAAATCTAGAGCCTATTTAAACACATCTTAGCATTGTAATTCGGATCAGTTTTATTATTGTAACGTATAATTGCAAGGAAGAAAAGTGGAGAAGGATTCAACGTTCGTGACAAGCATGGATCTAGATCTACTTCATCTTTTGTAGACTTTGGATTATAGATTTGTTTTCTCAACTCTTTGTTTTATTAATATTATTGCGTCTTTCTTTCATATCTTGTTTATTATCATGTTTTCATCAAATCCCATGACGATGAACGGTTCAATTATGAGCTAATCGTTGTCATGGGATTCTAATGGATTTATTTACGTAGCTTAGTAGTTTGATTGCTTTAAAGATCTGTGTGTGGTGTGTAATTGATATCCTCGTATGGTTAATCTTAATGCTTTTAGATGCGTAGCTAACATCTAAATTGAATTGTTAATCTCTTGTGAAACGAGAGTGGATCTTGAGATTTAGAACTTGCCATGCTAGCATAGGATATGTTGATGTTTTAACATCATGATTTGTGACGTAAATAGAGATATTATGCTGCCCTATGTGATCTTAATAGACAACTTGTTCTTCAACTGTTATGTTTTCAAATCTTATAGAGATATAGGGTCTAAACATAATTGGTGTCTACCCATCTTCTATCTATTTTGTGGATGTATGCGTAGTTTGGTGTTAGTATACCGAGAGGTAGCTTATACTTGTTTCGTGTTATCTGGTCAGATATCAAAACCATCACATGCATTGATTAAAGGCGTCGACTCTAAGTAAAGTAGATAATGAAGTTAGGATCCCATGTTATTCTCATATAAGTAAATCAGTTTTAATCTCATTAGTTAATTAATTCTTAGTTTGATAATTTGCATCTTAGTTTAATTTAGATAATTAAAAACCCCAATTTGTTATTTGTCTTAGCAGTGAATTAAAACCATACATTGTTGCATAGGTACATTTACTGAACTGAAACCTAAACCTGATCTCTGTGGAACGAACTTGATTTTATCTATATTACTTGTGACCACGTATACTTGCGTGATATTGTGTAAACAACAGCTACGCCCTAACTTCCAACCCATGCCAATAATCGCTTCTCACATCGTGTTTATAGTCGTCTCGTATTCTCTCTATAATGTTCAAACTGATAACTCCAACTGCCAAATTAGCTTATGCGACTTCGGATTAGCTGTCTCGCTCATAACCAAATCTTCAAACGAATCGAACTCCTACTCGTGCGATATGTCGAGAGACTATATAACGTCGTAATACTTGTCGTAATAACATAAGGCAAACCTTATCCTAAATCATTCTACCCAATGTCTATCTTAGACAAGTATACTTAACCCTCCTAATCTATTTCAGTGACCACAACCTGTAGCTCTGATACCAACTGTGGTATCCCATAATCTGGGGTACAGATTTGGGGCCACTAACCACAATCAATATAATACATACCCGGATATAAGCTTAACATAATAAAAGAAAACCCCTTAACCAAGATCGCATACAGGCTATGGTATGAAACAAACTATTAAGTTACATTATTACAATCCAATCTTTGAATAAAATTGTTATACAAATTGCTAACAAACTAAGTCCATCTGATGAACTAGTTAACCAACCTCTGACAAAGCTCAAGTCACTACCCGACCAAGTCAACAACTCATCTCGTCTCTATAAACTGGAGAAATAAAACAACAATGCAAGAGTGAGCCGACAGTGCTCAGCAAGTATAAATGTGTATAAATATCAATAACAATAATAAATTCTTATCAACAAGAATAAACATTATAGGCATCAAAGGAATCAAGCTTTAAAGCAACTCAACCTCAATGTATAGATTAGAATTGGATTTTTATATATTTTATAAAAAAACAATAAGGTTAGGCTGCTGATCAGTCACGCACTAACCCCGGACAAATGCACGCAGCAATGTCCTATAATGGATCCACGACACGCATTGGCCTTATTAACTTCCGACCACGAATCTGGTCCGACCTTACGGTCCAAAAACATTTTTATCACGACCACGATAGGGACCGACATTTCGGTGAAAACATTCCAATTCTACCTCAAACTCACGAGGTTTCGGAACAATAGACAACCTTACCACAACAACTAACTGGAAAACTCACGTTCCAGAACAACAATTCATAATTAAGAATCACTGATGAAATATCAACATCAACCGGTATCAACAAGATCAACCCAGCAACAAGGGTAAATAAAGAATAATAATATCAATAGGTGTCGACGAGTTCGACACGATAAAGGGGTGATAAAGAACAATAATCTCAAAGGTATCGACAAGTTTGATACGAATAATGTGGGGTCATAACATCATTAGATTTATTAAAGAAAGAATTCACTTGAACAATAAGTGAAAGGAAATACTTGCCTGGTAATCACTACTTAATCCGTCTAAATGTCTGAACGTCTCACTCAACTACTGACTTTTATACGTCCCGTCCACTCGATTCTACAATCCTTATTTCACATCAATACTTCTGACTGACCTTTGTCTACTTTAAACACCTCTCATAGGGATACTGAATTCAAACAGAGCATTTAAACACTTAATCAAACAGCTAATCCCTTTTACGACCCACTATCACGTAATGCACGTCATCACATAATACTTAGTCATTTAAATCACATCCAATAGACCATAATAATCACATTTAGCATTTAATCGACTTCAGAAACATTTTTAAAACGACTCTCAACCTTTGTTTCAACATAAGACTAGACTTTGGATATTTTAAAACAATTTTACAGTATTTTCTGGATTTATTAAACCACAAATACATTTTTAAAACAACACAGACTCTGCTTTCAACACAACTGGACTCCAGATATTTTTGAATTCTTGCAAATCATTTTCTAGATTTTTAGAAAATTTTCTACTATTTTTAAATCACTTTAAAACAGAAAACAAATTAAAAGAAAATTTTTCGAAATAACCGTTTTATAGAACGGACTTTTCCCCGGGATAATATCCCCTCAATTTCAATACCAACAATACAATTCAACTATACTTCATATATATACCCACATAAACTCATCGTAAACGAAGAACACGAACACCGGAACCTAAAAATCCGGCCAACATTGAATATTTCGGGGAATAAAAACAAGCTCTATAAATTCCGAAATTAACATATATAAACTATCACGTTCAAATATAAATAAGTGCGGAAGAAGAATTTCAAAATCTTACCGAAAAATGAATTTCGGCCACTCTAAAAGTATTTTGGTGTACAAAAAATATGCCCAGAAAAATCCGAGATTAATACCCATATACGAACACACGCCGCATAGACTCCTAGAATGCTCAAGATCATCAAAGTCCTCTTCTACACTCCAAAAATAATTAAAATAGAAAATCCACCCAGAAAATTTCTTGTTTAAACAATAACAATATATATATATATATAGGGTCCTACTCCACTACAAACTAAAATTAACTACAAACTATAAACTAAACACTAATTCAATATTTCATGCTAATCTAATGATCAAATTAGGGGTACCCCAATACAAAAAGTGTTTAAAATAATTGGCTCCATTCAGCAAAAAAAATAAATCACTGTTCACGTGATGACGTGGCAGTGGATTTCACTGCTTAACGGTGCTTCGCACCTTCTTGTACGGCGCTTCGCGCCTTTATCATTCTAAAGTTGTAAGGAATGACAATCAATGGTAAAGGCAATAGACGATTGACGGGTGTGTCGAGGGCCTGCGGCCCTCATGACTACCTAACTCATCCGTTTACTGTCTTAAATGCTTCGTATTTCCACGGCAAGTTTTTTTTTGGTGGATAGAGCCAATTATTTTAAGCATTTTTTGTGAAGGTACCCTTGGCGGGAACCTTAGAATAAATGAAATATAATTAATCTATTGTTAGTTTGTAGTTTGTATTTAAGGATTGATTTGTATTTGAGCAAAACCCTATATATATATATATATATATATATATATATATATATATATATATATATCAACGCGTAGATCATGAAGAGCTGATCGTTTCCATATATAGATATTGAATTTTGGATGAACGATTTGAGAGTAATGAATTTTTGAAGATTAAAAATATATAAAGGAGAGAGACAGAGAGCGGATGGGGAGGCGGCGGAGAGAAAAGTAAAGGAGGGGTGTGTGTTTGGTGTTGCACGTGTGTTTGCTAAGGATAAACAAGTATTAGAACTGGGGTTGCTTTTGTTTTGTAAAAAAAATGGGCTTTGGCCCCAATATTTTTTTTAACATAAAACTAATACCCCAAAATAATTCTTGATCCCTAACTTTATCTAATTAGTCCCAAAAATCATCAATTAAATAATTAGCGGGTAAAATAATAATTTTTATTTTTACAAATAAAATAAATAAAGGTTTTCCAAAATCATTTTTGATCCGAAACTGTATACTCGGATAAAATTGAAAATTTTATTCTTTCTAAAAATTAAAATAACCATGCACAAAATTTTTATAAATCCCGGATTGTTCAAAAATATATAATTACACAATTATTGAATAATTTCATAACGCACCAAAATACCAATAAGGTCACTAATAAAATACCGGGTAAAATTCTGGCACAGGAAAAATACAGTTCTGATCCTTAAAATTCTAAAATAACCTCAATTTACCAAAAATGTAAAAATACCACATTTTCGAATGCTTTGAAAAATTATTCAAATAAAATTTTTGTACACGAATAGAATACCGGATAAAATGTTGGCACGAATGATATACCAACTCGATCCATAAAATCATAAGGCGGACTCAATTGACCAATATCGATGAAAAGATCAATTTTTTTTAATAAAATAAAAATAATTACTAACAAAGACGGTACCAAATACAGTCTACATGAATCACATATTAGTAATTAAACACGTACAAGCATTCAATTATAATAAAATTCCCACAATCTTATTCCTCATTTATGGAAAGAGCAATAAAATATTTAAATAATAATATTAAATCCTGAAAAATTCGAATTATTACAGTATACCTTAGATCACATATGAAATTCCAGTTCCAGTTATAAGCTTCCTCAGCTTTGTAGCTGAACCTACTAGCTTCCGGTATTTTCCCTTGAAAGCCATAATCTAACCCCGAGATGCTCCTTTTTCCTGCAAAGATAACCTTCGTGTAAGAATTCCTTGTGTTCCAAACCATGGAACTTCTACATGGAGCTCCTGTTGTTGCAAAGATGCTCTAAGTCTCCAAAACCTGAGCTACGACAACAGCTAGAAAAGGTGATTAGTAGCATGATCTAATTAGTTCATTTATATAATGCATACAACTCATACACATAGAAGACATGGATGTAAGTATGAATATGTGAGTGCAAATGACTTTGTTGCTGCTTCCACAATCAAGCAGGACCTCGACGAACACATTCTTCAAGATATAATGCCACAACTTTCAGAAAATTCTATGAACCCATGTCAATGATCCTCCTAAGATGTTGTTAAGTTTCCCGGGACTTCATGAATATGTGCCCATAAACCTTGGGACTTTTCCAAATCGTGCCCATAAACCATGGGGCTTTTCCCAAGTGAATCTATAATCCATAGGTTGTAGGTGATCTCATATGCATACCTCTCAAGAGGGGCCAAAGGAAGGTTATAGAGACCTCCTAAATTGCTGATATGTCAAGTGGCTACATTATGGGGCATATGGCGTACCTAGGTACCTACTTGACAGCTTCAGCTAGCAAGTTTGAAAACATTATTGAAATCCATACATTGTGAAAGTAAATGTATATGAAATAATGGCCTTTTTCTTTATAAATCCATATAAGCTTGCTTTCTTAAAATCATGAGATATGCACATTTAGATAAACATGAGTTCATATACTGCAAAAAATAATGATCCATCTAAATAGATGAGGTTCGAATGATGTTTTTAGCGTGACGCTATGAAAAATTTCCTTATGTGCATATAAATCATGCATGATAATGAATTTGTAAAAGTATGAGAGTAGAACTTATCTGTTTCCTTATGGTTCCACTTTAGATTCAGGTCCGCCCATCGAACCTACTTGGTGGAAGCTCCCTCTTCATAAGCTTAAAATGAGAACCTCTTTTCCAATATGTAAACTCTTCCTATGGGAATTTGAGTTACACCCTGAGCCATCGAATTTCTTTTCCATATGACATGTAAAACCTTCTCCAGCATGAATCCTAAGTATGTTGATCAGCTCCGAAGTAGTTGGCCAAAATCCAGTAGTTGTACATGAACCTCAATGAACCATAAATAAAGCAGTTGTAGCTGAACCGCACTTCCAAAACTTGGCCTTCTATGATCTGTGTAGGCCTAACCCGTATCGAACCTCCATATGCCTTTAATCCTAAATCTTCATGAGCATCATTCCATTGACGTGTAGATTTTCCAAGAACCCATGTCTTCAACAACGAAAGGGCTTCACTACCAAACCAAAGGTTTTGTAAGCCTAATATTGATGAGCTCATAGTCCAATCTGAATTCCAATCCACATCCAGTTCTTTGAAGTTCGCACCAACTCGAACATCATTTAAGAGCTACACCTTTCCATCTAGCTGGAGCTCATATAAGTCTTAATATGTGTCAAAACACACATATACATGTATACTTCAAATATGGCCTGTACTTCGGCTCCCATATTTTTCATCCTTACGCGGCTCTTCTTGCGCCTAGTTTCCCTAGGATCTAGATGAACCTGATAGCATGATACCATAACAGATTTCAATATAGAAGGACCTCATGGGTCGAAACTTTTAAAGCATAGTGCGAACCTAAACTCATAGGAACTTCACAATCCAAAAACCTTTAACGAACCCCGCGAACCTAGTTTCATAGGATCGTCCCGAGCTAGAAACCATTCCATATTCCAATCTAAGTCCAGCCCATATTCTAATCCAAGTCCAATTTCACAATGTGATTGGTTATTCACCAACTTGATTACACAGAAGCATAATGGCATTACGCCTTTTCGGGGTTCAAGCGAGCGAACCTCCAATACAGAAGGACCTCATAGGTCTAGTTCCAATTCCATTCACATGTGATCCATTCCACTCATGTATAATCCATACATTTCCAATCCAATCAAGCTTCATATAATTCGTGTAATCCATAAGCATATAATCCATATGCTTCCAGTCCATTAGCATATAATGCATATGCTTTCAATCTATTAATCCCAGGGAGGTTCGTACCTAAGAAGTCCTATCTAAAAGGTATCTACCTAGTAGGTCCATACATCCACTATCCCCCTAGTTCTTTAACATATGACTAACAATGATGAAGAGCTAAATTCAATCATTCAGGCATGCAAGATTCACATATGTTCCACAAATTTACTGAGAAAACATATTTCATGTATCATATAAACGAAGAGCACATAAGCATGTAAACATATAATCCACATCAGTCATGAAAACATATAATCCACATAAGTCATATAAATAAAATGGCACACATTTTACTGACGACTAAATAGATCAAAACCTGAACAACAGTGTGGTAGTTGTACCTTACAAATCATTTTATCTCTCCTAAGCCTAAAAGAGGTCTACTAAATCCCTACCCAAAGGTGTCCACCGGGGAGGTTTCTCTAAAATTCCAATATCCAAGTACGTCCAAGCCATGTTTGAATCTCGTGAGTTGGCAAATATAGGGAAGCTCCACAAGATTGTGAATCTAAAACATTTCGACATGTTATGAACCAAGTCCTCCAACAAAATTCATAATCCAGATCCAAGCTAATTCTATGAATACTTCAAGAATCAAATTTTTTAGAGGTTCACGCACAAACCTCAAGAATCTCTAGATAAAACCAATGCACCTGCATACTGTAGATGAAACCAATGAACCTGCTGCCAGCTGGTGAAGCAATTGAACTTGCAACCAATAGGTGAGTTCCTCATGAAGCTGCACATGCAGCTGAATCCAATCACCCTGCAACTAGCAGGGGAAATCCAAAGAAGCTGCTCCTGTAGTTGAATACCAATGCACCTGCGCCCGCAGGTGAATTCCAATGAAGCTACAACTAGCAACTACATCTAATGAATCTACTACCATCACATAAATCCAATGAAGCTACAACCAGTAATTGAATACCGATGCATCTGCACCCTTAGGTGAATTTCAATGAAGCTACAACCGGCAACTCAAATCCAATGATTCCAAAGAAGATGCACCCGCAACTTTATTCCAAAGCACCTGCACTACAGGTGAATTCCAAAGAAGCTGCAACCCGCAGCTGAATCTAATACACCTGCAACCACCATGTGAATCCAATGTACCTGCAACCAGCAGGTGATTACAAAAGAAGCTGCACCTGCAGCTGAATCCAATTAACCTGCAACCAGCAGTTGAATACCAAATAAGCTACACCTGCAGCTAATTCCAATAAAGCTTCGACTCATAGCTGAAATCCAATGAAGCTGCACCTGTAGCTGAATCCAATCAATCTGTAACCAGTAGGAGAAATCCAAATAAGCTGCTCCTATAGCTAAATCCAACAAACCTGCAACCACCACAGAAGCTGCACCTGCAGCTAGTTCTAGTAAAGCTACGACCCGCAGCTAAAATCCAATGAAGCTGCACCTGTAGCTGAATCTAATCAACCTGTAACCAGCAGGTGAAATCCAAATAAGCGGCTCCTGTAGCTAAATCCAATCAACATGCAACCAGCAGGTGAGTACCATAGAAGTTGCACCTGCAGCTAATTCTAGTTAATCTATGACCCGTAGCTTAAATCCAAAACAGATGCAACCAGCAACTGAATACCAATGAAGCTACAAGCAATGAACCTGCAAACCATAGGTTGAACCAATACACCTATAAACCACACGTTAATGCCAATAAATTTGCAAACTATAGGTGAAGCCAATAAGCCTGCATCCAACATGTGAAGCCAATGATCCTGCAAACCACAAGTTAATGCCAATGAACATGCGTAATGTCAATGAACCTGACTCATTCCTTTTTTGAAAACTCCATTCGCTTAAAAATTTAGCCCTTTCAAGATGTCATCCTGGACAGTATATCATCCACTACCCCCTGGTTTCTTGCAGCCATTTTATGCAAAAGGAACCTTATATAATCTGCATCCAGGTTTGACCACTCTTCACCATGAATCTCTAAGCTTATGTGAGCGTACTCATTGTAAAAAACAAGAGGTGTCATAGAAGAAGTAGCTTTGACTTGCATTAGCCCTTCTATGAGAGACCATGTTACTCTTCCTTAATGATGATTCCATAATTCCATTTGTAGAACCTTCTAAAAATTCATGCTTGATGCACATATACCACACATACTTGCCGTATAAACACACCTTTGCATTCTGATGATTGTACTCATACCATCATTAAGTGAATCCTTGAATTAAAATGCATATGTTATTTGTTCCATGACTCCCTTGATGTTAGAAATTATATAACTTCAACTTCCATAGGTACAATTGTTTGAACCTTTTGCTACCGGTTTCAGGTACGCATACTTTTAGGATCTTGCTCCAGGTGGATGTCATGAATACATCCATACCTAAACCTCACTCATATATTTATTTGTTCAAAAATCAGGTGCTTTTATAAAAATCTTCCATGTAGCACGGTATCTACTATCCCCCGACTCTTTAGTGCATTTTTTCTTGAGGAGAAGTCTGGATAAACATCCCTGAAGCTGGGCCTTGAACGACTCATCGTAGCTCCAACAGGTGCTGATATAGCCGTAGCTTCAACAGGTGCTGATATAGTTGTACCTCCACCAACAGGTGCCGATATAGTTGTAGCTTCAACAGACTTTACAACTCATACGCGTAGCTACACCTCTCCTTATTGATGGGAGGTTTTTGACCTTTTTCTTTTTCTTGACAGAGATCTTTCTTTGTTTGACCTTCACTTGGTTGCTTCCGCCAATATCTTCAAGCATATTTTTTACCAGGTATTTTGCCTTTCCTCCATCCTTTGGTAAGGAAGCCTCCAATGATAGTGCATTGGTGGAATTGGTGGAAGCTATCTAGCCTTGTGATGGATAAAAACCTCCTTGTAAGGTTCACCTTCAAAACAGAGGTGAATATTTTGCTCATGTACGATCCAGGTTGCCTTTCGATCCTTCATATTTCATTAGGATTATTGACATCTACCAATATTGAGATGGTGTCTTCAGTTGCACCTGATTTCCTTCCACTGCCTTGATGTACAAAGATGTAGCTCCATTATTTCTCAATCTTCCATAGCCTCTGGTGATTTTTCCCTTGAGAGGTTCTTGCTTACATGCCTTTAACATAGATTTCCATTCTGCATCCGTCGGATGGTAGGTAGTTCCATATGTGAACCTCGCACCACTTCCTTTAATAACTGAGAGGTCATCCGTACTTCCTTCTTCATCCAGTAGCATCTTTTAAAGATCCTGATTGAGATTATTATCATTAGCTCCATCTGTAATTCCTTCCATGAGGTATCCCTAAATCCCAGCTTCCAGTATTCGAGGAGATTATAGCAGGAGGACCTCTTTGTGAGGCACCTTCCAACTTATCGCGCATAAGTGAATTACAGTTTGAGAACCTCCTCGAGATTCTTCACTATGATGATCACCATAATTATATTGCTTGAAGCTTTCATAAGCTGAGATAGTTCCTTTCCAGGTTCTTCCTCTTTTAATCTTATTATCGGCTCCTCTATCAGCTGATCACCTTAAATGCTTCATACGCCCCTTCTGTTGTATTTTTCAGAAGAAGGAACTCTCATCTTTCAGTTTATAAGAGGTACCAATTCACCTTCAGCTTCCCTAATAGCCTTTTTTGCTGGAGCTTTAGCGTAATTTAAATCAGACCTTGACACCTTTTGCTTGATGCCTTTAACTAGATATTCTGAGCTTCCGCCTTCCACTATTGGCGAAGCTTCCGTTATGAGCACCAATATAAGTTGCTTTGACCTACTTTTGTAGGTGCTGCCATATGACCACCCAAGAATTCATCAAGGTTCCATTGTACTTTTTTTTAATCCTCAGTCACAACTTCCACATGGTGCACCTTACCTTCATTATCCTTCATTAGAGCACCCATTTTCATCAATGCCATGGGTGGTACTACCCTCCGAAAAACTGGAACCTTCATCGTGAGGTTCCTACATTAAGGCTACCGGTAACATGTTTCCTTCGTTATTCTACATTGAGCTTCCTGTAGTGAATTTTGTCATGGCATAAGGTGGATCTTTTAGAGAACCTCAATCAATTGTAGTAGCTTGTTGTAGTAGAAGAACTACCATAGTCATCCCTGCTGCTTGGATACCTACGCTTACTCATCCAGGAATGCCATTTAGATAACTGGCCCTTCTTAATAGATCCAGGTATAACCATATTTGAACCTCTGTAATAGGTCCAGGTACGACCATAATTGAACCTCTGTAATAGGTCCAGGTACGACCATGATGGAACCTCTGTAATAGGTCTAGGAATGACATAATGGAACCAACATAACCATGAGGAGCTTCCTGATAGATAAAACCTCCCTTTCAATGCCCCAAAACTAGGTCCATGATTGCCCATCAAGTTACACCCTTTTATCACTTCCATTGTGAAGGTCATGAATTGTCGGTATCTCTTTTATTCCTCTTTTATTCTTTAGTAGGTCTTTTAGGTGGACCTCTTTGTCTCGATTTTCTTCCTTAGGAGCCTCCTTGTTAGATATGAAAACTAGATGTTTAGAGAATCCTCCATATCAATGGACCTTTCATCATCAAAACTCTCGCCTAAGAACCTCTTTTCTATGAAGCCCCTTCTTTAAAGAGCTATTTTCACCAAACTTTTCAGGCAGTACTTTATTATTAAACCTTCAGCTTAGTTTATCAACCATGTCAGTGCCTTTGGTAGGTGAAGCTTTTAGATGTTGAGACTTGTCTTTTGGAACCTGCCGTCACGGAACCTTTATTCTAGTTCCTCTTCATTACTCTAGAGATCCACATCTTCATGATTTTCCATGTTAACCTGTACCTCCTCGATCAAGAGGTTCGCATCCTCAATTTATCCAGTACCTCCTTATAAGAATCAAGTCCCAACTTTGAGGTCCTTGCATAACTCCACCTCTGTCAGGTGAAGGTAGAACCATCTGTACCTGCACCTCCTCAGCTGTACCTACACCTTCACAATTGTACTTGCTCCTCATCAGCTGCACCTTTACCATCTTCGGATACAACTACATCCAAATATCCAATAGATTGAATAAACAGCTTCAACTACGTACCTTGTTCATTTGTACCTCCTTAGTCAAGAGGTTCGTATTTAGCTTCACCTGTACCTCCTCGATCGGGAGGTTCGTACCATCTTTCCCATGCAAGTTCATTAACTTACCCCCCCTTACGACCAATAGTATGGTATGTACCAGATCTTTACTCCATAATTTTCACCGTGGGAGCTTCAATAGTCCTTCACCTCCAACCGATTAAACCTCTAAACTGACGAAAACCTTCTACCATATGTGCAACCTCGATATTGAGGTCTCTCCTGTCTTTGCCACTAGAACCTCTCCAGATGGTCGTACCTCCATTAGCGGATGGATGTTCAGCTTCACCTCTCCCATCGAACATATTTGCACTCCTGACATGAGAAGTTGTCGGGTCATAGAAGCTCTCATCACGGAATCTCGTTTTTGGGTATTTTCGATCGAAATTAACATTTGAAAACTTTATTTTCCGGCCATTCTTTTCAGGTCTCTTTTATCAAGCCAAAAGTATGTGCATCTCGGAGCCATATATTGTCTTTTATGCCTTTTCACCACCAAATGACTAGTATGAAGGTGATTACCTCCCATTTTCTTCGCCTTTCTTCCATCAAGCCATAATTTTTCCTCCGTTTCTCCATCTTTTTAGGTTTATTTTCTAGAGTAATGATTCTCCTGCCCATACGTCGAATTCAATCCATGAAATCCTTGCTCAAGACTTTATTCTCGGGCACATTTCAAGATTACCTCGGTCGTTCTTTAAGGTACGATCATCGCTGGAGCTTTTAGACATCGTTCTTCTCAAAAGATCGGAGAAACCCCTCCTTCTAGCGCCAAAAATGTTGTGAGAGAAATCTGCACCAACACCTCGAGTAATCTTCGCTGGAATAACCGATTTTGTCCTTGGATATCGGACGTAGAAACAGGTTCGCACGTCCACAGCTACAGCTCCAACTGCTGGAGCGGGTGGAGAATTGTGGTGTTTTTGGGACTGAATTAGCAAGGTCACCGGATGAAAATAGCTATGAACTCCGACCAAATATGCCCGATAAATGTTTCATTAAGGGTACACGTGCCTTATGTGTGTAGAAGTGAATATCCGAACCCCCTTGCCAACTCCCTACATATCCTATTTATAGGAATCAAGCCCTAATGTAGTTCTTTAGGTCATGGACTCCTTTATTGATCAATAAGCCACGTTTTGATGTGTTTTATCTTCCCTCCAATGCTGATCCTAGTGTTTTGTGGTGAGCTTTTAGTGTCCTAGTCCAAGCACAACACTAGAAACTCAAAAATCCATAAATAACCCATATTTATCCAAGTATATACAAATATATTATGTATATAATGTTGTTGTCACGTTTATAGTGATAAAATCTAGCTAGAAGTCCATTCTTTGAAGATATTTCCGTGCTTCTAAAGTGTAGGAGATTGAGTCCTTGTCCAACTTCACTTCTTTTAGGTGCAGGTGGAGCTACGGCGACATCCGTACCTCCACAGCTTCCAAAACATCCGTACCTCTCAGCTACGGCTACATCAGGACCTCACAACTACAGCTGTATCAGGACCTTACAACTACGATTGTATCAGGACCTCATATTCAATCCACTTAAATTGGGCCTACTAGGTCCATGGGCCTTAAATTAAATCCATTAAATATTTTAGGCACAACATATACATATTAAGTTTTGCCCCTTTACCCTCGATTATTTCAAGAGCAACAACTATTAAAGAATTCATAATAATAAAATTTGTTAGTGCATGGATGTGTGCTCCACCTTATGTCATTAGGTCTTTAAATTCAAATGCTTGAAGGATTTCATTAGCATGTGTCTCCGTAAAATATTACAGCATTTAGCAAAAGTTTCAACAATTAATGAAATACAATATCCATTTTTGTATGATTTTTTACAACATCAACTAATGAAAATCGTAATTAATGCACGAAATAGTAAATATAATATGCAAATTTTTGTTCTTACAATATAAGTGCTTTAACGTGGCAAAGAAAATAAACATAAAATATAAGTGCTTTAAGATCATTAAATTCCCCTTCATGTTACTATTTTTTGTTTCAAAAAATTAATCATTTTATAAATTTAAAGGCACATGCAACATTAAAAAAGTTATTTTTATCGAAAAATTTATTAAAGAATTTATAAATTATATTCAAATCGTCCTACAAATTTAAAGGCACCAACAATATTTGTCATTTTCCTACCAAAACAGCATAGTTCTTTTTTGATTAAACATTAGAATATCCATTAGTATATATTCAATATAAATTGATAAAGGAAGGGATTGAATTGGTAACAATAAAGGAATATCTCTATTATCATTGAGTATGAAATTTAGAAATTAAATGAAATAAAATTATCATATGATTTTCATCTATTTTTTTCCTAGCATATTCCTTCTATAATATAATACTTCCTTTATGTCTCTAAATAGTTGTACATTCTGATTTTTCGGTGGTCGGATTGGCTAATTCTTGACAAAAACTTAAAATCATTATTCTATTATTTTAAAAAATTAAATATTATATTTTAAAATAAATTAAATATAGTTTACAAAGATATTTTTATTTTTCTCAATTAAATAATATATTTAGATAGTGAGAGGATAATTTTTTATAAATAAATAAAGAACAGAGTAATAATTCTACAGAGGAATAGTAATTGGAGGGTTAATAGTAAGAGAAAAGGGCCCAAATGTCACAATTTTAAATTAAATAGTCCAAAATGTCAAAACTCAAAAATTTGGTTCCAAATGTCACACTAAAACACTACATCGTGTAGCGTTTTCAGTTTTAAAATTTTTAAATTTAACGCTACATCGTGTAGCATTTTGGGGATGAGGGTGGGGGAAGCTACATCGTGTAGCATTTTTGGGGGGGGGGGGGAGGAAGCTACATCGTGTAACATTTTTGGAGGGGGGCACGCTACTAGATGTAGCGTTTGGGAAAGTCGGAAGGGGGAGAGAGATATTTTTAAATTATTAAAATATTAACTTTTATTTTTTATTTTTTTCAACTAATATTTAAATTTTTTTCGGTCTTTTCTTTTGGGTTAAATAATTTCCATTCGGGGTTCAACGGGTTCCGTTTGGGATAATTCATATCCGACATATCCGAAAATTGTTATTTCATTAATTTTGATTAAAAAATTGTTATTTTTAACATTCTTTCGAGTTTTGAACCCAAACACCATTTTGAATAGAGTTTTGAACCAAAACTTTATTTAAAGTAGCGTTTTGAAAAAAAAAAGCTAAAAATCAAAACTCAACATCATGTAATGTTTTGGTTTAAATTTTAGTGTAACATTTAAGATCATTTTTTTCATTTATAACATTTTGAATCATTTAATTTAAAATGGTTGTGATAAAGGGGCGAACACCCTAATAATAAAAAGCAGTGTTGTAAAAAGCGCTAATCGGACCTAAGCGGTGGACATACCTTCTAGCGCTTAAGCGGTTAAGCGGGCGCCTAAGCGGTTTTAAAAGCGGATCATTAATCGGATTATAAATAAATATATATTTATATAAATAAATACAATACTAATTTCTTTTTAAAAAAGATAACATTTACATATGACATATTATCAAACGTAACATAACATTGAGAAACGTAACATTTAGAAATATCAAATTATAAATTAATCACATACAATATTAGTTATAATGGACATAAAAAATACAAAAAAATATTTTTTTTAAAATTTTCCGCTTAATCCGCTTTTGACCCGATTTTGACCCGCTTTTGATCCGATTAAGCCGCCTAAACCGCCTAAACGCTTAAATGTCCGATTAGTTCAAAAACCCAGCGTTTAGGCACCGATTCCGCCTAGGCGGCCGCTTAAGCGGCCGCTTAGAGCGCTTTTTACAACACTGATAAAAAGTAAAAACCTTACGATCAAAAGGTTGCAAGAAAACAGATCTTGAATGGAAATTTGTACATGTAAATTATAGTGTTAATTCAAACTCAATCTCTTGGTGTTGGGTACTTGGGGAAGACAAATTTAGAGTACAACATGTGTACATGTAATAGTAATGATTTAATCTAGTAGTCTCTTGCTGGCAGCACTCACATGCTTGTAAACCCATTTCAGGAAGTCTCCTCATGGCGACCCTCTTTCACTTCCCTGCATTTGTATCCTATTCTCCTCATAAAAACTTCTCGTTTACTCCACCCTTCAAGATTTACAGTTGCCCAAGTTCTCAAATCCCCACAATTAATGCTTCTCTGAGCAAGAAACCCAGGTTTTGATTTTTAATATTCTTGGGTTATTCATAATTTGTATGTAGTGCGTATATGCTTACTGTTTGATATATTTTGGGGCAATGTAGGGTAAGGAAGAAGGTGAGAAGTAATGAAGATTTATGTAATGATATTAGAGAATTTATGTTGGAGTTCCGGTTTCCGGAGGATCATTTGCCATCATTTAAGGAGCTTTCGGATCATGGAAGGTTTTAAATTCTTATTCTGAAGCTCTTGTTTGATATTTTTTTTTTTGTTGCATTCTTTTCTCTTTACATTTTAGAGCTTCTTTGGTGCTAATTACACACTGTTTTCCAAGTTTCGCATAAGCGCCTATGTTATGTGACATTTTAGATAGATATACCTATAGTGTCCAGTTTGTACAATGTTTAAGTAAAAGGGGGAAATCATGATGCCTGAAGCCCCATTTATAGGGTAAAATTTGTGGGAGGCAATGAGCCCACCAATTCACTGAGTTGTGTGTTAGGAAGAGACATCAATCTTTACAAGTGCAAATTTACTTTTTCCCTGTATTGAGTCCAATATAAGAAGAATAACAGCAGATGATTCATAAATGAATAATAGAGTAGAGATATATATCAGAGCTTACGCGTGATTGGATGCTTGTAAGTAGAGATGACCTTTCACTGTCTCTGCACGTCGTTATCTAGCTGAGCCATTAAATGCTTGTATTTAGCAGTGATTCCCCTTCTATTGTAGCTGAGCTTCTATATATGTGGGAGCTACAAGCTTATACAGGCTGCTGAAAGAGAAGGGGGAGTATCCTGTGTGACCGGGTATTCATCTGTTGTTGCTGTTGACTGGCGCGTACTCCAGTCCTCTAGCCAACAAACTCACCTTAGCTCTTGCTCAAGTCTTTCTCTCGATCTCCTGTTACCCTGCTATATTTCACCTTCCCAGAATATTGCTATTTCCTCTAATAAATAGGATAGCTTCCAAAGGTTCTCGTGGTCCTCAAGTTAGTGTGCTGGTATGTTGCACTGTTAACATCATGATGCACCTAGTCTTTGTTGTTACATTTCAATAAAAACTACCGTCAAGGACAATTAGAGATGATTTGTATCAATTTTTTGAGTACATAATTGTTATTTGGGTGCGGAACAGGCCGCAGTTAGATTAACTTATTTACCTTATAAAAAAGAGACCAAGGTTTATTGCTATATAAATAATATTTTATTTCCTTTGAACTATGAATTCTATAGGACAGACTTGGCATATATTGTAAGACGGAGAGGATATAAACTTATTAAAGAACTTCTTGCAACGTCTGTAAACACGAAAACTGCAGAGGATGATATGGCTGGAAAAGTTGATAATTCTGCAGCAGTAAACACGAACCAGCAGGTCACCATTCTTTTTAGAATGTTATTGTCAATTTAACTTAACAATAAAGAATATTGATGTTGCATTCTAAAACTTGTACAAGATCAGGATGAGGTGGAAGATTTGGTTGAAGCTGTTCACTTCTCAAGTAAATCTCCAGTTGTAGAAGATGATTTTAATGACTTAACTGTTGGTAGCAAGTTCCACTTGGATGGCAAAAGTCGCACTTCGGTAGAATCTTCTAATGAATCATCGTTGCAAGAAAAAGTGGTAAATTTTATTCAGAACGGAGAACTAAACATGATTGAAGGTAAAGCACAAAGTTTTAATAGATATACTTTTATTTAATTACTAGATAATACCCGTGCATATGCACGATTTTAAAGATAAATTTTGTATTCATTTGTTTACATTTTAGTTGGTTACGAAAATTTAGAAAATATGTAAAATATTGGGAAAAATTTAGAAAAAAATAGTATGAGTTAAGTGATGAAGACATCTAAAAAATAGATATAGAAAAGTGTGAAGAAAATATCAAGACGTATACAAGTTTGTAAGTAATATATTATCAAATATTATTCAAAAAAATTAACATGTTATCATTATTTTGTTTATTATAATTAATTTTTTATTCATTGAAATTTGAATTAGTTAGTTTTGAAAAAAATATAATTTAAATGACTATAAATTTTATTAATAATAATTAATTTTCATTTATATTAGTTATATTTTCGACATTCTATGATTCTAATAAAATATAATTTAATTGATTAGATGTTAATTTTTGGGTTAGGCAAAATTTTTATTCTCGTCTCATAATTTTTTTTAGATTATGTTTGCTTACATTTATATTCTTAGAATGAAATATTAATATATCTTCTATTTATTTTTTAAATATAGTATAAGTGGGAAAGTAATAGCTAAAATAATATTTGTATATAATCAAAACATTTCAACTTACACTAAAATAATATTTTTAGCTATGTAGAATATTTGTCTTATACTAAAGTTGTCATAAATTGTAACTGATTTTGTGTTAGAATACTGTTAATCAATATTGTTTACACTTTTTACCATGAAAATAGTCTTGAATAAAATCAAAATATTAAATAAATATTATCAGGGCCACGGGTGACAAAAAATATAGGTTCCTCAATTTCAATAACACATGGGTCCCTAAAAACAATATTTTATTATTCGTATAGGCTGTTAACTCGAATTAAGCAATAATCAATTAATGACGATTATTAAAGATAATTTTTACAATTATTTCCAGATGCCCAGTCATTGATATTAGTATTAAAATCAATTTTAATCAATATATGTTTCTTACGAAATTATATTACACATTTGAATTTGAACTTGCAAGTTCAAAAATCTCAAATGCAAGTATAAGATCATCATCAATTAACTTGCCTTAGGCTCACCATGCCTTCCTCAAGTAATGAATCTCTTCAAATATCATCTCAATACCAGTTATTTTGGTTAGATTTTTTAAGTTCAAAATATTCGAAAAATAGAATGCTCTCCACACATATTATGTTATTGTTCAAAAAAAATTTAGAATTGATTTACACAACAAAAATATTGATTATTTCTATGAAGATGCTATATATAATTTTAATAGTCATGGGAAAAAAATTACTGTATATGGAAAGTTGTACATAAAAAAGAGAAAAATGTAAGTTTAATGAGTATTAAATTTTGTTCATCTTGCACCATTTATTTATAAAGATAATATGTAAAAACTAATTTTAACATTTTAGAAAAGTGTGACAAATATGGAATGGAACAGATACTAATTTAAATATAAATAAAAATAATGGATGATAAGAAGAAAAATGAATAAGATATTTAGAAGGGAAAATAAATTGAGGGGAAAATTGATAAAATAATATATGAATGGAGAGAAGAAAGAGAATGAGGGAGAGAAGAAAAGTGGAGAATAAAATATTTGTGTGTAAAGTGGGAGGACAGAGAAGAATAAAAAAATAATAAATAAATATTTAAGGAAGCAAGAGGAGAGAGAGGAGGGAAATTTGGGAGGGAAAAATGGAAGAAGAGATTCTACTTTAGTATAGAATATAAATATAAAAGTGGAGGGACTGATGCTTATTTCAGAACAACCCCGGGGGTAATTTGGTCACAATATATTTCGTAAATTTATGATTTTTGGAACATGTATAGCACTTTGTGATCTTGTGGTTCCGGTACATGGTTATCATTGGAAAATTCTTTAATATGCAGTATTTAATTATTACAGCATTAGATGTTGTGGTCAGTCAGACGGCAGCTTCTAGCAATAGTTGGATGATGGGATTAGTGGTCTGTGGATATCTTATCTGCTAATGGTAGTACTGTCACAAAGTCTAAAAGAACTTGTAAATGACCGCAAAAATAACTGAAGAGCATAAACGGCCATGTTCTTTCCCTATGTGTAGTGTATGTATATATATATATATCTATCTACTGGCCATTTCAATAGTTCATTAATGCATTAGTGTATTGGCTCCATAATAATTAAGCTGACCATGTGATTTTTTTTTATTCAGATAGTGTTTTTGACATTTCAAGAGAGAGTGTTGCTGAAGGCCAGGCAGTTTCTGAATTTGAGGATACTACAGAACTAGAATTAAGTTCTAATGAAACTGATGCTGCTAAGACATTGCATAGAAACAATGAGTTATTGTCCCAGCAGGTTGACCCTTTAACATCCATATCTAGTACAAGGTTTGCATTTCTTGTCAAAGATTTTTAACTAGGTTATATATTATTTATTTTGCGTATTCTGTGTACTATATCTGGCACTTGTCGTACTTACACATTGAGGAAATTTTGTCTGTTTTGACTCCAATTTGGTATAAGTATAACTCTTTGATCCATTAACACATAGCTTGTCGGTAGCAAGTGGCTAGGATCACGTTTGGTGTCATTAGAAAAATGGCAAAATAAGATAGAGTTCTGTTTGCATTATTATAAGCGTTAAGTTGTATTCTTCTGTGATCTTGGCAGATACAGCATCCCATATGAGTATATGACATATAAATAGGTATGTGTACCATTTTATTTTACTATTCGTAATGTAGCAACTTTTTCCCCCGTGTAGGAAGGATTGTTTTTCCACTGATGATGGTCTATTAAGTGCTGACTACTGCGATGATTCAGACATTGAGGTTATTAATTTATAATGTTTTATAGATGTACTATATATTCAGTCATTATAATTTCTTTTCACATAAATATTCCTCATGTTATGTACCTTTATAAAACAGACCAGAAAAAAGGAGAATGAAGTTGAGATTAGCCGTCTCAAATTCATGCTGGTACATTTTAATAAATATTTGGTTTACTTATCTATAAACTTTTGGCTTTCACAGGAATATTCCCAAGCTATATCTTAAATTATAGAGCACACAAACTAATAATGGTGTTATCTTTCATGTTATTAGCATCAGAAGGAGTTAGAGTTGTCTGAGCTGAAGCAGCATATTGAGAAGGAAAAGGTATTTTTCATATACTCAGTGTGAAAATATATTAGTCAACCTCATCAGGCCGCCATAGGCACAAACATACACAAACTTTACTCCCTTCCTTTTGTTATGTACATGAGAGAAGCCTTGTATTAAGCCTCTTACCAAATGAAAGAAAAAGCTGAGCAAAGAGAGGACAAAATGGTAATGTGGTAATTGTGGTGGGTTAACTGAACTACAATTTACAGTTATAACTTATGTGACTAACCCGGGAAGCGAGAACTTGTAGCAGTCTATGAGGACCTAAGTTGTTATATATGAGCCAGTAAATTGAAGTTCATTACAAACTGAACTTTCAGTCTGAATTGGCTTTTTAGTTTGTACTTAAAGTTATGGATTACCTGGGTGACTTTCACTTGTTTGCATTGTTATCACGAAGACGACTAGTCGTGACGCGAAGGTACTCGGGCGCCGAGAATCTCGAAGCCCGACTTGTTGTCGACTAGTTGATGCGAAGGTTCGCCCGAGAGTCTCGAAGCCCGACTTGAGGCCTTGATAACCATGATTATCATGTGGTATACCAAGACCTGTTCAAACCAATGACCCAATCTAACCAAATGACAGTACACTAGAAAGAGAGATGGAGATGAAAATGATATTAAGATGGATGACTTGCTTCATATTCATCAAACTTATGTTTTTATTTGCTTGGATATGTTTGATATTTGGAATATGGATGTTATTATGCAGTAACTATGCTTGGACCTAAGTTTATTATTTGGAATATGGATGTTATTAAGATGGATATGTTTTATTTGCAGTAACTATGCTTATTTAGAATTTAGAATATGGACTAGTCTTCTCGAAGGTACTCGGGCGCCGAGGCTCGACTTGGCGCCGTGATAACCATGCTTGTTCGATACTGAATGAACATGTTTAAAGGAACATCTGGGGACACTATCACTAAAACGAACTTGGTATTGTTGTTTGCTTCAAGTGATGTGGAAAAGGGAATTTGTGATGTGTTAACTATGTTTGAATCATTAATTAAAAATATATATGTCAAGAACTAACTCCTTTAAGAAATATACATGTTATGGAACAATAGGGTATATTTCATGGTTGAGGGAATAAAAAAATTTCTGATAATTCTGATGTATTTGCTTCTATTTATCATACTTAGTGTAAGCTTATCCAAAATGTTAAATATGTAGTATTATGTTTGTAGTCCAAGTTTGCCAAGTTATTAGATTTATGGGGAACTAAGACACCTGGCTCCTCCGATCATGACTTGTTTATTACTTGGAACATTACTTAATCAGAGTCTTCTTTGTATCGTTAAGCTTGCATTGTCTTTACTGCAAAGCCGAGCAGAAAAGGAGATAAGCACAGCACAAAAGCTTGTTTCAGACAAAGATGCAGAGCTACAGGCAGCGGAACAAGCCCTTGTTGGACTACAGGAGGTCATTTATCTGCTATTTGACTTGTAGAATATCTTGTTCCCTTTTATAATTTCTGAACTGAGCATAGCTAGGCTTTGAACATGACCCATGTTCTTTTAATGTTATCAACTGATAACGTCAGTTATAAGGGGATTGCCTAGAGGATTTTTAGAAGGCATAAATTGTCAGTATTTATATAAACATTCCTTGAAGAAATTGAGTTATATATGACAAATATAAAGTGGTGATTAGCTGCAGCCAATGGGATATATTGTTTTGTGATTATAGTAGTTGAATCTTATAGAAGGTGGTCTAGTTTTTCCTCGCTATTCGCTAGTTTTATCATGTTATTGTCTCTTTTGAAAACTTTTGCTAATCAGGTCACTACAGGGTGTTAACTTTCTGCATTAAGAGACTATTTTATGATGTGATTATCATTTATAGGATATGTATCTTGGGCTGCAGGAGCATGCTGTGTGATTTTGAAGATATCTGATACAACATCAAACATTACTTTCTATTTAAAAGCCCTCCTTGTCTGAAATCCCACCACTTAAAAGTCATAGTAGCCTACTGCATATACTTTAACATTAATATAATTAATGGTACATAATACAAATAGGTTTTAGTCAGGCTCTGGTATCTAGACTCTAAACTGGACTAAAACGAGGCAAATGAATTTAATTATAAAAGCAGTGACTTTCTTACTTACCAGCTATGTAGGTTCTTCACTTGTAACAAAGTTATACATGTACTAGGTTCAACTTCAGTACGAAGGTACTGGTGAGGCTGTGGAGGTTGCAGGTAGCTTCAATGGATGGCATCAAAGAATTAAAATGGACCCACAACCATCATCAACTCCAAGTATTGTGGATGTGATGAGAAAAAGGTTTTTACTACCTTCTTTTTCTTTTTTATGTTTACAATTAAAAATATTTATCTTGATAAAACATCACTCTTTTTTTTTTTTTTTTTTTTTGACGAAAGCAATTGTATTAACTTCAAACAACCAAATTACAGTCAGGACAAGTCCCTGAACTGATACTACAATCTGAAAAGAAACATATAAACGAGCTAACCAAATAGCCGTTTATGTTTGCAGACTGTTTTACATCATGAATATTAAAATTCATCGAAATAAAAAAGATTATAGTGGCTTCTCGATCAATCCAACCTGCACCAGTCTTGAAACCAGTAATATTGCAAATGACCTTCACATACGCACCACCTGTAGCCCAATGTTCAGAAACACCCCAGCTATCTACATGCCAAAAACCAGCTATAGACATGCCGAAAGTACCCCAGCTATCTACATGCCGAAAACCAGCTATAGACATGCCGAAAGTGAAAAATCTCATAAAATGAACAAATTTTAGTTGTGAAAAGTAAGCTCTTGCAATATCCGACACCAGCTCAAATCTAATGCACACATTATAGATCTCACCCAAAACCACATAAATCCTTTTCAACGGAGCCAGGAACAAGACCCATACAAGCAACAAAACATACATTAAGAACCCAAAAGGGAAGACACACGTCAAAAGACGAGACAATAACCAAAATTCAACGACCTCGGAATAACACCAAATTTTGAAATGATGTTAAGGAGGAGAAATTGAATCTCAAGGTATTTTTTATTTTCGGAATCGGACTCAAAACCAAGCTAGATCTAAGAAATAAATTCTAAGAAGTTTGGCTTTGACTCGATTTTTATTGAAAACCAAAAGAAAGGAAGATTGGAAAAAGAAAATGGGATTTAGTGTGGCTGGTGAAGGGACAGAGGGGGATTGATGGGATGAAAGGGAATTGGAATGGAGAAGAAGAGGGGGACGGTCGGTTGACTCTCAAACCGGCGAGAGAGAGAGAGAGAGAGAGAGGTGTATTCCTCTCCTCTTTTAAATATATTTAATTGTAGTGGGTGAGTTTTGGTAGTTAAAATTGTAAACATCACTCTTTTTAATTCTCTTATTTGGTGGATAATGTTATTTAAGCTGTTGTATTGGTTTGTATACAAATTCTGAATAAAAAATTATTATATAAAAACTCTGAATAAATGTTTCTATATGAATCTTTCACTGTGACCAGTGTACCATTATGATAATCAGGGGCGGACTTAAATGGAAAATACTGGGGGAAGATGCCCCCACTGAAACTTGAGCTTAAGTACAGTAATAAAAATATAAAGGCTCCTTCAAGTGTCCCTATCAAAGATATTGAAGTGCCCCCATTATTTTACACATATCATCCTAATTAAACAAACCCAAACTACTTAGTGTGTTATTTCCTCTTGTTTGATTAGAAATAGACTCCAACAAGCAACTCATATGAGACTTAATAAATCCGTGGAACCCTATTATTGTGATTCAGGCACCTATTTAAATAATAAAATCTTCCATTTTTACCTAGTCCAAACAAAGAAAAAGAAAAAGGATAGTACATTAGTTCAGAGGACTCAGTAGAGGCAGATGCGTACGTGAGTATTAATTTTTTTTTGTTATTGTTCTTATAAAAAAAGTAATCAAGAATAACAAGTATGAAGTATGTAACAAGTCCAAACTGTAATATATTTTATTTTTGATGATATGTATAATTTAACTCATTTTTATTATATTCGTAATTTTGTTTTTGTATGATCATAGACCCTAGCTGAAAACCAGTTTGGTTGGACAAAAATAATAATTTATGTATTAAAAAGTATGTAATTATGTAAACATGTACATTTAAAATTTTTGATTGAATGTTTAGCAATTGGGCAACTGACATATCTTCTGGATCCTTCACTCTTAATGGAGCATGAACATGTATGAATCATGTAAAGAATCGTAAGGAAATGAATCATAAAAAGATAGGGTACCGGTGAATTACTGCAGGAAATCCACTTCATAGTTTCTTGACAGCTAAAGAGATATTTGGCAAATAATACAAGATTAATCTTCAATCTCAAAAGTAATAATCTATCCAGTACCTTGTTATATTACTATTTATCCTTACCAAAATTCTAATTTTACTCCAGATAGGGTAAAATATTAACTGATAATACAGTCAATGCAAACAATAATATTTCTGAAAATGTTATTATGTATCCTAAATCCCTCACATAACCTGAACTTAAGAGATCATATATCATATCCATAATCAATATTATGATGATGTTTTAAACATGTTTGTTTACTTTTCTAGTGTGTGTGTAATCATTAGTTTTCTTGATGAAGAAAATATATATGGGCCTATATATTGAGTATTAGACTAGGAATTCATGTAGGTTTTTTAGATTTGTCTAAGAAATAGAAGTTTCTGATATAGTGGCAGCCATGGTGTCCATAGGCGGTAGATCTGTGCTCCTTGTTTAAGTTATTCAGTTGACCCTGGTTAGATGCAAGGCAAAGTATTTCTTGATCTCATTGAGGATTGGAAACATTCCCCCCCCCCCCAACACACACACACACACTCTACAATAGAAAATGAGGGAAAAGGAGCTGATGCATAGGGGAAGACGTATCCCCCTCTAGAGGATTTTGTGTTTTTTGCAGAACACGGCATAGTAAACTAGCACATTATACCAGAAACTTCTTAGGAAGGATAAATGACAAAAGCTGATCATCTGTGAGGATAATCTCTCACAAAATGAAAAGGTTAGATGGGTGGAAAACCCAACAATTGATTTTATAAGTTAATTTAACTGATCAGTTGTTACTTGTTATAATTTATTTTTTTTAAAGGTTATATTAAAATTTACCAGAAAACATGTTGAAAAATGTATCTTCTGCTCTTGCCTAAATTTAATAAAATTTTACTTAAATACTTAAAGGCTAGTAACTTCCTGTAAATTCTCGGCTAAGTGGCTTATTTGAACTTAGCCGGGTTCTCTATATTTCTAGTTTCTGTCTGATGTTTGTGGATTAACTTCTGGTCCTTCATATTGGTGGAATTGCTAGGTTAACTGGTTTAATCTACTTGTCTAAAGAAGACTGGCTCTTTATTGGATTTTTTGTTATTGCTCACTGTTATTGTTTTCTTTCAAAAATCCAGTCTAGTCAGCCAAAACAGAATCTCGTGAACCTAGCAACTGATATGCTGTGCTGATCATCTGACTTTTGGAATTGTCACTACCTGTTCTGTAATTTTATCTCTGATTAATAATTCAATTCTACATGCATTTATAATCATTCATTTATATCACTAAGCACTTTCCATTATACAGAGATTATCTCTTGCAAATTTACCATGGATATCACATGTTTTTTCAGGAGTTACACAGTTTGGAGAACAGTATTGTGGCTTTATCCTGGAACTTATGAGGTGAGACCATTATGAGTTGCTTATTACTTCTCTAAACAAATTTAATTTGGTTGATATGGGTATGAAATCAGGTGGTTTAGCAATGTAAACTTTTGTTTCTAGCAAGTTAAGAGTTAAGACTGAGAAATGATTTGGCATTTCTTTTAAGCACCTTAATCTAAAATATTTGTATCTTATGTTTCTCCATTAGGTCACTGTCATAATTATCGAGCTGTTAAAATATGCATCTTCCCTTTTCCTGTAAGGCCAAATCTTTAGTATGGCGGCCTCTGTGCCTTCAGATAACACATGTAGAGCTATTTGGTACCTTCTGATTTCTGCGTACACAGGACTTCAGAGCACGTCTACTATATATCTGAACCCAAAACCAAGTAGCATGATATCTTAAAGATACCAAGCTAGAGTCCATGTAATTGAAAGGTAAGACTTATATCCTACATATCAAAAGCGTAATATGGATCTAATCCAAAGTACTACCAAAGGTCTAGGGTTTGGTACTTCACAATTACAAAAATTAAGTAGGTTTTGATTCTTCACAATCACAAAAATAAACATATGTAAGCTTATAATATAACAAAAAATAAAAGTGACCTGTGCATCACACGGGATGTAAGCTTTCATATATATAATATCTAATGTCGGGAGTCGGGACTGATCCCTATCATCAACACCATAAAATCCTTTTTATAAGCTTTCCTGATCGAGCAACAAATAAATTCGCAGTAATCCCACCAAAGATTAGTTTGGATTAGTTACAGGTTACGTATCTCAAACTGTTAGGTGCAACCGTCCATGTACCATCAGTTCATTTATAACTGTTAGATTCTACTAAACAATACTTTTAGTTACTGAATTGTGCATGTAAGACCTGATTCAGGCAGGCCGAACTGTTATTCGTGACCTGTAGGCAGTAATAATTGACCAATGACTGTAGTCTAATTGCGCAGCAACTAAATTAATCTCATATATGGTAAATATTTTAAGAACAATATTTTCAGTTATACATATAACTTAAATAAATACATTTTGTTAGTAACACCAAAGACCAAAAGTTCGACAGCGACAAAAAATAAAATTATATATATATATACCTATAAATTATTTGAAAGTACATGATTTATTGATTTTAATCTTAGTTAATTCTTTATAATTTTCGGTTCAATTTAGTTATTTCTATAACTTCTAAATTATAAGGCTAAAAAACAAATAACAGGAGAAGTTGAGTTGAATTAAAATGACAGAAGTTGATTCAAAAAAAAGTGACAGAAGTTATTTTATGTGTGTCTTAAAAAACTGTAACACGATTTTATACTGATGTCAAATAAAAAGTCTGTGCATCACATGGGTTCTAAGCTAGTGTATATTATATAAGCATGACCTTATATAGAAATAGATGCCGTAGCGAATCACATCACATTAAGCATATCATATTGCTGTCATTTTTGGTAGAAGATCTTCACTTTACTTTACTCACTAGTATTTGTTAGACGTCGTGAAAGGAAAAAGATAAATTTTACTGAGAGATTTGCCATTACAACAATTCACTCGCTGGGTATTTTTGTGTGTTCATGGGGTGTGAATGACATATTTTCATCGATTTACTGATAATGGATACCTTAGGAACATAATTCTCCATTTCATCAACGGAAATTGTGGTTTATTGAAGTTGAAGTTGTTACGTGTTGTGTATTTTCCTTATTTTGACACGTTTTGAGTGCAGATCAAATTTATTGTTGATGGCCACTGGAAGACCGATCCTAAAAGAGAGTCCGTAACCAGAGGAACAATACACAACAACATTCTCCGAGTTAATTAAAAATACAGCTCTAGTGAGCATTATCAGGACCCGGATACCAGGTAATATGCCTCTGATGTTTACTGATTGATCTGTAAGAAGCCATGAAGTAACAGTACTTAATGCATCTGTGCTAGACTAGGTAGCAGAAGTTCTGAGCATAAACATGTTTGAGACATACAACAATAAGAAAATTATTTTTACATGCATATTTTAGATATGTGCTTGCAATTTCGCATACTATATGCCTGGAGATCGCTTGGATCACTTATGTTGCTGTATGACAACGATACTGCAAATAAGTGTATGTTGCAATGCTGAATGTGTATTGTAAGATGTACTAGCTGAGATCTGATCTGAGCCACCGGATTGAGCAAACCGTGAATAGTTAATACTTGATCTGACTTGAGCTACCAAAGTATCGTGCTAGTAAAAGTAAAGTATCAATTGAGGAACTTCTTCATGTGTAACCAACTTTGCAATTACATTGCTCTTATTACATAATCTTGTTGCAGCTCTTCACTCAAGACAGAGGCTACCGGTAGAATACCAGTTAATAGCTAGTCGTCAGCCGAGGAAAATAAAGCAGGATCAGGCAGTTGTTGAATTCACAGTGCCATCTTGAATAGTTAATACTTAGGTTTAGGTTATTATGTGTTCTCTAAAGCATTCTGCCATTTTGTTCCGTGTATATTTATCCATCAATATTTGTGCTCAAGTAATAATCGTCTTTAACAAAGTAATGCTTCTATAATGTAGGCTGTAGCCTCTCATGCATTGTTATAAGCAATCATTGGCTGAAATGCTTCAAACATCGCTGTTTATACTGTATGTGCAATGGGCTCAGATGAGAATTGGAGAAGGGTGAAAACCAAATATGCTGCATTTAACGCAAAGTGCAGGACTATACACAGTTACAGAGTAAACCACATATTATTTTGATTCATCTTAATATTCTGTTTTTTTAGGGGAAATGCAAATTTCATTATAAATAAGAGTACAAAACACCCTCAAATCCATGTCAAACAATTTCCTATATACAGTATGTTCAATCTTTAAATGAACCTTTCTTGCAAGATGTGAGCTATATGAATATCATCTCTCATCACATGCGATTCGACTAGCTGATAAACTTTAAATGATCTTGAAATGACACGATAATTATGTGACTAGCTCATAAACTTTAAAGCAAATAATGGTCTTTCAGCAATACAATAAGGTTTTTTGTTTATTAGCCTATAATGCCTTGTATTCGTTCCTTGTTCTAATATAACTGAACCTCTCTTTTATTTTCTCTGTTTTACATAAACAAGCACCTTTGTTTTTCTCTATGTAGTTTTTATTCTTTTTTCATTCTTTTCTTGTCTTGTGTTTCATTTCCTACAACTACTGCCAACAATTATAATTTACAATTTACAAGTGATCCTACAAGTCTAAAATTTAAAAATAAGCCAAAAAAAAAAATTCAATAAACTCGACTCGGCTCGATAACCTCGTTATCGACTCGACTCGACTAGGACGTTAACGAACTCGAGTTTGGCAAGAAAAAAAAGCTCGTTAAGATAATCAAGCTCAAGCTCGACTCGGTAAAAAAAAAACTCGAACTCGACTCAACTCGGTAAAAACTCGATCGACCGGCTCGTTTGCAGCCCTATGTGAATGCAAGGGATGACAATTGGGCAGGTTCCATTTGATTTTTGTAAAATCTAAATTTAAATATTTTTGTGTTTTAAAAATAATTTCAAATTCAAATTCAGATCCATATCAAAATTTAAAATTCAATATCCAAATTCAAATTTGTCGGATTTTGGATCGGATCGAGTTTTTTTGGGATATTCAAAATTTAAAATAGCATAAGTTTAAAATAAATACTAAATACAAACAACGTTAATAATATTAATACAATAATTAAAATAAAACATGATTAAATTAAGTACGAAGTCAAATATAACGAATTGTACGAATTGACGTACTAATTAAAATCTAAGATATGTTAATAAAATAATTCTTAATACACCAACAGAAATGAAAAATTTATGTAAAATAAAGAAAATTATATTCTAAATATATCAATAAAATTTGACGTCGAGAAATAGAAGTCTAATCACTAGATTATTATTGACTATTTTTAATAAAAATAAATAAATTATATGTCCTACATTTAAATTTATATATAATAATTACAAATTACATATTCTACATAATTATTAAAATCTAAATCCAAATCGAAAAATTCTCGATTTTAAATTTCAATCCATATCCAAATCCAAAAATTTGAATTCAATATATCCAAAAAATCGAATTTCATATGAGTATCAATCAAATCGGATTAACTTGTCATTCGTGTGTGAATGGTCTTTTGACCTTTCTTCAAATGATCTTTCACAATTTTTTCTTAAACGATCAATCTTTAAAATATTCATTAATCCATTCATCCATCTATTCTATATATAATAGGAGAATATGGGAGTATTTTAGGTATATTTTGAATCAATAAATTTTCTGTAAAATTACAATTTACCTTTATATATTAAAATATTACATTAAAATCTCACTGCTCTATTATTCAAAAACAAAATTGAATAAATTATGTTTTTTAGGGAAATAAAACTCACGTCCTTTTCAAATAACTTCATTCTTATAACCATTGAGTTATATAAATTTTTTAATTTGAACTAAAAAATGTATTACATAAATCTTGTCACCCACTTTCTCCATTTTTGCTATTAATTTAACTTTTGATTAAATATTTTAATGATAACTTATATTATTTACAACACTTTATCTTTTTAGTTATTAAAAATATCATGCATGACCATGTACACAGAGAAAAGGCCCTTACTATCACAATTTGGAGTCAAAAGGCCCTAAATCTCACAACCCACAAAAATGGCCATTTATAACACAGAAAAACGCAACTTAATGTTGGGTTTCTTAAAAACGCATTATCGTGTGGCGTTTTTGTCCCTTTTATTTTTCAAAACGTAATTATTTTTTATAAAAAAAAAAAAAATTGAGTCACGCATCCTCAAGATGCGTTACCTAATAAAAAAAATAAAAAAAGAGGGAAACGCATCTTCAAGATGCGTGACTCAAAAAAAAATTTAAAAAAAAAATTAGAAAACGCAACTGGAAGTTGCGTTACACCCCGAAAAATAGAAACGCCACACGCCATTGCGTTTTTCTGTGATAATAAGGGCCAATTTTTCAATTTGTGAGATTTAGGGCCTTTTGACTCCAAATTGTGATAGTAAGGGCCAATACCCATCTACACAATCAATTTGTAGATTATTAATATTAAATTTTGACAAAAATATCAAGTATGATGTACATTTGTAAATAATCGATATACAAATAAATATGTCATCGTTGTGCGATTGAGTGACCGACATTTCAATTAGATTCTCGAGTATATTTTTGCACAAAAAGGATGAAATTTAGAATTTTATTCTTCACTCTCATGTGTTTACTAGATTCTTTGGTAGATGTAGACTAATTTTGGTAAAATTTTGAACACATTCACTTTATAATCTGGATTACGTGGATGGAAAGATTTAATGAGAATTAAAAAAAATACATACCTATTTTTTGAACTTTGTGTTATGTTAACTTCAATTCTTTATTTTGTTCGGTTAAAAAGTAAGACCCAAAATTGCTGCAAATACAAATTATTAAACATTTTCTACCTGTAATATAAATTTGTACATATTCTACAAAGGGCGATGGCCCAAATGCCTCTTTTTTCACTCCCCATTACCAAAATACCTACCGCCAACTCGGGCGGCCCTAAATACCCACGGGACGCGCCACTGGTGAAGGAGTGTCTTGAAGACACGCTAATTGTGAAGGAGTGTCTTGAGACACGCGACTGGGGAAGGCGTGAAAGCCACAGATACGAATTTATGTACAGCGTATCAGGGAGACACGCAACTGGGTCAAGCGTGATGACGTCACCTTACGTCAACATCACGTTGTTGGGTGGATGCTACAGTGCCTTGGGTCACGCATGTTGAACATGCGTGACAGGTGATGCGCATGTCCAACATGCGTGACACATGTCACTGTTCATCTCCGTCTCCAGGCGATTCCGGCAACCAAACTTCTTTCTCTTCGTTCGTCTATTTCAGGCACTTTCCAACTACATTCTATATACCAACAGAATCGACATTCGATTCTCTACACAACTAAACCAATTTCATTACGTTTCATTTGTAGGATTGAAAAGACCCAATTCGATGGTTTTTCCGATCAACATTTTCCGATAAGCTCGTGTACGCCTCTGCGGGGTCAAAATGCAATAAACGGAGATGTAAAAATGTAGACAAAGTCCTGGGCTTTATTTTGATATATAGAATTTGATGTGTAGGCTTGGGAATGTGATGGACGGAATGAGAGAACGGAGAGGCGATTTTTACCTCCAAAGGATCGCCGGAGCTGAATTGTAAGAATGACGTCAGCTTACGTCATCACGCATTCTGCTCATGCGTGACACCTGTTACCCATTTCAGAAATGCGTGTCTCAGGTCATGCATGCACAGAATGCGTGACCCGTCGGTATTCTGGGCCGTCTTTTCCGACAATCAGCATATCGGGCCATTGAATCCCAAATCTAGGCATTTTGGGCATTTTCTCTTCTATACAAATTAGTTAAATTATGTTATATCATTTAAATTATTCGCATAAAGTTTGACAAAGTAGTGGTTTGGTGTAATTTTTTTATAAACTATGTCCATTCATTTGATTTTGTATGTGAGACAGACAAATTTTTGAATAATTTTGATTATAATGGCAATTTAATTATTTTAACGATAAAATGACTCTAAATTTTGGGATACTTTATATTAACACTGTTATTATTAGTATTTTAACGATAGAAATAATATCAAAATCGTGGAAAAATTATCAAAATCTTGGGATATTATGAGCATAGCTATCGATCTTTTAAAACAATATTTTGAGGTTTAGAATAAGAATTGTATGAGTTTAAACTTATTTTCGAATCAAATCAGGTGATTGCTTCTTCCTTTTTCATACAAAATTAATTGTGACGAAACCTATTTTTTGAATGGAAAAAATTTCAAGTTGAGTTTATTGCTAAGTTTTCATTGAAATTAAAGAGGTAATATTTTCCAAAAATCGTGGAAGTTATGACAACTATTGAAACTCTCCAATTTGTTGAATTTTTGAATTTAACAAATGTTGTTTTGGAAGGTGATTGCATTTAGATTATTGAAAATTTGAATAATGTAAATGAAGATCTTTACGTGTTGAGAATATCATTGAAGAAAATAAGTTAATTAAGAAGTTTACTCGAAAAGAAGGAAATAGAGTATACTTAAAGAAATACATATTAAGAAATGTGCTGCCTTTTATGTGAAAAGTATGTATAATAACTACAATTCACATTAGTTTAGTTTTTTAAAACGGGGTGAGAGGGAAAGTTGCACTCATAGTGTATTCAAAAGTTTCTCGAGTCAATTACAAGTGTTTTGGAATTGCTACGGACATGTAGTATTAAGTATAAGTATCAGACAAATGTTTCTACCTTACTATCTTCATCTCTCGGATAATCCAGCAGAGGGAATATTACACACTTATGAGTGTTATCAACACCCAATAGCATTTCCGGGCTTGGTACCTTATCTTTCATCTTGTCTTTCCAGGTAACCCTTTAAACTTATTTTTGTTGGGTTTATTTCTATTATAATCTCTGTTAATATTGTTGTCGTCGCCGTAATTAAAACAAGACCCATGTTTTATTTGAATTTATGTGTTTTTGTCTTATTCTTCATCGAGTTCAAACTCCCTTTCTCTGTTCGTTATAATTGTTATTCGAGTTAATTCGCTGAGTCTTTCGATGTATCGAGTCTGAGTTTGGTATTCACCAATTCCCTGTATTGTGTTGTGTTGAGTTTGTTTGATTCACTGTATTACTGAGTTAGGGAGTCTGAGTGATGAGTTGTTTTGAATTGAATTTTGTTACGTATACTGAGTTCGAGTTTCTGAGTTTGTACCCGGGTTTGAGTCCAAGTCTTTGCTAAGTGTACCGAGTTAACTCGTCACAGTTGTTATTTCCCAGTTATACACCACGAGATTGTAGAAGGGGAGGTTGAATACAATCTCGACTAAATTCTTTCGAATTCGTGAGGTCTTAAACAAATTGATAAGAACTGAAAGTAAACAGGTTAACTAAGACACATACAACACAAGATATAAAAATTTCAGATGGGTTTGTTCGGTCTACCTGATGGTTGTATTTGAAGAAAATACTCTGTGTAGAAATACACAGCTGCGGGTAAATACTCTGTGTAGAAATACACAGCTGCGGGTTACAAGGTCTTAGTGTTTATAAGAAAACCTAATGCACTAAATGTTATTCTCTTTGTTTTCTTCTATCCTAAAACTATGCTGCTCATACAGCTTATTTAAACTATATGAAGACAAGTAAAATACGTAAAATGTAAATGTACAATTTTGGTATAACTTGTCACACACACATGCTTAAAGTGATGACCATTTCTGGAAAAGTCTTGAAGATCTTCTTTTCTTGATTTGAACAGTTCCAGCATGCTTCAAGTCCGTGTATGTTTCTTTCTTCATAAGTTACTAAGTTCTTAAAATGACTTAACTTCCAAGCCCACGTGATGCTTTATGCAAATGATCTTTTTGATTTGAATCTTTACCTCTGAAAAGTGGCTTTAGCCAAAAAGATAATCTTTTCGAAAGTCAATAAGCTTTTCTGCTTATTGAGTTGTGCTTGAACTTCCTAGATAATCTTATGAAAGAATGTCTCATTTTGCTTTCCTTTTTGGATTGTGTTAATTTTATCATTTAAATGAAAGCGTTTCGTTTATGTAAAAGAAAAAAATAACTAGTATTCACATTGATGGTATGTCCATCATTGCTTTAAAAGAAATTGTGTCATACCTTATATAATATATTTATGATACAAAACATTTTTTTTAAGTGCTCATCTCATCAATGTATAAATATGATCCAAAAATTAAAGTAGTGATATTAATATATATATATATATATATATATATATATATATATATATATATATATATATATAAATAAAAAAATATGTAATTACATTAAAAAAATATATTAAAAAAAATCATAAAAATGGACGAATTTATGTTTATTACTAGAATACGACCCGTATGAGACATGGGTTATTATGCAGTTTTTTACTCGAAGATTAACAAATCAAGTCATGTATTTTGGTAAGCTGAGAAGCCTGGGATGATATGTATGGACCTTAGGGATACCCAAGAGAGAAAAATCTGAAGATCCCAGCAAGAGCTTGGAGGTAGGGCTGGCAAAATCGGACCCGACCCGTCCACCTGACACGAATTCGACCCGCAAGATACAAATTCGGGTTGGAGTTTTTCGGGTTCGGGATGACCCAAAATTAACCCGAAAAAATCGGGTCATTTTCGGGTTACCCGAAACTGACCCGAAATTACCCGAATATATGTATATATAGTATAAAATTATTTATTATAAAAAAATACCAATATTTATATTATTTATGTATTATCTATTGTTTAAATTAATAAATATTTTATTTTAGTATAATTATAAATTAATTTATAAGATTAAAATAGTATTTTTTTTATTTACTCTTTAATATATATTTATTAATGAATTACTATTATTTCGGGTCGGGTTCAGGTTACCCATGGGTAGTCCAGATCGGGTTCGGGTTGGATATTCTGACCCATTAAAATTTCGGGTCGGGTTCGGGTTGGGTCAAATTTCTGATCCAAGTCTGTCAACCCGACCCGAACCCGACCCAATACCTGAAATTGTCAACCCTACTTGGAGGATTGTAAAGCCTACAAGATCACAAAGACCATTCACATAATTAAAAGACCATTATTTGTTTTAATTGAAGATAAAGATTAATAGTTCTCTTTTAACAAAAAAAAGAACGATTAATAGTTCTCGCCTTTCGGTTGAAATAATTTCCTTTTTTAAAGATTAATCTTGTTTTTATTAATTATAAGTAAATATAAATTGATCCAGAAACTAAGAAAATGCCTAGATTTGGAGAGTAATGGCCCGAAATACTGAAAGTCGGGAGCTCCGACCATAAATACCCACGGGTCACACATCTCTGAAATGCGTGACCTGGGATGCGCATTCCTGGAATGCGTATCAGGGGTCACACATCTCCCAGATGCGTGATGACATCATATGACTTCATTATCTCAATTGCAGCTCCGATTTGCTCTGAAGCTCCGAATCACCTCAAAATCGCCTCCCTCCGTTCTCCACATTATGTCCAACTCCACCAAAACTGAGGACATCAAAACAATGCCCACAGCTCTCTCTTCAATTTTTCATATTCATTTGTTGATTTCTGGCCCCGTAGGGGCGTACACGAGCAAATCGGAAAAAGAAATCGGAAAATGGAGCTCGGGCTTTTCAATCCGGCAAAACAAACGAAAAACGAAGGATACAGGGTTGTAGAGGGTGAAGAGGCGATCAATTTGGTATATAGTATGTGAGTGCTCGATGCTTGGAAAGAATGGACGATTATATCGAAGTTTTGGTCGAAAAAACGATGTCGGCGCGAGCTTGGAGACGATGAACAGTAACTGCACATACGCATGTTGGACATGCGTATCTCAAGTCACGCAATTTCAACATGCGCATCCCAAGCTGTCCAAAATACGTGCAGAATTAATTTTGTGAAGGATATTTCTATGGAAAATGCGTGTCCGGATACTCCTTTCTCACATGCGTGTCCCGTGGGTATTTAGGACCGTCACGAACAAAATTGGGTATTTTGGACCAAATATTTTGGGAGATGGGTATTTATGGTCATCACCCCCAGAAACTTTGGATAAATTTATCACAGAAACCTTTAAAGTAAATAACATTACAATAAAATAATAGAAATCACATTTAATAACTTTTATTAGAATTCAATTCAACTTATAATTTAGTTGCAATGAATTTACATATCATACACACTCAAATGATAAATTTAAAAATATTTTTATAATTATAACTAACTTGCAACAAGTACCTTTATTTTGAACTTTGGATCATCGTGGGATTATAATTGTGTGATTATAATTATATTGATACTAAATTAAAAAATTTCATTTGTAATTGTTAATTTTAAATTATAATTATTATTAAAAATAATATATATATATATAAATATAATTTTTATAAATAAATTATTTAAGTCAATATTAATTATATAAAAAAATAAAAAAATTATTCTTTCTTTCAAAAAAAAAAAAAAATTATTATAATAGGTTAAAAACCCCACAGTGTACCGTTATAAGCCAGTAATTAGCAGAAACAGAGAAGAGACAAAGCAAGAGAGACGGCATTTTGTGTAATGGCTATAAGCTTCTTCAATACAGCCAACATAGGTTTCAAGGTACAATTCATTTCCTATATCTAATATATACCACACCCTGTGTGTTATATAGCAAAGAAAGTATACATAGCTCAGCTCTACTTATTGCTTTTTCTAGTATCTTGTAAGGTTTTAGAGTCTTGATTTTGCAAAATGAGGTCTTTTTTAAGAAAAAGAGTGCATTTTGATTCAATCCTGAGAAACCCATTTCATATATATCCCCAAAACATGCTTGATTCTGTGAATAGTATTCATAAACCCCACCAAAACCCATGTTTTCAAGAACCTAGGGTTTCAAGAATTAGGCCCTTTTCAGCCCAACCCAATAAATTTCCTGAATATGAAATGCCAACTGTAACATGGGGTGTCGTTCAAGGTCGTAAAGAGAAGCTCGTTTCTCGGGTTATAGTTTGTGATTACTTGAAGGGTATAGGGATTATTCCTGATGAGTTAGAGCAATTAGAGTTGCCTTCTACGGTTGATGTTATGCGTGAACGGGTTGAGTTCTTGCAAAAGATTGGTTTGACGGTTGATGATATGAATGAGTATCCGTTGATGCTTGGCTGTAGTGTGCGCAAAAATATTATTCCAGTGTTGGGGTATTTGGAAAAGGTTGGGATTCAAAGGCAGAAACTTGGGGAGTTTATTAAGAATTATCCACAAGTTCTTCATGCTAGTGTTGTTGTTGAGCTTGTTCCGATTGTTAAGTTTCTACGGGGGCTTGATGTGGAGAAGCAAGATATTGGTTATGTGCTTATGAAGTATCCGGAATTGTTGGGTTTTAAACCGGAAGGGACGATGAGTACGTCCGTTGCGTATTTAGTTAGTATTGGAGTTAACCCGAGAGATATTGGACCTATGGTGACACAATATCCATACTTTTTGGGTATGAGAGTTGGTACGATGATTAAGCCGCTTGTGGATTATTTGGTCTCTTTGGGTTTGCCCAAGAAAGTGTTAGCGAGGATGTTTGAGAAGCGGGCTTATGTACTTGGTTATGATCTTGAGGACACGGTGAGACCAAATGTGGATTGTTTGATTAGTTTTGGAGTTCGAAAAGAATCTCTTCCTTCTGTTATTGCTCAGTACCCTCAGATTCTTGGGCTTCCTCTGAAAGCCAAACTGTCTTCACAACAGTACTTCTTTAACTTGAGGCTCAAGATTGATCCAGAAGGGTTTGCTCGTGTTACTGAAAAAATGCCCCAGATTGTTAGCCTGAACCAAAGTGTCATGATGAAACCTGTTGAGTTCTTGATCGGAAGAGGTATCTCTACCGAAGATGTGGCAAAAATGGTCGTAAAATGCCCTCAATTGCTTGCTTCACAAGTTGGTCTTATGAAAAATAGTTTCTACTTTTTCAAGAGTGAAACAGGGAGGCCGTTGAGAGAGCTTGTGGAATTCCCCGAGTACTTTACCTATAGCTTGGAATCAAGGATCAAACCGAGGTATCATAGACTGAAAAGCAAAGGGATTAAATGTTCCTTGGGTTGGTTCCTTAACTGCAGTGACCAGAGATTCGAAGAAAGGCTGCAGGCAGACTATATTGAGGCAGAGAGTGCTGGTCCATCATTTTATATGGGTGGGAAATTAGAATTACCTGGAAGTGACATTGTATCCGACGATGATGATGAGAGTGATGATGAAATACTTTATCGACGCACAGTTTCTCTGTAACAATCTACCTTATAAATCTTTGGATAAATGATTAGTTTTATCAGTTTTCTGATTTATTAGACAATCCTTATGCTTTTCTCCTTTCAATATATGCATCAATATCAATTTTATGGTCTATGTTTGCTGCATCATTAATTTCCAAATATTGAGTTATATAACAGTACATATTTCACCGTGAAGATCTTAAGTAGAGGCACAAATTTACCCCAAGTAATGAGGAAGGGCCCTTTTGAGTCATTATAAATTTACATTATATTTGTGTGATAAAAATAATATGGCTGTTTGTTCTTCTTGGGTGAATATCTTCTATCGTACATATTATCTGAATGTGACAGAGCAAGGAATTACTTTGAAACTGAATCAGATTCCTTATTTGCAATAGCATGTCTTTCATACTAATACATGGCCTTTAACAAGCCTTAAGACAGACATGGTGATACAACATCATCTAAACTAGAACCCTAAACTGAGTCAGTTCAGATTGCAAAACAATTTCTTAAGCTGAGTATGCTGCTGTTTTGTGTCCACTTAGAATTTTTCTCGTTGCAATTTCTTTGTTTATACTTAACGATGCTGCTGATGAGGAGATTCTGAAATATGGTGAATGGGATTAATGGTTTAGGCAGTCATTGTTCTTTAAATTTGTAATGGTACTTCGGTTATAATCTTCACAATTTTTTATATGTATCTGTGCTTAATTTTTTAAACAACTATGTGTTGTCTCTATTTTGGTAGATGCTCTATTTTAGTAATGTTTTCAGTATTAAATGTGTATAAGAAAAAGTGGCAAATTTTATTCAGAATGAAGAACTACACATGATTGAAGGTAAAACACAAAGTTTTAATAGATAAACTTTTATTTAATTAAAGTGCACAGACTGATTCTTATGTCATATCAACTCTGGGGGTAATTTGTCACAGTAATTATCTGCAAAGGTATGAATTTTGTGACATGTATAGCACTGCATGATCCTGTGGTTCTGTTACATTGCTTTTCGTTGGAAAATTCTTAAATATACAGTGTAAGTTAATGATTACAGCATTAGATATTTAGATGTTGCGGTCAGTCAGATGGCAACTTCTAGCAATAGTTAGATTATGAGATTAGTGGTCTGTAGATAGATATCTTATATGCTAATGGTATTATTGTGACAAAGTCTAAAGAACGTGTAAAAGAGCGCAATTAAAACTGAAGAGCACATGCGGCCATGTTCTTACCCAATGTGTAGTATATATATATATATATATATATATATATATATATATATATATATATATATATATATAGGCTTTTGCTCAAATACAAACCAATCCTTAAATACAAACTACAAACTAACACTAGATTACTTATATTTCATTTATTCTAAGGTTCCCGCCAAGGGTACCTTCACAAAAAATGCTTAAAATAATTGGCTTTATCCACCAAAAAAAAAAAAAAAAAAAAACTTGCCGTGGAAATGCGAAGCATTTAAGACAGTAAACGGATGAGTTAGGTAGTCATGAGGGCCGCAGGCCCTCGACACACCCGTCAATCGTCTATTGCCTTTACCATTGATTGCCATTCCTTACAACTTTAGAATGATAAAGGCGCGAAGCGCCGTACAAGAAGGTGCGAAGCACCGTTAACCAGTGAAATCCACTGCGACGTCATCACGTGAACAGTGTTTTTTTTTTTTTTTTGCTGAATGGAGCCAATTATTTTAAACACTTTTTGTATTGGGGTACCGCTAGTTTGATAATTAGATTAGCATGAAATATTGAATTAGTGTTTAGTTTGTAGTTGTAGACTTGTAGTTAATTTTAGTTTGTAGTAGAGTAGGACTCTATATATATATATATATATATATATATATGTATATATATATATATACTTACAGGCCATTTCAATAGTTTATTAATGCATTAGTGTATTGGCTCCATAAATAATTAAGCTGACCATGTGGTTTGTTTTGTTCAGATAGTGTTTTTGACATTTAATAGAGAGTGTTGCTGAAGGCCAGGAAATTTCTGAATTTGAGGATACTACAGAAGTAGAATTAAGTTCAAACGAAACTGATGCTGCTAAGACATTGCACAGAAACAATGAGTTATTGTCCCAGCAGGTTGTGCCTTTAACATGCATATCTAGTACAAGGTTTGCATTTCTTGTCAAAGATTTTTAAATAGGTTGTATATTATTTATTTTGCGTATTTGTGCAAGCTATATCTGGCACTTGTTGTACTTGCACATTAAGGGAATTTTGTCCGTTTTGACTCCAATTTGGTGATCAGAGTTGTGGACCCTCCGTTAGGGATTAGTTCAGTAGTAGAGAGTCTCAGGATGGGTTTTTCCCGGTTAGTTTTGGCGTAGTACTGTTGATATTTCTACTTGTCCTTTTGTGCCTGTGGTCTATATTTGGCAGGGGGTTTTGTGCGGAACAACATTTTGCTTGGATAGAGTGCGTCAAGTTTAGAGTAATCTAAAAGCTTCTAAGGTAAGTCCCATGTGGAGTAACACTTGGGCCCAGGTATGGTTTCCAGCGTTTTCTTTCAATTTACTGTTTGTCTCTATATATATATTTCACTCCCTGTCGTGCACAAAGCCGGGGGTCTTCACGGAAACAGCTTCCCTACTCTTAGAAGTAGGGGCATGGTCTGCGTACATCTTACCCTCCACAGACCCTGCTCTGAACGGGATTTACTGGGTTTGTTTGGTTTGGTTTATAACTGTTTGATCCATCGGTAGCAAGTGGCACTTCTAAATATTTAAAAATGTAGGATCACGTTTGGCATCATTGATGCTTAAACATGGATTATTTGAATTCGAACTTTGGTTAAACCATTTTTAATTTGCTTTGAGGTGCAAGTTACTTTATCGTCCAATATATTAGAAAAATGGCAAAATGAGATATAACTTCTGTTTGCATTATTAGAGGCTTTAAGTTCTATTCTCCTGTCATCTTGACAGATTCAGCATCTCATATGAGTATATGACGTCTAATCTTTTTAGATCTGCTCTTGTTTGGGTATGTGTATCATTTTTTTTTTTTTTTTGATAATTAAATGTAACCGATGAGAGTCGAACTCGTGATCCTTTGGATGAACGCATTGGCCCCTTACCACTGGGGCAGCTCGCACTCTCATGTGTATCATTTTTAAATTACTAGTCGTAAAATAGCAACTTATTTTCCCTTGCAGGGAGGATTGTTTTTCCAGATGATGGTCTATTAAGTGCTGACTACAGTGATGATTCAGACATTGAGGTTAATTTATAATGTTTAGCACATATACTATATATTCAGTCATTTTAATTTCTTTTCACATTAAGATTCCTCATGTTATGTACCTTTATAAAACAGACCAGAAAAAAGGAGAATAAAGTTGACATTAGCCGTCTCAAGTTCATGCTGGTCCTGTTCATTTTAATAAATATTTGGTTTACTTGTTTATGAACTCTTGGCTTTCACAGGAAGTTTACCGAGCTATATCTTAGAATTATAGAGCACACAACTAATAATGGTGTTATCTTTCATGTTATTAGCATCAGGAGTTAAGAGTTGTCTGTGTTGAAGCAAGAGTTGTCTGTGTTGAAGCAAACATATTGAGAAGCATAAGGTAATTTCATATACTCGGTGTGAAAATAGATCAGTCAACCTCATCAGGTAGCCATAGGCACAAACATACACAAACTTTACTGCCTTTTGTTATGTACATTTTTGATATATTGTGACTCCTTGTATAAAGCCTCCTACCAAGTGAAAGAAAAAGTTTGAGCAAAAAGAGTACAAAATGGTAATGTGGTATTGTGGTGGGTGAACTAAACTATAATTTACAGTTATTACTTATATTGTTGCAAAAGAAAGTGCCATGTTGTAACTAATGCAAGAAGGTTGCAACTCATAGGGGTTGTCATAGTTCTTGTGTTAACGTAAAAATTGATATTAATTTTGCATGGCATCAAGAACAAAATTTCTGGCTATCTTTAGAAGAATGTGGTTATCTAATGTGTGTAAAATTTGTTTCTCATTTGCTGATATGGATCATAGCGATAATTGATATTCTCTATAGAAGTGACTCAATTACTCATTTGAACTTCATATTACCGACTGTTTTGTATAATTATGTGTAAAAATGAAAGCAATTGCTTCCTTGCAATCGTTGACTTTTACCCATCTGCTGAGAGTTAAGCACAAGGCTCATCGAGATGGAAGCATTACATGTTATTGTGACTAAATAGAGCATGCCTGTTAAGTTCATTTTCTGAAGCTACAAGTTTCAGGTGATAGGTTACTAAATTGAGTTGTTCTGATCTAATGTATAAGATCTACAATTTTATTGTGTGAAACAATGCAAAACTTTGGTTTGAGATTTTCTTTATTGTTGCAAAATATGTGATGAGATTAGTCTCTATGCAAGACGTGACTGTACATCCAAGTGGGTGTACAAGTTCTGGCCTCCTGGGTTAGTTGTAAGAATAAGACTGGATAATTCAAGCTGTTCTCACGAGTCAGATGAGGCTTTTTGGGTGAGCATGTAGCAGTCTATGAGGACCTAAGTTGTTTATGAGCCAGTTAATCCAAAGTTCATTTGAAAGTGAACTTTCAATTTTAAATTGGCTTGCTGTAGTTTGCACTTAAGGTTATGGATTACCAGGGTGACTTTTACTTGTTGGATCCTGGATGAGTATATTTAAAGGAACATCTGGGGGTGCTACTAAAAGGAACTTGGAAATGTTGTTTGCTTAAAGTGATCTGGAAAAGGGAATTTGTGATGTGTTAACTTTGTTTGAATCATTAACTAAGTACAGATATGTAAGAAATAGACCGGTCCTTTAAGAAATGTACATGTTCAAGAACGATTCATAGGGTATATATCATGGTCGAGGGAATAAAAGCTTTCTGATATTTCTGATGTATTTGCTTATATTTATCATACTTCGTGTAAGCTAATCCAAAATGTTATATATGTAATATTACATTTGTAGCAAGTCTGCTACGTTATTAGATTTACGGGGACTAAGACACCTGGCTCCTCTGATCATGACTTGTTTATTATGTAGAACATTATTTAATCAGTTTCTTCTTCGTATTGTCAAGCTTGCACTGTATGTAATGCAAAGCTGAGCAGAAAAAGAGAGAAGCACAGCACAAAAGCTTGTTTCAGACAAAGATGCAGAGCTACAGGCAGCGGAACAAACCCTTGTTGGACTACAGGAGGTCATTTATCTACTATTTGACTTGAAGAATTTCTTGTTCCATAATAAATCATATATAATCACATCCATAATGAATCTTATAATGATGTTTCAAGCATGTTTGTTTACTTTGTCTGGTGTGTGTATTTATTAGTTTTCTTGAAGAATATATGGGCTTATATATTGAGTATTAGACTAGGAATTCTTGTAGGTTTCATGGACTTGTATAAGTAGCAGAAGTTTCTGAAATAATGGTAGCCGTGGTATGTCCATAGGTGGTAGATCTGAGCTCCTTGTTTAAGTTGTTTAGTTGACCCTGGTCAGATGCTGGCAAGGTCCCTTGTTTGTCTTCACGTCATTGAGGATTGGAAACATTCCGCATGCCCCACCACCACCCGGACAATAGAAAATGAGGGAAAAGGAGCCGATGTACAGGGGAAGAAGTATCCCCCTCCAGAGGAAGAAGATTTTCAGAACACGACATTGTTCAGTAGCACATATAGCAGAAAAGTCTAAGTAAATGATAAATGACATAAACTGATCATCAATGATGAAAACCTCCCACAAAACAAAATTGTTAGATGGGATGAAAGACAAAAAATTGGTTTTGCAAGTTAATTTAGCTAATTTTTGTTGCTTGCTATATCTATCTATCTATCTATCTTTTTTTTGAAATAAACGTACTTGCATTAATCACAGTAAATCTTCCACAAGTACATGATTTAAGAACTCAGGAGGAGTGACATGCCACTCTCCAAGGTCAGACATAGAATGTGCAGTTCGAGCTAGCTCATGAGCCACACAATTCGCAGACCTAAACACAAACTTAACTAGCACATGATTAAAGTGCTTTAAAACAAGCTTACAATCACCCACAATAGTGTTGAAATAAGCATAACCATCCTCGCCATAGCAAGCAGACGCTAGGCTTTGAGAGTCAGTCTCGAAAATGCAACAGTCCAACTGCAAATGCTTAAGCCATACTATAGCTTCCTTTAAACTTAACGCTTCCGCCTCCTTTGGACTCCAATTACCCCTAATGCGACCACACCTTGCTGCAATAAAATGCCCCTGAGAATTCCGAATAACACAACCGAAACCAACATAACCATTCTGCGCTCCTGTTGCGTCAACATTGATCTTGATCCAATCATCAGGCGGCTTATGCCATTTCCTATCAGCAATAATATTCCTGGACAAATTCTGCTGCACCTGCGCTGTTCTCCAGTCTTGTAGCATATGCAAAGCAGCCGCTTTTACTCCGAAAGCTGAACCATTCGCTTTGTCCCAAACCCATCTGTTTCTTCGATTCCAAAGGCTCCAACAAATCAAACAGACCCAAATGCATTGGTCCCTTGACAGACCACCAAACAGACGTCTGAGAACGGCAAACACTGATTCATCTGGCAGGATCGTGTTTATCACCTGGAGCCCAGATTGATGCCAGACCGTCTGTGCAAAGTCACATTGAAACAGGACGTGCATATCAGTTTCCATACCAGAATGACACCATGGGCACCTTCCATTAATATTGACTCTTTTCATTGTTAACGCTGCAGCTGTCGGTAAGCATCCCTTGCATACTCTCCAAACGAAATTAGCTACTTTTCCAGGCATCTGCAATGACCAAAGTTTTCTCCAGAATGTTACATATGTAGCATCATGTTCTCCCTGCAGCCATCTGTAGCAACTGCGAACTGTAAACTTACCCCCCTCATCTCTCAACCAAAACCAGGAGTCTTCACGTTGAATGACAGGAATAGGGATTCGATTTATCAGCTCAATATCCCTGTTATTAAATATATCTTGAAGTAGCTCAACATCCCAATTACGCCCTTCCATGTCAATTAGATTCTGCACTTTTGCTTCACTAAGCTGATCTGGCATGACAGTCGAAATACAACCATCATCTTGATCTGGAAGCCATGGTACCTTCCAAACATAAGTCGAAGCTCCATCCCCAATTCTTCTTCGACAACTTGCTTTCAGAACATCTTTCGCCGTCAAGATACTACGCCAAATGTAGCTGGGGCTTCCACCAATCTCAGCATTCAAGAAATCAGTTTTAGGATAATACTTCGCCTTCATAATAGCCGTCACCAAAGGGTTACAATTATTTAGGAGCCGCCATCCTTGTTTTGCCAGCATAGACACATTAAATCTGCTCAAACTCTTGACTCCAAGACCCCCAGCCATCTTTGAGACACTAAGCTTCTCCCACGAGAACCATCGAATGCCCTTACCAGAAGAGCCTTTACCCCACCAAAAACCATTCATCGATTTTTCAATATCATCACAAATACTCTGAGGAATCAGAAACAATGACATCCAAAAATTCGGTATTGTTTGCGCAGCTGACTTTAGGAGAGTAAGTTTGCCTTGCTTCGATAGCCCTTTATTCGACCAACCCTGCAACTTATGGTCAACTTTCTCAGCCAAAAAACCAAACACAGCACGTTTGTTTTGACCGACAGCCATAGGCATTCCTAAGTATTTGCCAGGCCTGTCTACTTCCTCTACATTCAAACTGGAACACACCCAGTTTCTATCTTCCCTACTCGTGTTTGGACTGAAAAAGATGCTTGACTTTCCATAATTAATAGCTTGCCCTGAACACCTCTCATACCTATCCAAGGTTTTTTTCATTGTAATGGTTTCACTTCGTGTTGCTTTGAAAAAGAGATAACAGTCGTCGGCAAATAAAAGATGTGATATACTCGGGGCTCCCCTTGCAACTTTACAACCATGAATCAACCCCACTTCCTCATGTCTTCTTAACATAGCACTCAATCCCTCTGCACAAAGAATATACAAGTAGGGAGAGATCGGGTCGCCTTGACGCAATCCCCTTTGAGGTTTAACTTCACCAAACACTGTTCCATCTCTAACAAAAGTATAAGAAACTGAGGTTATACAGGCCATCAATCTTGCAATCCAAATCTGATGGAAACCAAACTTCCTCAGCATGTTTTCCAGAAAACTCCATTCCAAACGATCATATGCTTTTGAGATATCAATTTTTAATCCAGCAACTCCTGTCTTTCCTTGAGTGCGTCTATGAATGTAGTGATTAATTTCAAACGCTATAATAGCATTATCCGTTAACAATCTCTCTTCAATAAAAGCACTTTGGTTCACAGAAACAATATCTTTAATACAAGGCTTCAATCTGTTAGTGATAACCTTTGACAGAATTCGCATCAACACATTACATAATGCAATCGGCCTATAATCTGTCATCTGCTTTGGATGTTTGATTTTAGGAATTAAACAAACCAAGGTTTTATTGATTCCAGCAGGCAACGTACCAGTTGTGAAGAAGTCATGACAAAACCGAGTAGTATCCTCTGCAACTATATTCCAGTAAGCTTGAAAGAACCCAGGATTTAAGCCATCCAACCCCGGAGCTTTCTCTGGGTACATTGAGAAAACAGCATTCTTAACCTCTGCAGTGGTCACAGGTAATAACAAACTTTCATTATTTTCATTCGTAACTGAACACACTCTTTCACCCTCAGCCAGACCTTCATCCACCCCTCCAGTTTGGAAAATCTGTTCAAAATACTCAGCTATGATACTCTGGATCTCCTCGTCAGACTCCCTCCATACCCCATTCGAATCTTTCAATTTCTTGATCGAGTTATGCTCTTTTCTCACAGAAGCAAATTTATGAAAAAACCGAGTATTTTTGTCTCCCTCACGTAGCCAGAATTGCTTCGCTCGTTGCTGCCAATAAATTTCCTGTTTTTCAAGTAAACGCATAAACTCCCACCTCACCTTATTATACTTCTGAATGCCCTCCATATCTCTTCTTGATCTGTATCTTCTCAATTCCTTCTTACAGTTTTGAATCTGAGTTCGCATTTCCTTAACCATACCACCCCCCCACTCTTCTAGCTTTGAGCAAACCAACGCCATTTTGTCCATAATATTTGCCCCATAAATGCCATTCCAACCTTCCAACACCAAATTACGACATTCATCTTCTTTTATCCACATGTTTTCAAACCTAAACCGCTGTGTTTTAGGTCTGAATACTTGCCTATTTAGATTAAGATAGAGAGGAAGATGATCAGAAGTCGAAACTTCCATAACCTGAACTGTAGCTGACGGGAATAACTCCATCCATTCTTTGGTAGCCAAACCTCTGTCTAGTCTTTCTTGCATCCACCTCACAGTACCTCGAGACTTCTCCCACGTAAACCATTCCCCCTGATATCCCAAGTCAACTAGATTACAATCTTCAATTGTTTCTCGGAACCCTTCCATAAGATATCTTGGATGACTACGACCACCTCTCTTTTCACCAGTACTAAGCATGTCGTTGAAATCCCCAATTATGCACCAAGGTAATCCAGAAGTAAGAGATAAATTCCTTATCAAATTCCAAGAATCAATCCTTCGTTCCCTTTCCGGATAGCCATAGAAGCCCGTATAACGCCACCTTCCCACCTGATCATTTGTAACCTCAAAATCAATAAAATTCTGAGTACTGTTTATGATCACAACCCCACCTTCATTTTTCCAAAAAAGAGCTAGCCCACCCCCATGGCCTTGAGCATCAACAGCAAAACACGCTCCGAAACCTAAAGCTTTACACACCTTTTCTACTTTATCTCTTTTAACTAAAGTCTCACTTAAGAAAATAATACTCGGCCTATATTGCTTATTGATTTCTTTAAGAAATCGAACTGCCCGTGGATTGGCCAGCCCACGACAGTTCCAGGCTAAGAGACTCATAATGACTGGCGGGCCTGGAGACCAGTACCCGCCCCAAATCCGTTTTTTGGCCCAACCTCAATTTTATTTTCCAGGCTGGCAGAATTTTTATCCTCCTTATTTTCCACACTCAAATTTCCCTCCACCCTTTTCCGTTTATTTTCAAATGCAACAATCTCATCCATTCTGTTTCCATCCCCCTCAAATCTCTCCCCCTGATTTTTATCATTAACACCCATATCCATATCCCTTGATTCACTACTCCTAATAGTCACAGCAATATTCTCGGCATTGACTTCTCTAACAACTCCATCAACCTCCATGAATTTCGTTATCTGTTTCCCACTATTCGTTCCATGATCTGAACTTGGCTGCTTCTGTGAGAACGAAGGTCCTGCACCTGTCCATGAACCAGTATCCCTTAACCACCGTGACCCTACATTTACAGTCGAATTCTTTGAAGGAGCACGTAACCAGGACCCATAAGCTCTATCGATTACCTTGTCTGGATTGGCGTATACAACATTGCAGTCGCGTTCAGAGTGACCTATTCGCCCACATACGAAACAGAATGTGCCTAGCCTTTCATATTTAAAATTAATCCAACTCCATACATTTCCATCCCTCTTTAACTTCATTCGACGCTTCAATGGCTTCTCAACGTCCAAGGCCACTCTAATACGTACATATTGCTTCCATTGTCCATCCAAGTTTGCAGCATCTGATTTAATAAACCCACCAATAGACAAACCAATGATTTTAAATACATTCTCCGACAACAGGCCCCTGGGGATATCATATACTTGAACCCAGATTTCCACTTCCTTCAAGCTTACTGATTGTGGATTCTCAAATTCCTTTAACTGCTTAAACACCAACATAGCTTGTTCAAACGTCCATGGACCTCCCTCTATTACTTTCTGCAAATCCAATTTATGATAGAATACAAAAGAGTAACGAAATCCTCCCAGGTCATGAATCTCCATACCTTCTTTTGGCCTCCATAATGATGACATAACAGATCTCATAGCATTGAAGTTAATAGTTTTGTCCGTCAAAAAACTCCCAACCAAAACATAATTTTGCTGCACTTCTACAGTTTCCACATTTCCGATATCTGCTTCGTCGCCCTCTTCCTCTTCAATAACCAAGTTTGCATACATGTCTTCTAACGATGCCTCCATTCGAGCCATAATAGTAAAGATTTGAGACAAAAGCTTATAAAAACAGTATTAAAATCGGGTACTAGGTTTAAAAAGTGATTGAGATAACTTTAAAACTGTCAAAAATGGACAGACATAAAACTTGCCATGAGAGCAAGACTTATCAACCTCGTTATTCACTAAGAATAAGACACAAAATATAGTGGTTCTCCGAAAATTTTATTTTCATATCTATCTATCTATCTATCTATCTATCTATCTATCTATATATATATATATAGGGTCTTGTTCTAATAGAAACTAACTTAGAATAGAAACTAGAAACTAAACCTAAATTAAATATTTCAAGCTAATCTAATGACCAAATTAGGGGTACTCCAATACAAAAAACGTTTAAAATTATTGTCTCTATTCAACAAAAATATAAAAAAATAAAAAAATTTTAAAAAAAAGTTACTGTTCACGTGATGACGTGGCACGTGAACAGTACTTTTTTATTTTTTATTTTTTTAAATTTTTTTTTTTATATTTTTGTTGAATAGAGCCAAGAATTTTAAACGTTTTTTGTGAAGGTGCCCCTAGCGGGGCCATTAAAATAAATGAAATATAATTTATTTAGTGTAGGTTTCTAGTTTCTATTCTAAGGTTGGTTTCTATTTGAACGCTAGCCTATATATATATATATATATATATATATATATATATATATATATAGAGAGAGAGAGAGTAGGGATCTAGAGAGAACCCCTTAAAAGGAGAACTAAGAAAACTAAATTAAAATATACCACATATGGTATGCAAACTGATCGTTGGGAGATAGAGAAAAATGTGGTGAAATTAGATTTTAAAAAAATATCACCGATTGACCGGAAAAAGCAAATTAAAAACGGAGGGAATTAGGTGGTATTGTGTGTGTGAGGGTGTATTTGATTAGTGTGTGGGTGCCCCTGGCGGGGCCGTTGATTATAATACATCCAATGGTTAGGATTGGTTCTCTAAGTTCTCTTTTTAAGGGGGTTCTCTTTTGAGCATGAGCCTATATATATATATATATATATATATATTTAAGTTATATCAAAATTTACCAGAAAAACACATGGAAAAATGTAGCTTCTGCTCTTGCCTATAATCCTCTTCAATAAATTTTACTTGGATACTTGGAAGCTAGTAACTTCTTGTACATTCTTGGCTAACTGGCTTGTTTCGAACTTAGCCTGGTTACGTACAGAGATTTGGTCAGGGAAAGAAAAGTTGGGCGGATATCTCTCTATATTTCTAGTTTCTGTCTGATGTTTGTGGAATTTACTAGGTTAAGTGGTTTATTCTACTTGTCTAAAGAAACCAGACTCTTTACTGGATTTTTTGCTATTGCTCACTGTTAATGTTTTCTTTCAGAAATCCAGTCTAGCCAGCCAAAACAGAATCTTATGAACCTTGCAACTGATTCATTGTGCTGATCATCTAAATTTTTGAACTGGCACTACCTGTTCTGTAAATTTATCCCTGATTTTATAATTCAATTCTACATGCATTTACAATCATTCATTTAAATCAGTAAGCATTTTCCGCTATGCAGAGACTGCTGTCAGCAAATTTACCATGGATATCACATTTGTTTTCAGGAGTGTCACACTTTGGAGAACAGTATTGTGGCTTTATCCTGGAACTTATGAGGTGAGACCATTATAAGTTGCTTATTATCTCTAAACAAATTTTATTTGGTGGATACGGGTACAAATCAGGTGGTTTAGCACTGTAAACTTTTGGTCCTAGCAAGTTAAGGCTGAGAAATGATTTGGCATTTCTTTCAAGCACCTGAATCTATAAAATAGGCATCTTAAATTTCTCCATTCAGTCACTGTCAGAATTATCGAGCTGTTAAAATATGCACCTTTCTTTTGCCTGTAAGGCCAAATATTTACCAGGGCGGCTCTGTGCCTTCAGATAACACACATAGGGATACTTGGTACCTTCTGATTCTGCATACACGGGACTTCAGAGAAGAAGCATGTGTACTTTATATCTTCACCCAAAACCAAAAACATGATATCTTAAATATACTAAGCTAGAGTCCATGTAAATCAAAGGTGAGATTTGTATCTTACATATAATAAGCTTAAGATAGATTCTATACAAAGTACTACCACAGGTCGAGGATTTCGGTTCTCAATTACAAATTACAAAAAAACATAAAACATATTATGCTTGAAACGTTCTAATTCTAATGTGGTTCTATATTTTGCTTGATTTCCATCGATTTACTCATAATGGAGACCTTTGGAACATTATTCTCCATTTCATCAATGGAAGTTCTGGTTTATTGAAGTTGAAGTTGTGAAGTGTTGTGTATTTTCCTTATTTTGACACGTGTTGTGTGCAGATCAAGTTTATTGTTGCTGGCCACTGGAAGATCGATCCTGAAAGGGAGACAGTTACTCGAGGAAACAATACACAGCAATATTTTCTAAGTCAATTAAAAATACAGCTCTAGTGAGCATTATTAGGACCCGGATACCAGGTAATATGCCTCTGATGTTTACTTGATGGATCTGTAAGAAGCCATGAAGTAACACTACTTAATGCATCCGGACTAGACAAAATTTGGTAGCAGAAGTTCTGAGCATAAATATGTTTAAGACATACAACAAAAAAATTACTTTTACATGCATTTTGAAGTTACATACTTGCATTTTCACACTCTATTTGCCTGGATATCGATTGGATCACATATGTTGCTGTTTGACAACGATACTGCTAGTATTTGTTGCAATTACTGAATTTTGTATTGAAAAATGTACAGCTGAGATCTGAATTTTGTATTGAAAAATGTACTAGCTGAGATCTGATCTGAGCCACTGGAAACTCTATAATTACGATTTGTTGCAATCAGCAAATTGTGAAGAGTGATACTTGATCTGATTTTAGCTAGTAAAATCGTGCTAGTAAAAGTATCACTTGACGAACTTCTTCACGTCACGTGTAATCAACTTTGCAAATGCATTGCTCTAATTACGTAATCATGTTGCAGCTCTTCACTCAATTCAGAGGCTGCCGGTAGATTACCAGTTAATAGCTAGTCATCAGCCAAGGAAAATAAAGAAGCAGGATCAGGCAGTTGTTGAATTCACAGTGCCATCTTGTATAGTTAATACTTTTGTTGTGTGTATATATATCCATCAATATTTGTGCTCAGGTAATAATCGTCTTTAACAAAGTAATGCTTCTGAATTGTAGACTGTAGCCTCTCAAATGCATTGTTAAAAGCAGTCGTTGGCTAAAATGCTTCAAATATAGATCTAGCTGCATCGCTGTTTATACTGTATGTGTAACGGGCATGTTCAGATGAGAATTGGACAAGGGTGAAAACCAATTATGCTGCAGTTAAACGCAAAGTGCACGACTATACATAGTAGCAAAGTTTCTTATTTCGGGCATGGTGGGGTGGTGCTTAAAAAATCTCTGTAAACTAGATAGATTCAAGTAACCTCTGAAAGTTGGGTCATATAATAATGCAAACTACTTGGATCAGTGCTAGAGTATGTAGTATTTAATTTAAAGGCCGAAGCAAAGATAGGCCAATCAAACTACCCCAGCCCAATTTGATGCAGAAAGAATCTATAAAAGGCATCACCATACGGGGGTCCATCAAATCATATTAGTAGGACATAAAATAAGAAAAAAACCAAACCAATGTAGAAGGTTGTAGGTAGGGGGTAAGCGTGTTGAAGCCACGAGAATTGACTCAATACATTCGTGTATCGTGTCCCCTTTTACCACCCTTCCAACTCCATATTCTCTCATCCTTTCCCTATCAAAAAAGCCCATAATTTACATCTCTCTCTCTCTCTCTCTCTCTCTCTCTCTCTCTCTCTCATATTTGCCAGAATGGCTATGGTGAATATGTCCTCTTCTTTTTGTGCATTTCTTCGTCCTTTAAATCAGTTAACTGACTTGCCCACTTCATTTCACCGTTCCAATTCATCATCATCATTTGTTAAAACAAAGACAACAACAATCAAGACCTTTTCTTGTAAGCTCAAGAACCACTCTTCTTGTCAAACAAAGCTAACTAATCAAGAAATTCCAAATATTAAATTGAGCAGCTCCTCTGAAACTCAGCTCTACTCCATCAACCCTTTACCTCTACTATTTTTCGCTGCCCTGCCTGGAGGTATGTTTCAAACACAAACTTTACTACATTGTTATTTCATGTTCTGTTTCATTGATATGTATGTTGCGTACCTGACAGTTATATATGTTTTATGTACACTATAAAGTTCTCAAGTGGCAACTTAATTTTATTATTGCTACTTCATTACTTTTTTAATTTGAATATTGCTTTGAATCTGTGACTTTGAGGGTCTAACACTGTTCTTCATTATTCTAAATTATACACCTTTAAGCTTAGTACTTGGAGTTGGGATGATTTAACTGGGCCAGGACTAGGTTCTTGGCTCGTGAAGCCTCGGAAATTTAGGATTGTCCCTCCCTAGTGCCTCCATACTTTATGTTTGGGTATTGGGGCTATTAGTACGAGCACAAAAATTTTCCAGAACTAGATTTTTTATGCAACTTAAAATGACTAATACTTGCTTGGTTTCTGAGCAGTTTGCAATTAGTATCTGTATTATCTGGAAAGGAGTAACGCAAGCTTTCTCATATATCTGCAATTTTTTTTATTTTCTTCATTTATGCATATTTTTTGTGAGAACTAATATTGTGATTGATTGAATATGTACGTTGTACATTTCAGCTGGAACTGTGACGTCTCTCTTTGGGCCTTTTGTTGAACTTGTACAATCCTGGAATCTTCCAGGATGGCTAGTGCACTGGGGCCACCCTGGAAACATGGTACACTTCCGTTCTTGCTTCCTACCGCTTCCCCCTTTTCTTTACTCAATCATCAAGATCTGAATATAAATTTCGTAAACTACATTGTCTCAGGCTGTTGTGCTTTTTGCCATGGGTGGTTATGGAACATATTTGGGCTTCCGCATCCGTTTTTCAGATGACATGGTAAGATATTTATTCATTACATCTATTTTCAGAGTTCAAAAATATTTCAATGTTGTTCTTTAACTAACTATATGTTAATATCATTTCTTTGATAAATTCAGGATGAGAAGGCAATGGCTAAAGATTTGCATCCAAAGCTTCTTGCTGGAATGTTCTTCTTCTTCGCACTTGGTGCAACCGGTGGCGTAACAGCACTCTTGACTTCTGACAAACCTATTTTCGAAAGGTATTCTTGGGACTTTATAAACAGCTTCTTGCTTTTATGCCAATACAAGGCTTTATGGATTTCATGTAAGACTTATAAATTACTGCAGTCCCACAAAAGGAGCTGTTATGAATTCTAAGATTTAACTTATACCATATTAACCTTTCAAATCAATGTGGTTCATATAATAGTAAGGGGGAGTATTATGAGCAATAGTACTTGTACCAAATGATAAAATGTTATAAACTTTAGATGCTGTTTTTGACTTCAAAAAGTTGAATTGTGGATCTTTCTCTGGGATGAAGAGATTGTCATATTCCTTAGACCATTACAAATAATTCAACTTGTGAAGAAAGTTGTTTTTAGAAAGTGCCAAGGCCATATTTGATGCAAGAGTAGTGGTCTTGATTTAATTTTTTCTAACCTCGGATGAATTTTGTATGTTGGTTGCAGCCCTCATGCTGTCACAGGACTCATAGGCCTCTCTCTTTTAACTATACAGACAATTTTACCATCTTTATTTGAGGTAGCGAAAGCTTCTAATCTTTAATTTCTCTGATTACAAGTTCATACTAAAGAACTTGATTTCTGTTGTGAAGATAATTTTGCTGTTCTAATTGCAATGGAGTTCTTTTTATACAGGGGAACCCCAGCTTAAGGAACGTTCATGGTATATTAGGAAGCAGCATTATGACACTGTTTGTTGTACACGCAGCCCTGGGACTTCAACTAGGCCTCAGTTTCTAGTTCAGAATTTAAGATTCGTAACCATTATTCTGAGAATTTTTTAACAGAAAAGTTTAGTAAAACTAAAAGAGATAATTAGCCTCGCGAGTGCTGAAAAAGATACTCTGAGGTTTATATCATCTGTAGCAGACCAGCAGGAGTGATACACAGTGTCTGTTTGTACAGATTGTATCTACACACTTTCATATGTGCCACAACTCTTTAATAATGGTCTGAATGCCATCGGTTTACCAACAATTTTGTCTATTTTTCGAGGTCATATGAAATTCATCATATGTATCTTTAGTAATGGTCTGAATGCCATCGGTTTACCAACAATTTTGTCTATTTTTCGAGGTCATATGAAATTCATCATATGTATCAGGCAGTGCTTAGAATTTTTAGACTGATATTGAGTTGTAGAACATGAGAATGTAGTGAGTTTTCATATCAATGACATTATCACAATGCCAGAACTACATCACAAGTGACCTACACAGTGTTAATTTCTTAAACATGAGTAATTATTCATAAGGGAAAGAAACTATTTGCTTATCATAAGTTCTGGAAAAGAATTTTTAACAAAAAACAAAAAAGTTCAATTTCCGGAAAGATGTTTAGAAACTAAGGGGTCTCTTTGAATCATGAGATTCGAACCCAGAAAATTAAGGTTCAAGCCTCGGAACAGTTGATATATGGCATGGTAATTTATATATGAGACAAGATAGATTTTATTGGAACATGGCTTCATGTTTATACATGTCAAATGTGCAGTGACTGAGTTGAATCTTTTATAAGTTATTTAGAAATTAGCAACAATAAAATTAGAGGGAGGGGGGAAAAGAAAAAATGGATAGACCAGCTAAAAATGCGTGGTTTAAAAAAAACAACTAGATTGAGTAGCAGAGCGGGTCACACGGATCGTCCAATAATTTCTTTGATGTATATTTATCTCTATAAATACATGCATATCATATTTGACCTATTCTTTCTTACTCTTCCTCTCTTTCTATTCATCTGCAATTCTTGTATTCATCTGCGATTTATCAAGGTACGTTAATTTCGAAAAAATAAACTTATTGCATTCCACTTTCATCATTTTCGTTATGATTTTTAATATGTTATAACCCTGGTTTAAAGATTGTTTGGTATCTCTTGTAATTACCATGCATTTTAATTTATTCATATTCTACTAATAATGATATATGCTTGTTGGGGAAATACTAATTCTTGCTTATATCATTGTTTGTAATTTACTTTCTCAACATGTTTGTATTGCTTCTTGCTATCGTCGTTCAGTATCACTGGCATTTGATTTCTTTAAGCTATATGTGTATAGTCTCGAAACGAAAGATATATGATTCTGGTTCTAGAAGTCATGCATTGCAGAATGTATTTTCTTTGAGAAAATAAACCAGTATAAAGCCTATGATCATGCCCTTTTTTAAATCTTCTTTTGTTTGGGTACCTTACCTTTATATATGAGAATGAGCATATTGAGTATTTTGTTGATGAAATTAGGAGAGAACAATAATTAAATTTTTGCCTTACATTAAATATTTGAAAGTTTCAGCTGAGACATGGAAACCTTCCTATTCACCTCGGAATCAGTCAATGAAGGCCATCCGGACAAGATTTGTGATCAAGTCTCAGATGCTATCCTGGATGCTTGCCTGCAACAAGATCCGGAGAGCAAAGTTGCATGTGAGACATGTACAAAGACAAACATGGTCATGGTTTTTGGTGAAATCACTACAAAGGCAAATGTAGATTATGAGAAAATAGTTCGAGATACTTGTCGAGGCATTGGCTTTACGTCACCTGATGTTGGTCTTGATGCTGATAAATGCAAGGTCCTTGTCAACATAGAGCAACAAAGCCCTGACATTGCCCAGGGTGTTCATGGCCATCTGACAAAAAAACCTGAAGATATTGGAGCTGGAGACCAAGGGCACATGTTTGGCTATGCCACTGATGAAACGCCTGAGCTCATGCCTCTGACTCATGTGCTTGCGACTAAGCTGGGAGCCAAGCTCACAGAAGTGAGAAAGAACAAAACTTGCAAGTGGCTCCGTCCGGATGGAAAGACTCAAGTGACTGTTGAATATAAGAACGATAATGGTGCTATGGTTCCCCTCAGAGTCCACACTGTTCTCATCTCAACCCAACATGACGAAAATGTTACAAATGAGCAGATTGCTGCAGATCTGAAAGAGTATGTGATCAAGCCTGTTATTCCTGCTCAGTATCTCGATGATAAAACAATTTTCCACCTAAACCCATCAGGTCGATTTGTCATTGGTGGTCCTCATGGTGATGCTGGACTTACCGGTCGCAAGATTATAATTGACACTTATGGTGGCTGGGGTGCTCATGGTGGAGGTGCTTTCTCTGGTAAAGACCCCACTAAGGTGGACAGGAGTGGTGCATACATTGTCAGGCAGGCAGCCAAGAGTGTGGTAGCTTCAGGTCTTGCACGCCGCTGTATTGTGCAGGTTTCTTATGCAATTGGTGTTGCTGAACCACTCTCGGTGTACGTGGACACTTACAAGACAGGGAAGATTACAGACACTGAGATTTTGGGTCTAATTAAGGAAGCCTTTGACTTCAGGCCTGGAATGATTGCTATCAATCTTGACCTCACGAGAGGAGGAAACTTCAGGTACCAAAAAACTGCTGCTTATGGACATTTTGGGCGCAATGACCCGGATTTCACTTGGGAGACTGTAAAAACGCTTAAGCCCAAAGCTTGAGATCAGAAGCACAGGTTAGTGAGGCAATATTTCAAATATGATTCATGTAGCTATCCTGAGAGAAGATTTAATTCATGCACGAGATATTAGACCACTTAGTTATCTCGGATTGGGAAAAGGAAAATACATGCATGTATATGCTCTGTGGAGCCAAGTACTTGGATTATTAGTCCTTCATCCTGAAGTCGGAGTGTTAGCACCTTTCTTAATTTTTTTTGCATACTGAACTGTGTTGCAAGCAAATTTGCCGTTCTAAATTTCTAGTTTCTGGGGGCCTTTAGAATTTCGTTGTCAATGAATTGTATTAGTTTTGATATTATAAAACATTTGCAAGTATCGTGAGTGGTTAGTTTTTTAGTTTATGAAATTTGAATAAAGTCATTAGTTTTAGCTTCTGATAATGACCCTTTTTTAGACTGTCCTGGAGTCACATTTATGTCCATTCTTCCTCCTGAAATTGGAAATCAGGGTTTGTATGTCTTCCTTTTGGGGCATTCATCCATACGCTTCGCAGAAGTTAATTTATAGTTGAAGGGGTACTCTGTTTCTGTTGATAGAGTCTGGGTCACCACTCAGCTCAACATTCCGAACAATGCTGATATAGTCTGGGCATGGCATGGCTGCTTCATTTGTATCATTATCTATTTATCTTCATTCTAGCTGTTTCTAAATACTACTATTATTAATCATTACTGGAGGCACATTATCTTACCTTCATTATTCCCTTCTGATATTTGTTCCACACACAAGAAAGTATATTTTACAGTTAAGGGAGTAATTGCCAACTAATTTTGGATTAAACCAAGTTCAAAGTTGGTTTTTATTGGCCATGAAAACCAGGTAGCCATCTGTAGACATGGAGTTTATGATTGGATAGATTCCTTAAATGGCATGTTTGAAGACTACGGACCAAGAGTGAAACCTTCTTATCGTTATAGGGTGATGAGAGTATAGGAAGCATATACAGACAGGGACGGAACTAGAAATTTAATCAAGGGGGAGCGACATTTATATAGAAATTTTTTTTAATTCATACACAATAAAGATACTTAATAAATAACACGGTCAATGTTTAATACAATACTCAAATACAATTATTAACTAACACGTGAGAGTTGACAACGCCGATTCTCCATATTCTGAAATCGTTGCAAAATAGTTTCATCATCAATAACCAACACTAGTTCCGGGTATTTTAGCAAAATAACGATCCATAGCAATTCTACAAAAATTAAAAATACTTAACTAAAAATTGGATAAACAACAAAATAATATATATTAAAGACTTAAAATTTAAATAAGTTTGGAGTTTAAATAAGTGATACCTTAAAAGGATTAATTTGGTAGCATTTGTTCTTGCAAGTTGTACCAAGAAATTAGAAGAACAATGGAGCAGGGAGACAGAAGAGGTGGACGGAGAAGAAGACAAAAGAGGCGCCCCTCAATTACCTAATTGTTTTGTTTGTTGTAAGATCGTAAGAGTTTGTTGTAAGATCGTAAGAGTAAGAGAATATAGTAAAACTTTTATTGTAAAAGGGCCTAGAGTTAAAGAAACAAGACAGGCCCAATTCAATTATATATCTAGAAATAAGACAGGCCCAAAAGTTAAAAAAATAATAAGACCCAATTCAATATACATCAGTCCAGGACGTTGTATACTGTATGTATTCATCTTCTTCAGAATATTCATCTTCTTCGGGTTATATATATCTGCGCCTTTTCTCAGAATCAAGGGTACGCGAATTTAACTGATGTTTGATGAAGGGGTGCGCGACCGCACCCCTGCCACACGCTAGATCCGTCCTACAGGGAAGAGTTTTACATTAGACACACTCTCAAGTCTCAAGTCTCAACTGAGCTTATGGGCCTAATTGCCTCGAGTCATGATTCTAACACCCGCCCACCTCAACTACTCAATACTTCATCAAAATTTTAAATCAAAAATCGTGATTAATTATTTAATATGCATTTATGAAAATTAATTTGTAATATATAATAATATATTATATAGTATGATTGTAGTTCTATTTATGGAAATTAACTTGTAATATATAATAGTAAATTTTTGATTGACTTTAAATTAAAAGATTGATAAGTTAATAAATATTTATCACTATAGAAAATAGGGTTTTCTTCATAAATATCCCAACATATAAATATTTTTGCAAAAATACTGTTATTTTAAAGTTCTGTTGTAAAAATACCATCTTTTGGAAAATTTTTTGCAAAAATACAGGATGCAACTACATTCAACCAGATGCAACTATTTTGACAATTTAGTAAAAAATACTATCTTATTTGTAACGGCTGCGCAGCAGGTTGCATTTAGTTACATATGCAACTGAATGCAACTAAAAATTGTAATTCGAATTTTCATTTTTTTTTTACCTACTTCCAGATCTATATAAGGGCTGAGCATCATTAAAAAAATGGAAATTTAACTTTTAGTTTTTAGTTGCATTCAATTGCATATGCAACTGAATGCAACTAAAAATTGTAATTTGAATTTTCATTTTTTTTTACCAACTTCCAGATCTATATAAGGGCTGAGCATCATAAAAAAATGGTAATTTAACTTTTAGTTTTTAGTTGCATTCAGTTGCATATACACATATGCAACTGAATGCAACTAAAAATTGTAATTTAAAACCTAGCCGCCACACCGAAAGTTTTTCCTCTCTCTCTCTGCTTATCTTTTCCCGAGTGAGTGCCTCCCCTTCGGCGGTGGTTTATTCACCGGCCGGAGGTCATCTTTCTTGCTTTTCATCTCAATAAAACCCAATTTAATTGGACGTTTGTGTGTCTCTCCTTTTGGAGTGGTCGTTTATCTCTCCTTTTGGAGTGTTTTTTTATGTCTTTAATTAATTATGTCAGTTTCTGTTTGGTGTTGGATCTGCTGAGAATGATTTTGCTGATGTCTTGGGGGATCTGGATAGTCCGCATCGAAGCTGGGACGGTGACATTTATTGCAAGAGCTCACCACTCACAACCAAAGATTGTTCATCATATTTTGGGGGTTTTAACTTTCGGCATGTCTATAGCTGGTATCCGGCATGTAGATAGCTGGGGTGTTGCTCATCATTTGGGATCATTTGGGGGTTCCCATGTTCGGCATGTCTATAGCTGGTATCCGGCATGTAGATAGCTGGAGTGTCGTTCCTCTAACCTCAGTTTATGCAATTGAGACTTTTGAACACTGGGGTATCAATGGTTCTTATGTGATGTGGTCAATTGTGATACCGCTGCTTTCAGGGATGTTGGCGTAGTTTGGATCGCCTAGGAGGTCTTTGAATTCGTTTTTATTTTCAAGAACTTTTAAGTTCAATGTGTTAAACGATCAGGAAACAATTTATTTGTTTTTCAACATGATTGTACCGACAGTTAGTGGTTTGTCCCGCTGTTTTATTTTGAATTGGTTTTATCTAGTAATATAATTCTATGCACTTCGTCAAAAAAAAATTGTAATTTGAATTTTCATTTTTTTACCAACTTCCAGATTTATATAAGGACTGAGCATCATCAATCAGTTGCAACTATTAGAAATAGAAAGTTATGATTGCCCCTGCGGGGCCTTGCAATGGGGTATATTTGCAATTAAGATAGTATAAGATAGTATATTTGTAATTAATTAGAAAAGATAGTATTTTTGCAATAATTAATTAAAAATCTAGTATATTTGTTAAATTCCCTAGAAAATATGTAATTCGTGCTTATACTAAATAAAAAAATTTGTGTTTCAAAAAAATTGTTAAGTTACCAAGGTAAGTAAATTAGGATGAAAATGATGTAGTTAATTTAATTTTAGCGGTAAATTTTGATTGGCTCTCATATATAACAGTGTAATTATGGTTAATTGTAAATCAAAAGAGTGGAAAATTAATATTGCGAATCAGCGAAAATCGTTTAATATTTTATATTTGTATAATCTTGATTGATTTTAGTTTAAAATATTAATATATTATATATCTATTTTGATATTAAAAAATATGTAATATATGGATATATTGAATCAAGTAACTACTATATTTAAATTACAATTGTTAACTAAACATGATTAATATAATAGGATGAGAATGGTAAATAAAAAAAGTTTTTAATATAATATGATTGGTCTAAAATTTAGGAATTACCTCTGATTGGTCATAAATAATTCATAATTTTCTGATTGGCTAACTACATCTAATTGTTTATAACATAGATAAAATAGACCCATGTTTTATAATAATATATTTGTATTAAAATTAATTAATAAATAAATTTTTTTGGAAAATGGCTCTATACATAGAGAGGGGCGTAAAGAATAATTTACAAGTATATAATAATGTAATTGTGATTGATTTTAAATCTAAAATTGTGATTAATTAGTTAATAAGTATTTATGAGAATTAATTCGTAATCTATAACTATATATTATAGTATGATTGTAGTTGACATTCATGAAAATTAGCTCGTAATATATAATAGTATAATAGTATGATTTTAATTTATTATAATTATTTTTTGACATTAAAAAATATGTAATACATGAATATTTTAAATCAAGTAACTACTATATTTAAATTATAATTATTGACTAACCATGGTTAGTGTAATGGGATGAGACTGGTAAATATAGAAATCTTTTAATATAATATGATTGGTCTAAAATTTAGAAATGACGTCTGATTGGTCCAAAAATAATTCATAATTTTCTGATTGGCTAACTGCATCTAACTGTATACCTGGTTATATCCTTATATATAATAAGCGTAAAAGGGATCTTATCCATAATTTTGATTTGGTCACTGTACTACCTTTGGTTTGGTCACTGTACTAGCAAAATAATCTCAACCATCGAATCTAATATTTTTAAAAATAGTCGATGAAAATTATATCATATTAAAAAGAAAAGGGAAATTCTGAATGGTACCACCATACTTTTGGCTTATGTCAGTGGTACCACTACGTTTTTTATTCCTCTTAACGGCACCCTTAATAAATTGACTTCCTAACAAAAAAACCATTCTGTTAGAGAAACGTTATAGAAACGTGTTAGATCCAAACAGTTTGTAGAAGGGGGGTTGAATACAAACTATACCGTTTTATCGAAATTGTTCTTTGGGTGTATATTAATTTTTAAACAATTCGATGCGGAATAAAACGAATACCAATATTTCAAGTTGAATATAAAATTATATTAAACTTGGAGGGGTGTGTCTAAATACTGTTGGAATTTATGACCGTAGCGGAAGTGTAAATCACATTTACTTGCATAAAAACCTAATTAATCATGTATATAGATTTAAAAATTGTATGAACACAAGAAAAATACCTTGATAGCTTTCCTGGGATTGTTATGAATGTGTCTATGATTTCCAGCAATCACCCCTCAAGTGTGGAGTGCTCTAATGGTATCCACCAAGATCAAATATCATATAGTAGATAAAGAACAATTGAGAAAATTAATTAAATGGTTTGGAATGATTTTGATGAACTTCAAAAGCTCTCCATGATCTTCTAAACCTCCTGGGATGTTTTGTGTTATGTTTGTGATGTCTTTCCAACTCTTGGATATGTTTGATATTTAAAGAAATAAAGTCTTTACTTTATCTAATTAAATAATCATTTAATAATTAAAACCCTTTTAATTATTAATCCCATTCTGAAAATAATTCTCTCATAAAATTTAATTTCTCAAACTAAATTTTGTAATTAATAATTATTAAGAACTTTTCTTAATTTATTTATAATCTATTAAATCTCATTTAATAAATTATAAATAATTGCTAATTAATTATTTATTCAATAAATAAATAATTCATAGCCATTATTAATTATTCTCATCATCTATAAATATTTAACCTTTTTATGGTGTGACCCTTTAGGTTCAATATTAAGCCGGTAGTAGAAATAAATAATAATAAACTATTTATTATTACTTATACGAATTACTAATTAATTCGTTAAATATAATTACATAAGTAATTAATATTTATTCTACATCTTGAGTGATACTTTTGAATATATCGCGACTATCCGGATAATATGAATTCATTGCTTAGAATATATAAAACCTATTCAGCAAATGGTTACCGTACAATCAATTCCTTCTACCCGATATCCCGATTAAATACAAGGCATGGAACGCGTGTCAAGCCTATTTAATTTAATCATATAATTTCTTATACATTATGTCTAGTTCATTTGAATTAGAAACTCTTTCTAACTTCAATTACTCTGGCCAGAGATTCCAGAACTAACATAGTAAGAACATCATAGGATATTCACTTTCTTTTACTAAAAGGGGTAGATTCTTTATCGATCGTTAACTATCTTCATATACAAATTCCTATACCCGGAATAGAACTAATGATTGTCCCTTGAGGACTTAGAACTAAACCAAAACATAGTTCATTGTATATAAGATTACTTTAACGGTCTCAAGTCTAAGGACACTTGTACCACCATCAACTTATGAACAACTATTAACACGTGAGTAAACTCCATTAGTCGTTCATTTGATCAAGTCACGTTCAGTGAACTTATTCTCCAATAAGCACCTACATACTAGCTATAGTGTCACCACACGAATGTCTATGAGAACAGACATCCTTCCGAGGAAGCAAGCATAGTATGTACCGATCTTTACGGATTGACTAACTCCCAATTAGTTATCCTACGATCGGGAACTATTTAAGTTTAGTGTTATCATCTTCTAGATCTCATTATTATAATCTCATTATAATTCTAGAAGCTTTACTCTAAACTATGGAACTTCTTATTTAAACACTTTAAATAGATAAAGCCCGTAATAAAAACAACAAGTCTTTTATTAATATAAATAAAATCAAATAAGATTACATGAAAGTGTTTCCTAACCCATCACACATGATTGGGTTTAGGACAAAATACTTTCAAACTCCCACTTGTACTAAAGCCAATCACTCTGGTATCTTATACCCATCTTCTCTCTATGTCGATCAAAGTGAGCCTGAGACAATGCCTTAGTAAATGGGTCCGCTATGTTGTTATGTGTGTCAATTCTTACGATGTTGACATCCCCTCTTTCTATGATCTCTCGAATCAGATGAAAGCGCCGCAACACGTGTTTGGAATTCTTATGGGATCTTGGTTCCTTAGCTTGAGCTATCGCAGCGTTGTTATCACAATACAACACTATAGGATCCTCAATGCTAGGAACTACTCCCAAATCAGAAACAAATTTCCTCATCCAGACAGCTTCCTTTGCAGCTTCACATGCAGCTATATATTCCGCTTCCGCTGTGGAGTCAGCCGTTGTAGGCTGTTTGGAACTCTTCCAACTAATCGCTCCCCCATTTAGAGTAAATACATACCCTGACTGGGATCTGCTACCATCGCCTTCTGATTGAAAACTAGAGTCAGTATAACCCTCAATTTTCAATTCAGATCCACCAAAAACAAGAAAAACATCTTTAGTCCTTCTCAAGTACTTCAATATGTTCTTCACTGCTTTCCAGTGTTCTTCACCTGGGTTAGACTGATATCTGCTCGTCACACTAAGTGAATGAGCAACATCAGCTCTAGTACATAACATCGCATACATGATGGATCCTATTGCTGAGGCATAAGGAATCCTACTCATGCGCACCCTTTCCTCATATGTCTTTGGAGACATCTTCTCGGAAAGAGTAATCCCATGACTAATAGGAATGAGACCTCTTTTCGAGTTCTCCATGCTAAACCGTTTTAGCACTTTATCGATGTATGTACCTTGGGATAGGCCAATCGTTCGATTAGATCTATCTCTATAGATCTTCATCCCTAAAATATAGGATGCCTCTCCCAAGTCCTTCATAGTGAAGTTCTTTGATAGCCAGACCTTGACTGATTGTAACATCGGTATATCATTTCCTATTATAAGTATGTCATCCACATACAATATAAGAAATGTTACCGCGCTCCCACTAACCTTCTTGTAAACACATGGTTCATCTAAGTTTTTGATAAAATCAAACTCTTTGATTGTCTCATCAAAACGGATGTTCCATCTTCGAGAAGCTTGCTTCAAACCATATATGGATCGAAGCAGTCTACATATTAGATTTTCGTTTCCACTGGAAACAAAACCCTCTGGCTGTGTCATATACACTTCCTCTTCAAGTTTCCCATTGAGGAAGGCCGTCTTTACGTCCATTTGCCAGATCTCGTAATCATAGTAGGCTGCAATCGCAAGCAAAATCCTAATGGATTTGAGCAAGGCTACAGGCGAAAAGGTTTCATCAAAGTCAATTCCTTGTCTTTGTTTGAATCCTTTTGCCACAAGCCTGGCCTTATAGGTCTCCACCTGGCCATCTGCTCCTAACTTTCGTTTGTATATCCATTTGCACCCAATGGGTTTAACTCCTTCAGGTGCCTCAACCAAAGTCCACACTTGGTTTATATACATCGAGTCCATTTCGGATTTCATGGCATCCTGCCATTTCTTTGAGTCATTACAACTCACAGCCTCTTCATAAGTCATAGGGTCCTCATCATCAACAAATGACAAATCATCATCATTTTCAATGACAAGCCCGTAATATCTTTCGATTGGGCGGGACACTCTCTCTGACCTACGTAAAGGTTGTTCTACAGAAGGTTGTTCTTTCTGAACAGGTACTTCTTCTCTAATCGTTGCATTTTGTGGTTCTTGAACTTCATCAAGTTCAATATTTCTCCCACTGTTTCTATCAAGGAGGAACTGTTCCTCTAAGAAGTGTGCGTGTCTAGAAACAAATATCCTTTGATCAGAAGGATCATAGAAATAATATCCATGACCTTCTTCAGGATATCCCACAAAACTGCATTTCACGGATCTAGGTTCCAACTTATCATGTTCAACTTTCTTGACATAAGCTGGACACCCCCAAACCTTAACATGTTTAAGACCTGGTTTCTTCCCACTCCACATCTCATGTGGGGTCGTGAGAACCGATTTAGAAGGCACCTTGTTCAGTAAATACGCTGACGTCTCTAAAGCATAACCCCATAGTGATACTGGAAGATCAGTAAAGCTCATCATGGACCTCACCATATCTAATAGAGTGCGATTCCTTCTCTCAGATACTCCATTTAATTGTGGAGTATAGGGAGGGGTCCATTGAGAAACTGTACCATTTTCTTTAAGATAACCTAAAAACTCTCCGCTTAAGTACTCACCTCCTCGATCTGATCGAAGAACTTTTATACTACGTGCGGTTTGTTTTTCTACTTCATTTCTATATTCCTTGAACTTTTCAAAAGCTTCGGATTTGTATTTCATAAGATATACATATCCTAACCTGGATCGATCATCCGTAAAAGTAATGAAGTATGAAAATCCTCTTCTAGCACTTGTTGACATTGGTCCACATACATCTGTGTGTACCAAGTCTAACAACCCCGCAGCTCTCTCTCCATGTCCAGTAAATGGAGATTTAGTCATTTTACCCATGAGACAAGACTCGCATGTAGGATATGATTCAAAATCAAAATGTTCTAGTAACTTATCCTTATGTAATGTGCGAAGTCTGTTCTCACTAATATGACCTAGTCTGCAGTGCCATAAATAAGTTGGATTTTTATTATCTCTTTTTCTTTTATTATTAGGTTGTTCAATTTGAAACAAATTATGTTCTAAGTCACATATATACAAACCATTATGTAATGTACCGTATCCATAAGTAATATTATTTCTCTTAATTAAACATTTATTATTCTCAACAATAAATGTAAAACCATCTGAATCAAGTACAGGAATAGAAACAATATTTCTTACAATAGATGGTACATAATAACATTTATTCAACACGATAGTTTTGCTCGTAGGCATATGCAAAGGAAATGATCCTACAGCTGCAGCAGCAACTCTTGCTCCATTGCCCATCAATAGAATCACTTCATCTTCCCCCAGAGATCTACTTTGCTTTAGTCCCTGCAACGAATTGCAAATATGAGACCCACAAGCAGTATCAAATACCCAAGTAGAAATCTGACTTAAAGACATATTTAGTTCAATCATGAACATACCTGAATCTGAAGCGGTAATCTCATTGCCCTTCTTATTCTTTAACTCTGCAAGGTAAACCTTGCAGTTCCTCTTCCAGTGTCCCACCTTGTTACAGTGGAAGCAAACTGCTTTGCTTTTCGGGTCAGCCTTTGGTGGAACAGGCTTATTTTCACCCTTTTTCTTATTCTTCGGCTTCCAGTTCCTCTTCCTCTTGGTAGAGGTACTGGCACCGATCATAAACAGAACCCCTTTTTGAGGGAAAATTCGCCTCAGCAGTTTTCAGCATGTTGTGGAGCTCAGCTAAGCTGGCATCCAGCTTGTTCATGTGAAAGTTCATAACGAATTGCGAGAACGAATCCGGGAGTGACTGCAAGACTAAATCTTGGCATAACTCCCCATCCATGACAAAACCTAACTGCCCTAGATGCTCAATCAGATTGATCATCTTAAGCACATGGTCATTCACAGACGACCCTTCAGCCATTCTACATTGGAATAGCTCTTTCGATATATCATATCGAGCGGTTCTCCCTTGTACATCATAAAGCTCCTGGAGATGTATCAGAATGGTTGGAGCATCCATTTTCTCATGTTGCTTCTGTAACTCAGGTGTCATGGATGCTAGCATGACACATTGAGCAACATTAGCAGCATCTAACCATTCATCATACACTTCTCGTTCATGGAAAAGTGCATCATCAGAAGGAGGTACAGGTAAAGGCGAGTCAAGCACATAATCCTTCTTCTCAGCCCTGAGAACGATTCTCAGGTTTCGAAGCCAATCAGCATAATTGGGACCAGTCAATTTGTTCGCATCAAGTATGCTACGGAGTGATAGAGCAGAAGACATGATCTATAAATCTGAAATTTGTGAACACATAACAACATTAGTAGATATCCAATTTTATTATAACACCTTATGAATCGGGTCTTTATTCATAGGTGGCTCCCACAGTTTTATTAAAATTATACAACCCTCAAATGTATAACTTAAGCATTCTCAATGCATGTGAGAATAAGGATCCTACTTTCCATTATATAACCTCGGCTGTAGCACGAAACGCTATGTAATGTTCCATAGGCAGATAACTCTTTATCAATTACATATCATGTTATTCCCTAATTCCATTTAGCCTCTTGAATCATTGAATCACGGCTGTAGCACGTCTAAATTCAATATTCTAAGTCAAGTGAGACCCAACATCTCGTTAAATTAATAAGATCTCAATAGCCCACGGCTGTAGCACGTAACGACAATTGGATTCTAATTAATTATACGCATATCATGTAATAGACAAGTAATTCCTATTTTTGAAAACGAAGCCCTCGGCTGTAGCACGAAACGACAAAGCTCAAAACTAAGAATCACTTTCTACCATGTTGGAAGGCTATGACCGACACAAACCCGTTGTGACATTGGCCATTTTATTACTTGATATTAAATAACGAGGGATTTTATATTATTTAGGTTGCGAAACGTTTTCGTTAAAACCTAAAGTCAAACATGCATTTTATATACGATATATAAAACTATATATATTATCTCATGGCATTTCTATGCACACATATATATAGGCAAACATGTTTTATCATGTTAAACATTGTTAAACATCTATATGAAACAATATTAGTATTTTAAAGCATTTTAACACAATTAAAACGGACTTTAAAACACTTCCGGAAGCTATAACCATTTTAAAATTAATTTTTAAAATTTATTTGACCACTCCATTAGATCCGTCTCGAAAAAACGAATCCAACGATATATTATACGCCTCAAACGGAGTTACGGATCAACGGGAAAAGTCAAAATACGAATCAGGGTCAATTCTGTCACATACAGACCCTGTAACGCATTACCAGAATGCGTTACAGGCCAAAAATAGCATATTTCCTGTGTAACGCATTCAACAGACGCGTTACACATATATGATGACGTCATGCTGACGTCATGCTGACGTCAGCATACCGACCCGTGACCCGACCCGATTTTTGACCCGACCCGACCCATGGCCGACCCGACCCGGCGCGTGAGCTGCACGCGCGGCGCGTGAGCCGCCAGCGCGTGCCGCCCACGCGCGGGTCACAGACGCGCGCAGTGCTTTCTGTTTTACAGTCGACAGAAATTTTATATATAATATATATTCTGTCGGTTTGATAATACTCAAAAACAGCCACCAACCCACTATAACTTTTACACAGCCTACTAAGTTAAAGTTTTGGGCCCCCAATAATACTACCCATCTAGATATTTTTATAAATAATATATATTTATTAACAGATTATTATTTATTAATTTCTAAACTCTTTAAAAATCAATAATAAATAATCTATCCATGGGAAAATTATGAAACTTTTTCTGGGACTTCTACAACACTTGTAGAAAATATATCAGTGATCAAAATTATTTTAAAAAATAATTTATTAATTAATTCGTAATTAATTTGATTATAGCCTCCTAGAACTTCAAAAATTCATAACTAATTCATACAAGCTTGAAAAATTCCGAAATTTTTTCTGGGATCTATATACATGCAACCTATGCTCTGATACCATTGTTGGAATTTATGACCGTAGCGGAAGTGTAAATCACATTTACTTGCATAAAAACCTAATTAATCATGTATATAGATTTAAAAATTGTATGAACACAAGAAAAATACCTTGATAGCATTCCTGGGATTGTTATGAATGTGTCTATGATTTCCAGCAATCACCCCTCAAGTGTGGAGTGCTCTAATGGTATCCACCAAGATCAAATATCATATAGTAGATAAAGAACAATTGAGAAAATTAATTAAATGGTTTGGAATGATTTTGATGAACTTCAAAAGCTCTCCATGATCTTCTAAACCTCCTGGGATGTTTTGTGTTATGTTTGTGATGTCTTTCCAACTCTTGGATATGTTTGATATTTAAAGAAATAAAGTCTTTACTTTATCTAATTAAATAATCATTTAATAATTAGAACCCTTTTAATTATTAATCCCATTCTGAAAATAATTCTCTCATAAAATTTAATTTCTCAAACTAAATTTTGTAATTAATAATTATTAAGAACTTTTCTTAATTTATTTATAATCTATTAAATCTCATTTAATAAATTATAAATAATTGCTAATTAATTATTTATTCAATAAATAAATAATTCATAGCCATTATTAATTATTCTCATCATCTATAAATATTTAACCTTTTTATGGTGTGACCCTTTAGGTTCAATATTAAGCCGGTAGTAGAAATAAATAATAATAAACTATTTATTATTACTTATACGAATTACTAATTAATTCGTTAAATATAATTACATAAGTAATTAATATTTATTCTACATCGTGAGTGATACTTTTGAATATATCGCGACTATCCGGATAATATGAATTCATTGCTTAGAATATATAAAACCTATTCAGCAAATGGTTACCGTACAATCAATTCCTTCTACCCGATATCCCGATTAAATACAAGGCATGGAACGCGTGTCAAGCCTATTTAATTTAATCATATAATTTCTTATACATTATGTCTAGTTCATTTGAATTAGAAACTCTTTCTAACTTCAATTACTCTGGCCAGAGATTCCAGAACTAACATAGTAAGAACATCATAGGATATTCACTTTCTTTTACTAAAAGGGGTAGATTCTTTATCGATCGTTAACTATCTTCATATACAAATTCCTATACCCGGAATAGAACTAATGATTGTCCCTTGAGGACTTAGAACTAAACCAAAACATAGTTCATTGTATATAAGATTACTTTAACGGTCTCAAGTCTAAGGACACTTGTACCACCATCAACTTATGAACAACTATTAACACGTGAGTAAACTCCATTAGTCGTTCATTTGATCAAGTCACGTTCAGTGAACTTATTCTCCAATAAGCACCTACATACTAGCTATAGTGTCACCACACGAATGTCTATGAGAACAGACATCCTTCCGAGGAAGCAAGCATAGTATGTACCGATCTTTACGGATTGACTAACTCCCAATTAGTTATCCTACGATCGGGAACTATTTAAGTTTAGTGTTATCATCTTCTAGATCTCATTATTATAATCTCATTATAATTCTAGAAGCTTTACTCTAAACTATGGAACTTCTTATTTAAACACTTTAAATAGATAAAGCCCGTAATAAAAACAACAAGTCTTTTATTAATATAAATAAAATCAAATAAGATTACATGAAAGTGTTTCCTAACCCATCACACATGATTGGGTTTAGGACAAAATACTATCAAATACACGGTACAAATTACAAGGTTTGATGACCAACTAATTATTACAAATTCTATAGACAATTCAACATGAACTTTTCTATATTTGTAATAAAAAGATCGAATGCTTAAAGCTATTCAAGAGATAAGCACTAGGAGTAAAAACTCGATAGATAGTTCCAAGGGTACAAGGAAACTATTTCTATCGGTTTAGATTTAACAATACAGCTCAGAAATAATTTACAAGAATTTAATTGAAGAACATAAACTATTTCTCTTGGTCTTTTTCTTTTCTTCTGTCTGTGTTTTCGAGAAGAAGAAGTGAAGATATTTTTTGTGAAGTCAGCCACCTTTAATGATTTATACAAAATGATCTCCTAAAGCTACTGTCTCTTTTTGTTCCATTTTATATTGCTAAGACAATCGGCAAGACAATCAGAACCACCAAGACAATCCTAGCAAGACAGACTCCAAGAAAATCAATTCGTACTAGCACGACAGTCTCCAAGACAATCGCCAAGACAATCCTGAGCCACCAATACAGTCGCCAAGACAATCCTGAGCCACCAAGATATTCGCCAAGACAATCTATTCTTTAGATATTTGTTGATTTTTTAATTTCCAAGAAAATTCTTTACATTACCAAGACAGTTAGCAATACAATTGAATTTATTCGATTAAAAGACCTGTTGCCTTCTATTTTAATCAACACGCGCCTCTACCAATTCATGAATCAAAATGACCTGGTGACCTGTTTTCAAATTAAGAATCAACCGGGGCTTAATTTGTCCTTATTAGGACGGGCTCCGCAGAAATGCTTTTTAACCCGCACAGCTTCCAATCTTTAATTAATAAATAATTATTTTAATTCAGAAATTATAAAAATAAATATCTAATATTATTAGATATTTATAAATATAATTTTTTAAATAAATAAAATATTTATTAATATAAATAAATCCTTAAGCTCTAAGCTGCGGTCTCCTGAGGGTCTGGAACCGGACTCCTTTTGTTTAGCAAAAAATATATCAATTCCAACCGGGGTTCCAGCTTTACGAATATATCACTTTGTATTTATTTGTGATAATTCTTTTTCCTCATGGTCAGTCCAGGTGTAAGCTACGGTCTCTTGAGGGTCTGGAACCGGACTCCTTTTGCTTAGCAAAAAATACATTAATTCCAACCGAGGTTCCAGCATTAAGAATATATCACTTAGCATTTCTTTGTGATAATTCTTTTTCCTCGTAGCCAGTCCATTTAAAATCCTTGTGGTTAATGAATTTAGCACTTCTGTTGCTTGCACAATGATTTTCCCTTTGTACCAGTCTTGATAGCCTGAACCACTGAAGTTAATGATGAACAACCACTGTTTAATGTTGACACTCGATGCACGGTCTGGTTCATGAGTGACTAACCGCAATGACTGTTCTTCATATATTGACTTTAAAGCTGTGGTTCCTGTCTTCCTTTTCTTCACTCTCTTTCAAACATTTATAACCTGTATTCTGTCACTGTAGGAACCTCTTGTCACTATAAATAGAATCCATTGTCTTGATTACTTCACTGACGCTTGATCAACTGAATGAACTTCTTCAAGTGTAGTATAACCCAAACGGTAGATTGACTTTGTCTTTTTTCTGTTTACAGTTGAACATTTAAGATCCCTGTGACAGTAGATATATACTATTTACTATTACATTCTTGTTTAAGTTGAGTTGAATCCTCGATGTTTATAAATAGGGTAAACATATGACTTTCAATCTCCCTTATTTGTTTGTTAAACATTAACATACAAATCCTAGAGGATAACTCAACTATAAACAAGAAGAAGATAAAGCATTAAAGAACTATGGTAAATAATACATTAAAAAAATAATTCTGGAGTAGATATAACATTTCCAGATTCTCAATCGTTGAAATGAAAGATGATTGTTCATCTAGCACTTAACTGATCTTCATTAAGTAACTCATCTTCATTTCTTGACATATCTGCCTGATAACCCTTTACATCTAACATTGAACATTATCAGCAGATACTTGGAAATTCTTCAGTGGTAAAGAATATTACTTGTCAACCACATACTTAAGAATTCTTCTTTGTCGTTTCATACTTCTCTCCTTCCTTATGTCTCCCTACCTAAGGTGATATGTCACCTCCTTCTATCTCCCCCTGACAAGGTGAATACTTCTATCTCCCCCTGACAAGGTGAATACTCTCCCTTTCTAAGGCATATCCTTTATCTTCCATATCTCTCCCCCTTAGATAAAAAATGTCCCCCTCACTAAGGTAGGCTTATAATCTCCCCCTTAGTTGAGTATCTCTTACTAAGGCAATCTTTGAGTATATCTTCTTCAATATATCTCTCCCCCTTAGTTGAGTAATCCTCCAAGCATTCAATTACAGCAAACATCCAAATGCAAATTAGATAATACCATATTTTCAATTATAACTCATCTCTTACCTTTAGTACAACAGATTCTTCATACATATACCATTGTCTGCTGTAATAAAGAAAAGAAGCTTTGCTTGTGTTGAAGAATTTTCATGAAGACTTCCAGAATAGAAGTAAAGTAGACTGATCAACTTTGCCCCTTAGTTATTATAGAATGGCCTCACTATTGATCATCCTGACAACCAAATCTCCCGACAATTTCCTTATATCTTCCAACTCTTGTAAGTGAACTTTGTTTGGGGAATAGGGAATGGGATTTGGTGTATATCTTTCTTCCTCATTGTGAGTGTGTGATTCTATTTCGTGTACCTCACAAGTGTTTAACTCATCTCTCCACACATATCACTTAAAATGAGTGATCTCTTCTCTCATCTCTTAAGTGTTTGCACTCATGTCCACTAGTCTATCATTCTAATCTCTCAGCGCTCCAACATCCATGTGTACCTGCAAGGAAAATCACCATAGCCCCTTCTAGAGAGGTCACTGGTGGTGCAATAGGGTTTTGTAAATCCCCGATCCTTATTGGACTCGTCAGACGAATCTGAGTCATAATCTACAAGTTGATAAAATTTTCCCTTTTTGTGGGTTTCAGAATTGAATTCTGAGAAGGTAAACAATGAAATCAAAACTTAGAATTAAAATCATGTTTCCTTCTAATGTCTGTGACAACATCTCCTTATTTAGCTCATTAGATGAATCTGAATTATAGTCAACAAGTTGCCGATCCGCACCTATGTCGGACCCGATACCCGCAGGATCCAGAGATGTTCCCTCTAGGGAGTTAGACAATGATCCTGTTGATTTTGCATTGAGATCAAAGCCTTCTCTCGAGGTCTATGAAGACTCTTGGTTCTTTGAGGAACCTTCAACTTATAATCCTAACCGTAATATGGTCGGAGTATTAGTTGTTTTCGTCAATTCATCCTTAGTGTGTGCAATCTCACTTTATACATAGGAAGTATTTTAGTCTTGTGCATGAGGTAGTGACTTACCAACAGATGCCCTGATTGACAGGCGAATTTCAATAGACTCATCCTGTTGAGAGAATAAATCCAGAGACTGTTTTAATGCCATTTTCAGCTCTGCATTCTTTTGGGAGAATGCAGGCGAGCTTACAGATACCTCAAGTTGTATAAGACTATTCTCCTTGAGAGGTAGAGCTGTGGGTTACTATCCCTCACATCCTTATTTGCTGCATCAAGTGCAGTTACTCCCTTATTGACCTCTAGTCCAATAGGTTACTTCCACTCCAGGGGTAAGTTAGGATGTGTTTAGATTTGGATTTATAGTCCGGGATAAAAGTTGTTGGGTTTACAACCTCATGACTCTCATGTGAGAAAACTTCCACTAGGAGTTGAACCTGCATCACATAGCAGTAGAGCAATATAGAGATATAATGCATTTACAACATACCAGAACATTGAGTTAAAACATATGCATTTTATCATGTGAGAAATAATGTACAGTTGTGATTTCAAAAAGTTTTATAATATAAGTAATCACAATTGTAGAAAGATTAAGTTTTCTTTTAAGAACTGTTAATGTGCAAGAGTTTGCATTTATGAATAAAATATTGTATTATTATGTCTTTTGTTTTCGAAAAGACACAAACTCTTCACTTCGCAATAATTAAGAAAGAAAGATTTTCTTTAAGTGCTTATAATGTATAGAGAACTTTAACACAAAAGTTAATGAAAAGACTCATACAAGCACTAAATATCGTTTAGGTAACAAAGATTACTAAGTACATAAGTACAGATAACCAATGTCTCTCCCTTGGCGCTGCCTTACTTAGCACAACATTAACTAAGTAAAGAACTGATGAATGTAAAATATTCTAAGAACTATCATATGTATAAAGTGGTGTATAAACTGAATTAGAGGATTTAATTTTAAAAGTTCTCGTCACTTTAAAGTATGATAGGAGACAGAATGCAACTTTAAGTCTCATTTATACTTAGAAAGTTAAACATCATAATATATACTAACACTAATGATTTGTAGATAAGACACGTTTACTTAGAATAAATCCTAAGTAATATCATCAGAACTAATATATACATAACAATTGGTCTGCAATAAAGTATTAGAGCAACTAGCAATTGTTAATAAACAAATATTCACTATTTGATACCAACTGTTCGTATTTGTCAAACACTAATGCAAGTAATTGTTAGTCACAGAGACATGCCTGAATACATCTAATAACAAGCCTAAGTATGTGTAATGCTATGCATTACCTACATGACCTCTTAACTGAGGGAACCTCTAGTTGTAGAGTTTCTATTTGTTCTGTACTTGTAATAGGCATCAAATTCTAGTTGTGTTACTGTACTTATAAAGTCAAGAATAATGCTTGAAAGAAGTTCCAAGGTTCATGCCTCAAGCAAGGAAATAAAGGCTGCCAAATAATCACAGTTGGGATTTGAAGGAATGAAGAATTTGCCTAAGTACCAATTCGAGAAGTACATTTGTCTATTCGAGAAGTCTAGCATTCGAGAAGTCAGAGATTAGATATCTCAGAAGACACTATTCGATATCTCTGAATACACTGTTCGATATCTCATTCGATATCTCAGAGATTCGATATGTCTATTACTCTATTCGAGAACTCATGGAGTCAACAAGTCAAAGCATCATTCGAGTTCTCTAAGGGTCAACAAGTCAATGCTCTATTCGATATCTCAAGGACTAAAAAAGCTATTCGACATCTCAGGGATTCAATATGTCAAAATGCTCTATTCGATATCTCAAGGAGTCCCAGAGAAAAAGCTATTCGAGAAGTGATTTGATATGTCAATATAACACTATTTGAGAACTCAGAGTTATCGATTAAGTCAATTCGAGTTCTCGAATCAATCACTTAGCCACTTCTCGAATACATTCTTGGAGACAAAATACTGAAGAATTGTACAAGTCAGAAACCTGCAACAAGCCAAGTCGCTTTATTTGACTATGTACTATAAAGCACATTGGAAAGCCTACAAAGAAGCTTGGAGAGATAAGACAAAGGGACAAGGAGCTAAAGAAGTGGATCTGAACAGGCTTTGCAAAGTCAAATCTGTAGCCATTTGGACTCTTACTCAAATAAGATAGACATACTGGAAAATAGTTTATTTTTCCTACCTTATTTGTAGTAAGTAGGTGTATCCATGTCTATAAGGATATAGTCCTACTTCTTTAGCAGAGAAGTTTTTTTTTTCAAGATACATTACAAGAAATATCTCTCTAAGAAAAACGAAGCTGAGAATACTATCATTTGTATTCACAGATTGTAGCAAAATCTTTATCTAATAAAATATTAGATTAAAGTGATATTGTGTTGTGTTTGTCTTTGTTATCTGCACTTACATATCTCACACACTCAACACATATCTTGTTGCAAAGATTCAAGAACAAAGAAAAGTTTAAGAATCCATTCACCCCCCCTGTATTCTTTTACTGTATTCAATACTCAACAAGTGGTATCAGAGCAGGCTGTTTAATCCAAACAGAAAACGATCATGAGTTCGAATACACCAAAGACTACAGGTACGGTGAAGGTTCCTAAGTTCGACAAAGAGAATTACAACCTCTAGAAAATTAAAATGCTGTTGTTCATCAAAGCTGCCAATCCTTTCTACCCTGACATCCTCAAGAATGGTCCATTTGTACCACAACAAGAAATTGCTGAATCCACAGTGGGCACAATAGTCGTTCCTAGATCATATGTTGCAAAAGAGCCATCCAAATGGACGGACTCAGAGAAGGAAAAGGTTGCCCTGGACAGTCATCTCATGTTGCTGATCATAAACTCCATGGATATGTCGATGTTTGCCAATATAGCATCATGCACATCAGCCAAGGACATGTGGAACCACATCGAGGTGTTATGTGAAGGGACAGAGGAGGTAAAAGAAAATAGGAAACAGATACTGGTCACACAGTATGAAGCTTTCATGGCACAGTCCAAAGAAAGTATTACTGATATGTTTGAGAGATTTCACAAGCTGGTGACGGAGCTTCAAATGAAATGGAAGGTTTACACCACTAAGGAATTAAACATGAAGTTTCTACTATCTGCACCAAACCATCTAGAGCAAAGGGTCATATCTCTAAGAGAAAGAGATTTGAACAAAGTCACATATGATGTGCTCTATGGGGTTTTAAAAACTCATGAGCTTGAGTTGCTTCAGAAGAGGGCTATCCAAGCCAACCAAGGCAGAATGATAAACACATCCTGTGCCTTAATTGTCAACAAATCCGTTCAAGACCTGGAAGCATCTACAAGTCAACTGAGAATAGAAGAGATAGTAGATGATGAAGAGACTGAAGAAGAAGTGACTGAACCTATTGATGAAAAGGAAGAAGATGAGTTCTATACTCTTGAAGAGTTGGATGCCATGGAAAACACTTCATATGCTTTTATGGCTAGAAAATTCCCAAACATCAAATTTAAGAGGAATCAGCCCTTCAAGTCTTGATCTCAAAATCATTCATTCAACAAGAGCAAGGCACTTGTGAAAGCAAACAAAAACAAATTCAAAACCAGCTATGTGGATAGGTCATCTGTGAGATGTTATAGATGCAATGACCTAGGGCATTTTGCCAGTGAATGCAAGAAGCCTAAGAAGAAGGATAAGGAGTTTCTTGAGCTTGAAGCTAAGTATGAGGCTCTGCTAAAGAAGCATACACCAGGTAAGGCCTACATAGCTGAAGGGAAGTGTTGGGATGATTCTGATAGTGATGGAGAAGAACAAGAATTCTGCAACTATGCCTTGATGGCCAACTCCAAGGAAGAACCATCTGAATCAGACTCTCAGGGCAAAGAAAGTGAAAGAAAAGTCATGTGGATTTTGGACAGTGGATGCTCAAACCATATGACTGGTGATATGGCCCTGCTATCACAGTATGAGGAGAAGGCTGACCCAATGGTTGCTTTTGGAGATGACAGCATTGGCAACACACTGGGATATGGCAAGTTGGAAATTGGAAATGTCATCATTGAAAATGTGGCACTGGTCAAGGGACTCAAGCACAATCTACTGAGTGTTGGTCAATTTACTGACAGAGGCTTCAAAGTGAATTTTGACAAAGATGAATGTTTGATCACCCACAAGAAGACTGGTGACTTTGCTCTATCTGGAGTAAGGAAAGGAAGCCTGTTTGTAGCCAATATGAACTCTGTAAACAAGGACAAAATTTGTTGCTTTTACTCAAAAGCATCAAATGAAGATAGTTGGTTGTGGCATAAGAAGCTATCACACTTGAACTTCAAAGGCATTAATTCTCTAGTCAAAAGAGAGTTAGTGAGAGGCATGCCCACACTTGAATTCTGTCAAGAAGGAGTGTGTGAGGCTTGTCAAAAGGGAAAAATGAAAAGATCAAGCCACAAGTCAAAGATAGTGACATCAATAACCAAGCCCCTATAACTAATTCATATGGACTTGTTTGGGCCTATCAATATTATGTCACTAGGAAGGAAAAAGTATGCTCTGGTGATGGTTGATGATTTCACAAGGTATACATGGGTAGAATTTTTGGCATCAAAGGATGAGGCTCCCAAAGTAATCATTGAGCATATAAAGAAAATTGACAAGGAAGCAAAGGCCAACAATGCAAGTGTGATTGCATTAAGAAGTGATAATGGAACAGAGTTCAGAAATGCCATGCTTGAAGCATTCTGCAAAGAAAATGGTATTTCTCAACAATTCTCAGCTCCAAGGACTCCACAACAAAATGGAGTTGTTGAGAGAAAGAATAGAACTCTGATTGAGGCTGCTAGAACAATGTTACTTGATGCAAAGATGCCTACATGTTTTTTGGGCTGAGGCTGTGAGCACTGCATGCTATATCCAAAACAGAACCCTCATCAACAAAAACACTGGAAAGACACCTTACAACTTGATGACTGGAAAGAAGCCCACTCTAAAGTATGTTCATACTTTTGGAAGCAAATTCTTTGTGTTAAAAGACAACTCAGAATATGTTGGAAAGTTTGATGCAAAAGCATTTGAAGGAATTTTTCTTGGCTACTCTATGGAAAGAATTGCATACAAAGTTTATGTCATCACTCAAAAGAAAGTTATGGAAAGCACAGATGTGACATTTGATGACAGCAAACTACCTGGATTAGAAGAAGCCAATGATGAAGATAAAGATCCTTTGAAGTTTGACAATCTAGATGATTCTGATGAGGAGATTGAAACTGAAGTTGAGCCCACAATCCAACAAACTCAAGTGAATGAAGAACCTGTGTCAACCAACAATGAAGAAACAAGCATCCATGACACACCTGTGATTAGTGGAAACTTCACAGGGGGAGGAAATATAAATGATCATGATCTGGATGATGAAGCAACATCAAGGCTGAGAAATCAATCTGAACATACAAGGAAATGGGATTGATCACATAATGCAGATCAGATAATTGGAGATCCAAATACAGGAGTGAGGACAAGGAGAGCAACTCTAAATGAATGTCTCTATGGTTGCTTTCTATCCCAAGTTGAGCCTAAGAAACTTGAAGATGCATTGTTAGATCCTGATTGGATAATTGCTATGCAAGAGGAGCTAAACCAATTTGAAAGAAGCAAAGTGTGGGAACTTGTGCCTGCACCAAAGGATAGAACCATTGTTGGAACAAAATGGGTTCTAAGGAATAAGATGGATGAAAATGGTGCAGTCATAAGAAACAAAGCAAGGTTGGTTGCAAAAGGATACTCTCAACAGGAAGGCATTGACTATGATGAGACTTTTGCCCCTATTGCCAGACTAGAGGCCATCAGAATTTTCTTGGCATTTGCTGCACATTCTAATTTCAAGGTCTATCAAATGGATGTCAAGAGTGCATTTCTGAATGGGGAGTTGGAAGAAGAAGTATATGTGCAACAGCCACCTGGCTTTGAGGATCCACAATTCCCTCACTTTGTCTACAGATTGCCTAAAGCATTGTATGGACTTAAGCAAGCTCCTAGGGCATGGTATGACACATTGTCACAATTTCTACTGGAGAATCAATTCACTAGAGGCACACTGGACAAGACACTGTTTTACAAGAAACATGGTGATGATATTATCTTAGTTCAAATCTATGTGGATGATATCACATTTGGCTCTACAAATGAGAAGCTGTGTGAGAAATTCTCTAAGCTCATGCAGAGCAGATATGAGATGAGTATGATGGGAGAATTAACATTCTTTCTTGGGCTGCAAGTGAGTCAAAGGAAGGATGGCATTTTTATAAGTCAAACCAAATACATCAAGGATCTATTGAAGAAATTTGACTTAGAAGAATGCTCACCTGCAAAGACACCCATGGCCACTGCCACCAAGTTAGATGAAGATGGTAAAGGCAAGAAGGTAGATATCTCAATCTACAGAGGCATGGTTGGTTCTCTACTCTACCTCACTGCTAGTAGGCCAGACATCATGTTTGCAAAATGCTTGTGTGCAAGGTTTCAATCAAATCCAAAGGAATCACATATGATAGCAATAAAGAGGATTTTCAGATATCTGAAGGGCACACCAAACTTGGGATTATGGTATCCTAAGGACACAGGGTTCAATCTGATTGGTTATTCTGATGCTGATTATGCTGGATGCAGAGTGGATAGGAAAAGCACCTCAGGTAGCTGCCAGTTTCTTGGACAAAGGTTAGTCTCTTGGTACAGCAAGAAACAACAATCTGTGTCAACTTCCACAGCTGAAGCTGAATACATAGCTACTGGAAGTTGCTGTGCTCAAGTGCTTTGGATCAGAAATCAACTTAGAGATTATGGACTTGTGTTGGAAAGAATTCCAATCATGTGTGACAACACAAGTGCAATCCCTATAGTTTCCAATCCTGTCAATCATTCTAGGACAAAGCACATTGACATCAGATATCACTTCATAAGGGAGCATGCAACTAATGGAACCATTGAGTTACATTATGTTCCCACAGAGAAACAACTAGCTGACATATTCACTAAGCCATTAGATGAAGCCACCTTCACAAGGTTGGTTAGTGAGATTGGAATGCTGAATTCTTCAAATTCTGGCTAAGTGAATATATCAACTAGATTGTTGCAGCAGTAAATACTTTATCAAATGCTCAATATTTTTAATGTAAGTATTGGTTGGATTATGATTTATAAATATTCCACAATGCTGCATATGTTGAAAATCATACATCTTTAGCTTGAAATTTCTGTGAAATTTTGAGAGAATCACTATTTAATTTAGTAGAATATTCTTCAGTGAATATTTCTGGTAAATTTTAAAAGATAGTGAAAATTGAATTTTATGAGTGAAAAGTATAGTTCGATAAGTCAGACTTCTCGAATGGTTCATTGTTTTGTCATGGCTCGAGTTCTCGAATAGACTTATCAAGAACCCTCCTGAGTTCTCGAATAGTGTCTTTTGGAGAAATCGAATAGCACACTTTGAGTTCTCGAATAGAGTATTTTAGTTCTCTAATGATGGAGTTCTCGAATACTGTATTTGAGTTATCGAATCATTTGAAAAGGCTGATTTCTCGCTGACACTTAATCGCTTTTTGGATTTATATTCAAAATTTCATTTCGCTCATAAAAACATATTTTATTTAGCTTAGAATTATTTTCTAAGTTAAATAACTGCCAGTTGTGAGTTACAAACTGCTTGAGATATCGAATAAACCTTTCTTGACTTATCGAATAGTTGTTTTATACTTCTCGAATGACTGTCTTGTCGATACAAAACTTATATCTAATCGACAACTCAAGTCACTCACATATATACAATTTCACAACTGTTCAACTCATTTCGTTCGATTTCTCAAGCATCTAAACTCTTAAAACCTCTGAAAACCCTAACTGCGAATTTCTTCTTCAACCTTAATTCTCTTCTCTTCTCTACCCAAATGGCAAACACTCAACTCACCATACCATCCCAAACCAATTTCATCGCAATTACCAGTGATGTGGAAGCACCAAATGCTAATTTCAAGTGCTTTGTTCGATGGTTGTCTGAATCTTACATCAAGGGTGCACTATCAGCCAATCCAACCCTGTACATAGACATATTAGAACAATTCTGGAGGACAGCTACAGTGGAGGTTATCGCCCTTGAGAATGCTATCACCTCATATGTTGCTTACTGCAAGATTCAAGGCGTGGATATTTCTATCACTACCGCAGACATGAATGAAGCCTTGGATTTGCAGCAAGAGGCATATGACTCCCAGGTCACAGATGCTGAGTTGGAAGAATTCTTTGAATTTATCAACTACTCAGAGGCTATTAAACTTGGAAAGCTGAATAGGAAGTACTTGAGAAAGGAATGGAGCTATGTTTTTGCTACACTCCTTCAGGTATTCACTGCCAGGAAATCAAGCTTTGATCAGATTAGTACACCTGTGCAGCAGCTTGCCTATGCCTTGGCTCATGGGAGAAAGATAGATGTTGGACATCTCATCATACAAGAGCTATATGGGAGACTTGGTAAGAACACAGCCAAGAGAGGTACTGAAATTTTCTTTCCCCGCTTTATTCAATCAGTACTTAATTTTAAGAATGCTTCATTGATTGAATTGCCTGGATTAGATAAAAGTAAAATAGGCTATCCTAGGTCCATGACCATACTTATTTTTGGTAACTTGGAGACTAGGAATGATGTGGATGTAAGGCTTAAAATAACTCCCCACATGGAGGGTTTGTTTAGGTCTTACCCCCACAAGATGCCAATATTTGAGTCTAAGTCTCAGTTAGCACAGCCTAAGCAAGAAGAACACAATGCTAACCCAAGGCTTGCTAACCAACCCTCTCAGACAAACACTCTACCAAACAGAGAGCCAACTGCATCATCCTTTCAAAAGGGTGATGTTAGTAAAAAGAAGAGAAAACAGGTTGCTTCTGAACTTTTAACTATCTTAACTGAAGCAGCCTTGGCTGTGGAACTAGGTTTAGGAGGTGAGGAAACTGAGTCACCTATCATTAGCCTAAAGAAGAAGAAGAAATCTAAAACCACCTCTTCAGTCACCCAAATGGCTGAAGTTGTAAAATCAGGGGCAAACAGCTCACTAGATGTATCCTCTCAACAGGGTGCATCTATAGAATCAAGCATCCTCCCCAATGCACCTATTTGTACAGAGTCAGCACATGGGAGTGATAAGGCTGGCACAACACTGAGTGGAGAGCACATCACAATTGAAACTCCCTCTATCTCTCAAGGGGAGTTGCCAAAATCTAATCTACAACACACTTCTCTTCCAGAATCTACCACTCATATTTCTTTGGAGCCTGCAACTCAAGCAATTGAGGAGCAAGGCATTGATCATCGAGAATTCTTTTCTGTTGATGAGCCAATGGATTCAAGTGACTTGGTGCATGACACCTTGCTCACCACCCAGGTACCACATTTAGATGGTCAGGGAATGCATGCTGGGGCATCTCCTAATGACACCATCACAAACACAGAGGATTCACTAGTTTTAACTAGAGACTCTGTGCCTGTGTCAACTACTGTTGTAACTCATCCCACTTCTGTGGAGACAACAGTAGCAGAGTGATAAGTGGATTTTATATCCACTTATTATGCGCTAAATGGCCTAGATTGATGGTTTATCCTTAAGTATGTTGTGTCTTTTAATTCATTTTTGTTGTGTTTCAGCATTTGTTGTGCAGAACTCGCAACTTTAGGTATCGTGGCGATAAAAGGCTAAAAACGGTGAAATTTTGCACCAATTCGGAATTAATAGTTGCCAAAAGAATTATCATAAAGAAATTCTGAGTGATATATTCTTAAAGCAGAAATCCCGGTTGGAATTGATATATTTTCTATTAAGCAAAAGGAATCCAGTTTCAGATCCTCAACAGGCCGTAATTTGCACCTGGACGAGCAATAAGAAAATAGAATTATCACAAAAAGATGGGAAGTGATATATTCTTAAAGAGAAAACCCCGGTTGGAACTGATATATTTTTTGTTAAGCAAAAGGAGTCCGATTTTAGATCCTCAATTGACCGTAACTTACACCTGGACGAGCAATGAGGAAATAGAATTATCACAAAAAAAAGGAAAGTGATATATTCTTAAAACTGGAACCCCGGTTGGAATTTATATATTTTTTGTTAAGCAAAAGAAGTCCGGTTCCAGACCCTCAATTGACCGCAGCTTAGGACTTAAGGATTTATTTATATTAATAAATATTTTATTTAATTAGAAAATTATATTTATAAATATCTAATAATATTAGATATTTATTTTTATAATTTTTGAATTAAATTAATTATTTATTAATAAAGATTATAAGCTGTGCGGATTAAAAAGAATTTTTAGGAGCTATTTATAATAAAACGAAATAGCCAGGTTGTATTACAGTAATTGTTAGCAGGTGGTCATGAATCATGAAAAAAAAAAAAGAAAGGAAGCTAAGCTGTCAACGAATAAAAGTAAAGGAATGAAAAAATAGAATTGAAGTTGTCGGCCAGTGCAGTTAGTGCAGTTGTTGTAGTGCTGTTGATTGAAAACTTTCGGCTGTTTCTTTTATGTTGTGTGTTGTGTTTATTTTTTTTTATTTCTTTTTAATTCTTTCCATTTATATTTTATTAGTGTGGTGTGCTAATTTTTTGCTATAAATAGCCTAGTTCTCGGGCTTGTAAAGGACACACCAATTTAGAGAACAACAATCCTCACTTGTATTCTCTCTAGTTTCTTTGTAATTTTAGTTTTGTTTTTATACACTTTAAATTTAGTTTAAGTGTTATTTCGGTTGAAGAATTTACGGAGAATATTTGGAGTGCTCTTTTCTTTCATTGGAAGCTATTTCGGTTCTACTTTCTAACTCTCGTAATTTTCATATTTAAATTTATCGCAATTTTTAATTCAGTTAATATTATTATTATTATTATTATTATTATTATTATTATTATTATTATTATTATTATTATTATTATTATTATTATTATCATGTTTTCATTTAATCCCATGATGACGATTCGTTCGATTATGAACTAATCGCCGTCATGGGATTCTAATGGATTTATTTACGTAATTTAGTAATTCGATGCCTTAATAATTTGTATTATGATAAAAATTCAGATTGCCTAATGTGGTTGCGCTTAATTTATTAGATGCGTAGCTAACGTCTAAATTATTAATTCCTAATGAATGCGAAAGTGGATTTAGGAATTTAGAATTTGCCATGTTAGCATAGGTTCGTAATTGTCATATACATTTACGATAAGTGATAGGATTTTTTTCACATCACCCTATGTAGTCATAATAAAGGAATTTATTCGTAAACCAATTATGTTTTCAAATCTTATAGACATATAGGGTCTAAACATAAAAGGTGTCCTCGCGACTTCTATCTTTTTAAGTGGATGTTCGTGTGGTTTGACATAAGTTAAGACTGAAAGGCGCTTATGTTATTTTCGTGTTCCCGACTAGCTTTCGTAAATTATCAAAATTACTTTGAAATTAAGGCATCAATTCTAAATGAAATAAATAATGAAATTAGAATCCCATGTTTTTCTCACATATAAATTCTCATTTAATTAAATTAATTAGTTTGAATTAATTATTATTAATTTAATTAATCAATTAGAAAAATACAAACAAAACCCCCCTTTGTATTTATTCAAGCAGTTTGTTGTTTAATCATACGTCGTTGCTTAAACATTATTTCTGAACAAACACCAAGTCTTCGTGGGAACGAATTTATTATATTACTTGTGACCGCGTACACTTGCGCAGTTAGTTTTCGAACCAACACAGAGTCTTTCCATCCGGTTACAGAAGTTGCATCTGTAACTGAGGAGTCTAGCTTGCCTAGCTCTAGCTCTCACTTTTTGTCCCAATGGTTGAAGCCTGTGCAACATGACAGTGCTTCAGGATCAGGGTCTGTTCTACCACAAATGTCCATTGAAGCTCTCCAAAGCTATGTTGTGGATCAGATTCCCGAGTTTGTAAAAATAGCCCAGAACCTTGTCACCTCCAACATCTCAAATCCAGATTATGAAGCCATCCTACTATGCCATAGGGATGATGTGGAGATGCAGAAGGCCAAGATTATTGATGATGCTGAGAGAGATGGCAATGTAGATGCCTGGATGCAAGGAAAGTATGATGTAACTCTCAGTGAAGCACTTCAATATCTTAGAGAGGAATACATCACTTCATTGGGTTCAAATGCAAAATCCCTGTCCCCTAGTGAAGTGTATGAAGCTGTCAATGATTCCTACAAGGGTTTCCTTAAGGCTTCACACTATCTTGGCAAGGGAGTCAAAACTGAAGTCAACAAGGTGAGTGACAAGACAGCCACTTCAGTAGAAGAGATAAAGAGGGCCTTTGATGCCAAATTTCCTCAACTAGACAGTGTGGTCAAAGATCTCAGACACTGCAACACCACCTGCAGCAAGATGGATAATGGTCTAGCTCTACTTAAAGATACAGTCACAGGTCTAGGAAGCAAACTTCAAATTCTATCTGACCAGACTACAGACGCCAATGCCATGCTTAGGACACTCTTTGCAAATCAATATGGAGACAAGCTGGTCACTGAGGTCCCTGTGCATGAGCTATCTAGATTTGAAGTGCGGAGACTTAAAGAACAATCCCTGTCTGGCTTCAAATCTACTGCTTTATTCAGTAAGGTAGATGCACTTGAGAAAGAGGTAGCTACTCTCACTAAGTCTAATGCTCATCTTACAGACAAGGTACAAACTCTAACTGAGCAGTTGAACACTCAAGCCACCACCACAGCTGATGTTCTTCTGCATCAACAATCAATGTTGTCTGCAATGACGAAGCACATGGGTCTTCCTCTACCTAAAGAATCTTCAACCCCAAAGGTCAATCCTACAGCCTCTGTGCCTGACAACAAGCCTAAGGGGGAGAAGAGGACATCAAGAAATTCAAATACAAAGGGGGAGAAACCACCAGCAGTAAAGTGCATCAAAATCATTGAAGGTGCTCATCAAAGAACTTCCAAATCTATAATTCATGTGCCTGGCAAAGGAAAAGACAAAGTTGATGAGCCTCCTACTTCTCTGCCAGTTGTCACTCTACCAACTGTGCACATCACTACTTCTAGTGGTCAAAAGCAATCTATCACAACCACAGTGGTTGCAGGGAGTATGCCATCTGACAAACCTTCACTCTCCATATCTAAAAGTGCCAAGCCTGTAGAAGTGAAGGTGGTCACTGAGGCCAAGCTACAAGAAATTGCAAACTCAAATGTCTATCATGATGATGTATTCTTGGAGTTTTTGAAAGTCTCAAAAGAACAGGCTGGTGACACTCAATTGTATCTACGGAGCTTGAAGGATCGGATCGATTACTTCACTGTGGTACCTAGAAAAGTTGATAGCTCATGGCTCAAGGAAGTAATGATGGTAGCAAAATCCAGAATCTGGCATCTAACCTACAAAACTCTACAAGCCTTGAAACACTCAGAGATAGATGCGCTGGTTGAGCTCATAGAGAAGAGGAATGTAAATGAAAACAATAAGAGTCTATATGATGACTTGAGGAATGGCCAACCTTCGAGGCTGCCAGAAGTGATTAAGAAGCCATGGACAATCATCTATCAGTCTGGCACCAGAATTGAAGAGATTAAACAATTGGTCATTCCCAATGATCTCACTTCTCGAAATTGCAGACTCATATTTGCCATCATTGATCTACTGCAAAAGAAGAAGGGGACAAGTACTGCTGAAGAGATAGAGGCACTGCACATTCTCAGATCATACATTGCAACTGGTGTAATTTCATAAATGGCCAAGCCAAGGAGGAATAAGGATGATGAAGATGAAGACAAGAGTGATGGGAGGAGAAGTCATCACAGGAGTGATAAGGGGGATGAGGATAAGAAGAAGAAGAAAGACAGCAAGGATAAGAAGGATGATGACCAAGGCAAAGTCTATGAGAGGAAGAATGGAAAACAGCAAGCCTTAGGCATTGCTAGCAGTAATCTCACCACAACACAAGACTCTAAGTCTAGGGTGAATGCTGTTAGTAATGACCTACCAAAATCTAATCCCATGGCTTCTGCAACTGTTTTACCACCTCAAGAAGAGAAGAAGATTCAAGTCAAGAAACCATCTGTATATTTCAAAAAGCATACTGCTAATGGAATACTACAATGGTCCATAAACAAAGGTCACATGCTACTGCCAGGCAACCATGTCAAAAGGATCAAATTCAAACAAGCTGCAAGGAAACCAAAGCTATCCAAATCAAGGACTCTTACAATCTATCCATGCTTAAAACTCCAACCACTAGATGAAGATTTTGATGAAGACCAACTACAATTCTTACAAGCTCAAAGAATCTATCATGTTGCCATTGTTGATAACTGCCTTTAGATCAAATATACTGATGGAAGGGAGGAGAAATTCAAACAAGGAGGATGTCAAAACTGGGGCAAGCTACATGACATAGATAGAATCATTGCATTGTTGAGCTCAGAAGATAAGGTGGAAAGAGTATGGAAGCTGGAGCTAATTGATTTTGTGAAGATGAAGAGAGACCATGAGGAGAGAATCAGAAAAGAGTGTCTTGAGAAATGGCTAGCAAGGGAGAAAGAAATTGAGAGACTGGAGATTGAAGCAGAAAAGCTAAGGGCAAAGGGATTGTGTAGAGTTCAGTTTAACCCCTATGGGGTGAAGTATAGGAGGAGAAATGGGAATCAGATCCACATCAGAATGAATCTACTCAACCACTATCCTACAAGCATTCTGAATTCAGTACTTGAAGATTTCAAAGACTCAATTTTGCTTGAAGAATTGGATGCTATGGCAGAAATCATAAAAGCTATGGATGAGAATACAAGGAAGGAGAAAGAAAGAAGACAGAAAGCATATGATGATTTGCAAGCCAAGGCTATGGAAAGGGAAACAAATGACAATGGCTAGTACTTCATCATAGGCTGTAAGATTACTCATCCTGTAGTTCTATCCACATTGCTAATCGAAATTCATACATGTACCGTCAAGTTTTTATCTTTATGTATGTTAGGCTTGTTATCAGACATGAAATTGTGAGTAAGACCGTTAGGCTTGTTATCAGACATGAAATTGTGACTAAGGGTCTTACTCACAATTTGGGGGAGATTGTTAGTCACAGAGACATGCCTGAATACATCTAATAACAAGCCTAAGTATGTGTAATGCTATGCATTACCTACATAACCTCTTAACTGAGGGAACCTCTAGTTGTAGAGTTTCTATTTGTTCTGTACTTGTAATAGGCATCAATTCTAGTTGTGTTACTGTACTTATAAAGTCAAGAATAATGCTTGAAAGAAGTTCCAAGGTTCATGCCTCAAGCAAGGAAATAAAGACTGCCAAATAATCACAGTTGGGATTTGAAGGAATGAAGAATTTGCCTAAGTACCAATTCGAGAAGTACATTTGTCTATTCGAGAAGTCTAGCATTCGAGAAGTCAGAGATTAGATATCTCAGAAGACACTATTCGATATCTCTGAATACACTGTTCGATATCTCATTCGATATCTCAGAGATTCGATATGTCTATTACTCTATTCGAGAACTCATGGAATCAACAAGTCAAAGCATCATTCGAGTTCTCTAATGGTCAACAAGTCAATGCTCTATTCGATATCTCAAGGACTAAAGAAGCTATTCGACATCTCAGGGATTCAATATGTCAAAATGCTCTATTCGATATCTCAAGGAGTCCCAGAGAAAAGAGCTATTCGAGAAGTGATTTGATATGTCAATATAACACTATTCGAGAACTCAGAGTTATCGATTAAGTCAATTCGAGTTCTCGAATCAATCACTTAGCCACTTCTCGAATACATTCTTGGAGACAAAATACTGAAGAATTGTACAAGTCAGAAACCTGCAACAAGCCAAGTCGCTTTATTTAACTATGTACTATAAAGCACATTGGAAAGCCTACAAAGAAGCTTGGAGAGATAAGACAAAGGGACAAGGAGCTAAAGAAGTGGATCTGAACAAGCTTTGCAAAGTCAAATCTGTAGCCGTTTGGACTCTTACTCAAATAAGATAGACATACTGGAAAGTAATTTGTTTTTCCTACCTTATTTGTAGTAAGTAGGTGTATCCGTGTCTATAAGGATATAGTCTCACTTCTTTAGCAGAGAAGTTTTTTTTTTCAAGATACATTACAAGAAGTATCTCTCTAAGAAAAACGAAGCTGAGAATACTATCATTTGTATTCACAGATTGTAGCAAAATCTTTATCTAATAAAATATTAGATTAAAGTGATATTGTGTTGTGTTTGTCTTTGTTATCTACACTTACATATCTCACACACTCAACACATATCTTGTTGCAAAGATTCAAGAACAAAGAAAAGTTTAAGAATCCATTCACCCCCCTCTGTATTCTTTTACTGTATTCAATACTCAACAAGTGGTATCAGAGCAGGCTGTTTAATCCAAACATAAAACGATCATGAGTTCGAATACACCAAAGGCTACAGGTAAGGTGAAGGTTCCTAAGTTCGACAAAGAGAATTACAACCTCTAGAAAATAAAAATGCTGTTGTTCATCAAAGCTGCCAATCCTCTCTACCCTGACATCCTCAAGAATGGTCCATTTGTACCACAACAAGAAATTGCTGAATCCACAGTGGGCACAATAGTCGTTCCTAGATCATATGTTGCAAAAGAGCCATCCAAATGGACGGACTCAGAGAAGGAAAAGGTTGCCCTAGACAGTCATCTCATGTTGCTGATCATAGACTCCATGGATATGTCGATGTTTGCCAATATAGCATCATGCACATCAGCCAAGGACATGTGGAACCACATCGAGGTGTTATGTGAAGGGACAGAGGAGGTAAGAGAAAATAGGAAACAGATACTGGTCACACAGTATGAAGCTTTCATGGCACAGTCCAAAGAAAGTATTACTGATATGTTTGAGAGATTTCACAAGCTGGTGACTGAGCTTCATATGAATGGGAAGGTTTACACCACTAAGGAATTAAACATGAAGTTTCTACTATCTGCACCAAACCATCTAGAGCAAAGGGTCATATCTCTAAGAGAAAGAGATTTGAACAAAGTCACATATGATGTGCTCTATGGGGTTTTAAAAACTCATGAGCTTGAGTTACTTCAGAAGAGGGCTATCCAAGCCAACCAAGGCAGAATGATAAACACATCCTGTGCCTTAATTGTCAACAAATCCGTTCAAGACCTGGAAGCATCTACAAGTCAACTGAGAATAGAAGAGATAGTAGATGATGAAGAGACTGAAGAAGAAGTGACTGAACCTGTTGATGAAAAGGAAGAAGATGAGTTCTATACTTTTGAAGAGTTGGATGCCATGGAAAACACTTCATATGCTTTTATGGCTAGAAAATTTCCAAACATCAAATTTAAGAGGAATCAGCCCTTCAAGTCTAGATCTCAAAATCATTCATTCAACAAGAGCAAGGCACCTGTGAAAGCAAACAAAAACAAATTCAAAACCAGCTATGTGGATAGGTCATCTGTGAGATGTTATAGATGCAATGACCTAGGGCATTTTTCCAGTGAATGCAAGAAGCCTAAGAAGAAGGATAAGGAGTTTCTTGAGCTTGAAGCTAAGTATGAGGCTCTGCTAAAGAAGCATACACCAGGTAAGGCCTACATAGCTGAAGGGAAGTGTTGGGATGATTCTGATAGTGATGGAGAAGAACAAGAATTCTGCAACTATGCCTTGATGGCCAACTCCAAGGAAGAACCATCTGAATCAGACTCTCAGGTACCATCCCTCACTACTATAGACATGTCTGTTTCTGAATACAAATCTATGGTTGAACAACTATCTGTTGAGATGTTTAATATTCATACTAGTATGACTGCTGCTAATGAAGAGATTGCTAAACTGTCTACTAAGAATGAACTGTTGAACAAGAGAAATGAGGAACTAGAACCAACTGCTATGCAAGTAGAAAACCTTAAACAAGAAATCGAATATCTAAAAAATAAGGTTCTATGTGCTAGTCAAGTTGAGAAATTAGTTATGATACAAATTTATTTTGATATATGAGGTACAGAGCAAATATTGAATTGAATTGCTTCAGGTTCTATAACTCATATTAAACAAAATAAATAATTAAATAAATAAATAAACACTAAATCTCTATGAGTTAGATTTTTGCATTTAAGTATTTAAATTATCCTTAAATAATCACATCTGTAATATATGTCCATTATACATATGGCAATTATTTAACAGATAATTCTCAGCGTGAGGTCTGGATGTAAATAAGTTCACAAGTCCTTTCGATACGGAAAATTGAATACTTATGAACTCATTTATGAATTGCTTATAATGAATTAACAAGTCCTTTCAATACTGAAAATTGAATACTTGTAAACTCATTTAAGAATTACTTATGGTAAAATCACAAGTCCTTTCAATACGGACAATTGAATACTTGTGAGTTTACTTAAGAATTACTTAACAGATGGGATTTACAAATCATATAGCCTTACCAAAATCCCAAGTTTACAAACCAATCTTGAAAAATTAATTTCATCAAGTGATTTAGCAAACATGTCTACAAGTTAATCTTAATTAAAGGCATGCTCTCGAAATAATTGATACGTTATGCAAGTTGCTTAGTCCTTGAGTGTTCCATAGAGTTGTTGGAGATGAATTTGATTCCTTGTGTTCTCCTGCTTTCATACAACTCATTTGATCTATCTCTACGCAGCAAAACATGTCAGAACTGATGTCTCTAGGGTACCATCTCCGAAGATTTTGGTCCAACTTAAGACATCTGAAAATCAGTTGTAATAATTACAAGAATAGATTCTCTAGGTTCCACTTGGGGCCTTGCACATTTTCATATTGAGAATATAATATGTGTGTAAGTGCTCTATAGCAATTGAATAAGATAATGAGATGATGATTCCTCTATAGCCTGATTAGGTCCTAATTAGTAGATCCTGAACTTGTTGGGTCAAATATCTCTAGGGTACCATTTCCTCAGATTTGGGTCCAACTTAAGATTTTTGATTACCAACTTGTTAGGTCCAAACTAATAGGTCAAAAGCCAGCTATAGTGGTGTGTTGGCATAGAGTCTTGATAGGTCTAGAATCTTCTGAACAGAAACAAAATATCCTTGACTTACTTTTATTGTCATCGTTCTTTTGGCTTACTAAAGTAAATCAAAAGAATTGCAACTTTACCAACATCAAAATAGCAAATATCTTGATACCAATTTATATTTAGTAGACCAACATATAATATAATCAAGATATCATTGCACATATATATCATTTATGTTTGTGCCTTAAGATGTAGAGAGTTCTATAAATATGACACCAATTGTTAAAAGATACCAATGGTTAAAGATTCATACCAAATGTTAAATTATAGTTAGGGTGTCATACCATGTCTTCCATGTTTGCTTGAGTGACGATACCAGTTCATACTAACCTGTAGAGATCTTCCATTATCTCACCAACTAGGAGTGCACTTGTTCACATTCCTCTAGCATCCATATTCAGTAGGTCCAGATGTCCATTATAATCATGAATGTGCAGCAGGTGCCTGATATCCTCAAGTCTTGTCACTGGTGCTTCTTGTCAGATATACTATCAGATCAAATTGTAACCTAGCATCCAGTTTGGCCTTGTCCCTCATAACAATGCCTTGACATCATCCAGGTAGACTTCTGGTTATCCTTTTATCAAATACAACCTTGTTCTTTGGTCTGGATACCAGCTTCCCTACAATCTGCTTTTTGTACTGATTGAGATCATCTTGCATTGAATTCACTCAATCCGGATCTTTCAGAGCCTTTGTAGCTTTCTTAGTTTCTTTCAAAAGAAAACTAAAGAAATAATCATTGGTACTTGAAGCTCTGCTAGTCTTTTACTTCCACCATTAGGAACACTAAGAACTAGGACAAAGAATTAATTGAGTCAACATTCTCTGTCTTGGCAGACATGTTCTTATAGTGTCCTACAATTTTCAATGTGGTGTTGAGTTGACTGGTTGATCCTTCAGTTGCTCCCCCTAAGCTGCTATTGGGTTTACATGAAGATTCTCCATGTTTCACATGTTAGTGTAGGTGCCCTAGAGGCAATACATTATTTCTTTTAATAAACCTTTATGTCATTTGATTATTCAATAAACGTATTTATTATGACTTTAATTACTTCGATATATTTGTTAGCATAATAAATGTCCTTAGAATCATGATACACATTGTATAGTTTAAATACATGATTTGAACTTGAGATTATATTCTTAAAGGTCCCTAGTCGAGTATTATTATATAGGACAATAATAACACATAGATAGACTAGTATGTTGTTTGACAGATAACCACATCTCATTAGTTATGAGTATGGAGATACTAAAGTCAATACATAGGTACATGTAGGAGTACATGGTACTGGACAGATCCATAGTGAGATTCTTCATGTTTAATAAAGTCATAAAAAAGACTCACAGTGATAATGGTGTAATGATCCTTTGACTTGAGATCATTATATTTTTATACGAGGATTAATATACTTTGACTACATTAAAAGTTACCTTTGATCGGGTGATGATAAAAGTGGACATCGGGTATATCATGAGTCGTATGAGAAATATGAATGATAGATAAAGGATTTGACCATCCTATAATTAGGAGAGATATTATTGGCCTCTTGATTGAGTGAGACTATAAAATGCATGGCCGTGCTCAAATAATGATTTGTTTTTTTAATAGTCTACTCATGGATCAAGTAAACCCAGATTAAATGTTGAAGAGGATGACTAAATACATGCCTCGAGTTTAATCTATAATATATATGGTTAAAAGGATTATATTACACGGAAACATTAATCACGAAAGGTTTTATCGAATCAAGATTTAATTATTGTTTAATTGGGTAGCAATGATGTATTACTAGATACCGCTCATTGTTTATAATTTTTTTGGAGAATAAAATTATTGCCAATTAAATAATAGCCTATAGGGTCACACACATTGAGCACTTAAAGGAATAGTTAATTTAAATTTTGGATTTAAAATAATTGATGATTATTTGATTTTATTATATTAATTAAATGAGAATTAATTAATTGAGATAATATAAATTCGAATTAGAGGAGTATTTCTGCCCATAATAATTAAGTATGACTTAGTTATTAATTAAATAATAGAAATTCGTTTTATTATTTAATCCTATACCTACAAGGGTTGGGCTTCTGCTGTTATAGGCCTATCAATCAGTCATTATAAATAGATAATGTTAGGTTAAGAGGCCATTACATTTTTGAGAAAAACCCTAGAGGAGGCAGTAGCAAAAGAGGCAGAAACAAATAACTCGAATCATCAAGAGGGAGGCTAGTACGTCCATTCCGCAGTCAAGTTCGTGGGACGTTCTTGAAGGTGCTCGTGTGGATACCATAGAGGTGTTTTCTGAGAGGTAGACACAAATCGTGAAAGCTAGGATCTCCGTTGAGTTCGTGAAAGTCAAGATCTTAATAGGTATGATTTGTTATCTCCATAATCTGCCCAGAATTATACATGGATCCTGTGTTTGGGTTTCGAAATTTTTGTTTTATTTACGTATATCCGCTGTGTTTTATGCCTCGGAACCCAACAATGGCATCAAAGCTACGTGTATAAGGGGCTGATTTGGTTACGTGTTTACTGTATTTTTACGAGTATGCATGTTTGATGAATCTGCCATGATACGGTTATGTTATATGAATGATATAATGAATCTGTTAATATTATGATATGATGATACCATGTCTGCCATTTTTATAATCTTCTTAGATTGAATCGGAATTGGAAGAAAAGTGGGTTAATGATGTTGTATAAACAGAATCTGAATTTGATTTGGATTGATTATATAACTGTTATATGATCAGTTTATATGTATATGTAATGTCTGATTGTATATGATATGATAGGCAGTAGCAATAGTTTGATCGGAATCGTTGTGTGAATGCTAGAAAAGAAACTATAGCAGAAAGTGTTTCTGGTGTCCGTTTTCGACCCATAATATGTTTTCGAAGACGGTTTTTGATCAGACCTTGTCGGAAGTTTTGTTTTCGCATTCTGACATCGTTTAAGCCTTCAAAAATGCGATTTACTATTTTCCTGAAATTTTCTGATTTAGCCATATATGATGTTTGATGATTGGATCATGAGATATATGATATGGCATACTCTTATATATGATCTTACATGTTCTTTAATGGTTACTTGAGAATGGTGCATGGTTATGGCCTTTAAACCCTAGTTGTAATGGTTTATTCTTTTGGTTTGTAATAAATACGACTTGCATGTCGTTTTCTATTTGTAATTGTTTATCTCGAATGTAACTCGAGTTCTTTTGTAAGTTCATTAGTATAGTTATTATTGTAACATCCAAGAAGGAACAAGGAGGCATTCCATGGAGGCTAAGAAGTCAATGGAAACAATAGAGAAGACTTATGTAATAGTTATTTTTACCCCATAGATTGACCTTGATCTTTTCATTAGCTTGAAAAGATCACATAGGATTGGGCCATAACCATTGTACGTTTACTTTCACGCCCTCTACATATGATGTATGGAATGTATGAGTAGAGTAGAAGATGCAAGCTTTAATTAGATTAATGATATATGCATGTATTAGATACGTCACCCATGCCATGCTTGCCATGCTAAACAAGATAAAATCTATAAGAACCCATATTTTGGGTGGAATTAAAACTTTTATGTATTTAATGATGTAAGAATGAATAGTGGATACAGCTACAATGTAATAATTGATATTTGGAAAGAATGAATGGAATTCGACTTTATTATGTTTATGTCTTGAAGAATGCTAAAGGGTGACAACATAGGTAAGAATAATCTATCTTCTAAGGGAATAAGATATGGCAACTTCAAGCAAGAGAATACTCTCATGTCATCCAGATCGATAACGATTAATCCAGTAGTTCCGTAAAAAGGTTAAGGAATGATCGAAAGAGAATACGGACAATTATACAACCCTAAGAGAACGAGTAAAGAATACAAAATGAATAGTTTTTTGGTGGGAGTATAGAATAATATGAGACGACACTATATAGATGTATTCGGAACGGATTTCCGAGTTCGTATTAGTGATCTAGGGGGAAAATAAGTGTATGTAAAAGCTGTCGAATTCTGAAAAACCGCACTTTTATTTTCTCCGAGAGTTCCCTGGACACTGATAGCCTTAAGTATTTAACGAATGGATTTAAGGAATATAAATTGGAAAGTTAGAATGAAAGATGGAGAATGAAAGTATTAATATTAAAAAGGATTCCCGGTAAACCCTAATTAGAAATCCGTGGAATATTCCTACGAACGATCAATCGAAACGGGTAATAACCGGACACAGAAACAAGCAGAGGGAGCAAGAGTCTTGTGCAAGCTACTAGTATAAAATATATAGTAACTAAACTAGAATCAAGGAACTAGCACCTTAGAGGAAGAACTAAGTACTTAGCAAAGTAACTACCTAGTTAAGCTCTAAACCACCATAAAACCAACACTTGTCTTGCCATTTCATCATCCAACACCTCCTCACTTTAATAAAGTGACTTTATACAAGATATTATGTTGTAAGTGGATGAGAGTGGATGAGATTAAATCACAAAAATCAAAAGAAACCAAGCAACTCTCCCCCCCATGAACCTTCCATTCGGCCAACACCTTAATTCCAAATCCAAACTCAACCTTCCCACCATTGTTTGCTCTTGAAATTTTTAAGGTGAGACTTATATTTCATAAAACTTATATCCTCAAAATCTTAGCACCAAACTCCTTTGTTTCCATTTTCAAAAAAATCAAACAAGAGGAGGGTGAATAGTGTTCATCATGTACTAACTTTGTTTTCTTGATTTTTCATGGTTGATCCTAGCTAAGTTAAGGCTATCCAAGGGCAATACCAAGCTTTGTGAGGCTAGTACATACTACAAGGAAGGTATAAGACTTTAAAACCCTAACCCTTGTTTGAGATTTAAGTATGTTTATGATAGATATAACTTAGTTATGGTTATGTTAAGATTATAATCATGATTATGTATGGATCTTGGATAAATGATGAAAATAGCTAGATGAACGGAAAGGCATTGCTTGGCCTCAGTTCATGTATATAAATCATGTATATGTTGTTTGGGTTGGATAGCATGTTTATGGGAAGGTTCGAAATTGGTAGATATTCGATTTACAGCCGTTATAATGCCCGATTTTACAATACCATGTTTTGTATGCCATTTTCCATGTCGAAACCCTACTGTCCAGAGACCTTATCTGCCATGATAGGATAGGTAATGTTCTAAGCTTCGTTTTGATATAAAGACCACGTGAAACAGACTTACGGTTTAGGAATTATGACCAAATTACTAAAAGTAGTTCGAATCCGTAAACGAAAGTTCGTAACTGAAATTGAACCCTCGTAAACTATGTAACGTCATGGCGAATCTTGGTAAATAAATACTAGGGGTAAAAAGGAAGGTGTGAAAGAAAACCGTATGTCAAAAAGAGCATTTTTCGATTTATTAAAAATGTTCGAGTCGAGGTTAAACGCGAACGAACCCCTAAAAGACGACTCTTGTATAACTTCGGTAAAACACTTAGAAAGCGGGCTAGAAAACTCAGAGTATAATATCGGTTCATAACGATCGACCTCAGAACTCATATGACTTAAGTATGTCCCAAGTATAAGTACAGTGACATATCGTATTAACGAACGAATGTCGGGTCGGATCAGTGATAAAAAGGAATCCACTAAAAGGGGTATAACGAGATAACTCGAGAACGTGTTTCGAATTAAGTATAACTTAACTTTTAATATGTTAAGTGATTAATCCCGAATGCCTTGGCTATTTATAGATCACCAAGCTGAACCGGGACCCGCTACCACTACCCCTTACCGTACTCGACTACCAGGCAAGTTTCAATTCCCTTCTTTTAGGCTGTTGTTGTGATTGAATAAATATATAAATATGTTTCTGTTATACATATGCCATAGCATGCATGCCTACTTTCAAGTTATATCATTATGCTTATTCCCTGATTGTTATTGGCTTATAAATTAGATAGCTATCGTATCAACTATAAGCCGGTTATTGTAAGACCCTCATAGAAGGGCGTATACATCTTATTCATCAAACATAGACCGGGAGTCAATATTTCTTGGTATATCGAGATTACCTCGGAGGAAAATATTTAAGTAAATATTTTCCATTATTCGGGCGACGAATATTATTTGAATATTCGTTCGAGATTATTTATTTAACGATCCTTACTTCAAATAATTATTTGAACGTAACTATTCGACGAATAATATTTATTTTAATATTCATTCAGAGTTGAATTAATTATCGATTATTATTTCGAATATTCTTCTAAAGATGAGACTATTAAATGAATATTATTTGGATATTCATTTAGAATATTATTTTATTGAATAAATATTATTTTTGAATATTTATTTAGGATATTAATTGCTTGATGAATATTATTTTAATATTCATCTGAAGTTTGATTTATTTATCAAATATTATCACGAATATTCCTTTAAAGTTTGGATTACTAAATGAATATTACTTGATATTCATTTAGAATATTATTCATTAAATGAATTTACTTTTTGAATATTCATTTAAATTCCTAATTAATTATGAATATTGTCTTAAATATTCCTTTCAGGTCTTATTAATTAATGAATATTATTTTGAATATTCATTTGAATATTTAATTATGCAATAAATATTCTCTCGATATTTCTTCAAGAGTTATTTGAGAGATACTCTGATTAAAGATATTCTTTCATATTCCTAAATATTCTGTAAAATATTTTAATTCAATAAATATTCTCTGAATGTTTATTCCATACTTAGAATAACCTCGATAAGGTTTATCTTCTTCGATTATTACAGAAAATATCTCGGAGTCATATTATTATTAATCTTATATCAAGAAAGGTTCTCAGACATCATTCTTCTTTGAGTCTACCTCCGTAATAATAAGGGAACCTTACTTGGAAAATGTTATTTATCTTGTCGACTTCCCGGTCATAAAGTATTCTCTTCACTCGCAACTCGGGTGCTATGGACTTATTAAGTCGTTGTTTACCTTCTCATCTTTCGAGGGGTAAGATTGTTGGAACAAGTTGATATTCGTTACCAAGCAATAGCTTGGAAGTTATTGGTGAATTTTCCTTTCCAACTAGATACGACTACTTTGTAGAGTCTTATCAACAAGTATTATACTTGGGGAAAGGGGGACGAACGTTACATTCAGAATCATGAATTCTATTTGAACTAGGAGTCGTGTAAGAGGCCGAGTAGCGCCGGTCCATCCCCTTTGGCCCAACCGTTGGCCGGGGAGAGCTAGTAAGGCGGTATACAAGTAAAGCCGCCAGTTCTTCCTTCTACCGGTAGTTAATCTAAATTGAGCTGTACGATCTCGACTGATCATCAAGATTGGAACAGCGGGCGCGGTGAATACTCCATCATTGGTTCATCATCCAAATTTATTTATTTCCTGCAACATGATTACTGTTGGCAGAGTTGGAAAAGTGTTCATAACTGGAATTGCAACCTTTTCATGCAAGTTCCTCTTCTTAATAACAATGAGAATATCTCGCTTACTTTTGATGTAGCAGATATTTCTATAAACAAATACTTTAAGTTACCTTGTAACTTCATCGTTCATATTATACTGGCATCATTTCCGTAAATGCATGGCATATGGTTTGAAAGATAATTTTGAACTGTTATATATTATCGTTCAGTTATATATATTATTGTTGGTGGGCTTTCGCTCACCCTTGCTTTGTTCACATTATGTCACAACAACAGCTAGGACAGATGGCTCGCGTCAGGCGCACTCGGCGCAAGTAAGTTACCCGACCCACCGGACTACCCGCTGAGATGCTAGCCGCCATTGCTGAGGTAGCATAGTTAGACAGCTTTTGTTTCCTGTTTAACTATATGTATAATTAATGTAATTAACGGCAAAACTTTTAAACCTATGATGTTATCCTTTTGGGATTGTAATAACTTTTATTCGTAACCCTTTAATGTAAGACTTATTTCAATTTCATCTCTGGGACTATAACTGTTGTGTGTGTGAGTGGTAATTATTGTGGGGTCACAGCATGTGATTTATTTATTGTGGACTCAAGTCAAATATTATGAATGGATGTAAGACCGTAACCACCAGATCCCTGACCCCGGATCTGGGGGTGTTACAGAGATGGTATCAGAGCGAGAGTTATATATCCCAAGAGATGATAGGACGTTATATAATAATAAATTCAATAATATAATAAGAACCCTTGCCAGGTTCACCTAAAACCCTTACGGGAACTTTTTAAGTATCATGATAGTAACATAGTTCGTCTTGTGTTGGCGAGCGACATGTCGGCCCAGGAGGCAGCTGCGAGACAGCATGATGAGGACATGTTCCGGACTAGGGACCCGTACTATGAGCACTTGCCTGAGGAGGATACTGAGCCTGAAGAGGAGGACGCTGAGGAGGTCCAGGTTGATGCTGATACTGATGTGATCGAGTCTGAGGAGGAGGACCCTGAGGAGGTCCAGGTTGATGCTGACACAGATGTAGTTGAGACTGAGGGGGAGGAGGACCCGGAGGGGATCCAGACAGGACAGGATGCTGAGTTAGTTGTTGAGGATGATGATTATTGGGTTGTGTCTGAGATCAGGACTTTGGGAGATGACACTGACATGACCACAGATCAGGTGGTGCCGGTAGATGAGGGTGTTGAGGGAGATATAGATGAGCCAGTAGTTGGTGCTGTAGGGAGTTCTGGACTTTTTATGCCACCCCTCCCTATTGAGAGAGCCCCTACCCCACCACCACTACCTGTGAGCCCATACCCCGATGAGTTTGAGGAGCTTACCCTAGAGCCCCAGCAGACAGAGACTGCCGCTCCAGCTGAGCCATCCACCCCACCTCATGCCCCGATAGGAGGAGTCCCAGTATGTGTTCACAACTTGATTGTGAACGGGCTTTATAGAGAGTTATCTGTGGCAGATGCCAGGTTGGCAGAGTCTAGGAGGGAGTTAGCAGCAGAGAGAGCCGCCCGGGTGAGGTTGCAGGGCAGGAGGACTATCAGTGACAGGGTTGGGTATAGGGCTGTGACCCGCATCGAGCTGAGGGCTTGGGTCAGGGTGCGACAGTTGCCTACTGATGGGCATGGTAGGGTAGACAGAGCAGAGGCTGAGGAGGTTTTCCGCATCGCCATGGGGAGGGTTCGGAGGATGTTTCGTCGTGGCGGCTGATTTCAGATGTAGTGATGCAGTGGTCTAGTTGTCTAGTCATGTACGGACATAGTAGTGCCGGCTTTTGTAGGGATGGTTTTCTTGTACTTGTTGTAACACCCCCAGATCCGGGGTCCGGGATCCGGTGGTTATGGTTTCCAATTCTGTCCACAACAATTGAACTTTCCTTAACATAAAATAAATTACGTCTCTATGACCCAACACAACAATATAAAACACACCCGTTATAGTCCCAGAGATGAAATCAGAGTAACAATCAAATTTTATTAAACACATTACGAGTTCTTACAACCCAAAAGAGTTACAATATGAATACATACTCTTTGCCATCCATTTACATAAGTCATACTAGTCCATATATTTGGTACTGAAAGAATGAATCTATCCTACCAATAGCTTTTTCTTCGGCTCTGGTAGTCTCATCGTCCTCGCCAGCGTCGAGTGCGCCTTGTGCGAGTCATCTGGTCTAGCTGTTGTTGTGATGTAAAAATAAAGCAAGGGTGAGCAATAGCCCACCAACAATAATATTTAACTGAACGATAATATATAACAGTTCAAAAGTATCTTTCAAACCATATGCCATGCATTTACGGAAATGATGCCAGTATAATATGAACGATGAAGTTACAAGGTAACTTAAAGTATTTGTTTGTAGAAATATCTGCTACATCAAAAGTAAGCGTGATATTCTCATTGTCATTAAAAAGAGGAACTTGCATGAAAAGATTGCAATTCCAGTTATGAACACTTTTCCAGCTCTGCCAACAGTAATCATGTTGCAGGAAATAAATAAGTTTGGATGATGAACCAATGATGGAGTATTCACCGCGCCCGCTGTTCCAATCTTGATGATCAGTCGAGATCGTACAGCTCAAATTAGATTTACTACCGGTAGAAGGAAGAACTGACGGCTTTACTTGTCTACCGCCTTACTAGCTCTCCCAGGCCAACGGTTGGGCCAAAGGGGATGGACCGGCGCTACTCGGCCTCTTACACGACTCCTAGTTCCAATAGAATTCATGATTCTGAATGTAACGTTCGTCCCCCTTTCCCCAAGTATAATACTTGTTGATAAGACTCCACAAAGTAGTCGTATCTAGTTGGAAAGGAAAATTCACCAATAACTTCCAAGCTATTGCTTGGTAACGAATATCAACTTGTTCCAACAATCTTACCCCTCGAAAGATGAGAAGGTAAACAACGAATTAATAAGTCAATAGCACCCGAGTTGCGATTGAAGAGAATACTCTATGACCGGGAAGTCGACAAGATAATTAACATTTTCCAAGTAAGGTTCCCTTATTATTAGGGAGATAGACTCAAAGAAGAATGATGTCTGAGAACCTTTCTTGATATATGATTAATAATAATATGACTCCGAAATATTTTCTGTAATAATCGAAGAAGATAAACCTTATCGAGGTTATTCTAAGTATGGAATAAATATTCAGAGCATATTTATTGAATCAAAATATTTTACAGAATATTTAGGAATATGAAAGAATATCTTTAATCAGAGTATTTCTCAAATAATCCTTGAAGAAATATCGAGAGAATATTTATTGCATAATTAAATATTCAAATGAATATTCAAAATAATATTCATTAATTAATAAGACCTGAAGGGAATTTTTAAAATATTTAAAATAATATTCGATGATTAAATAGAACCCTGGATGAATATTCAAAATAATATTCATAATTAATTAGGAATTTAAATGTTTATTGAAAAGTAATATTCATTTAATGAATAATATTCTAAATGAATATTCAGTAATATTCATTTAGTAATCCAAGCTTTAAAGGAATATTCGAGATAAGACTCGATAAATAAATCAAGCTTCAGATGAACATTAAAATAATATTCATCAGGTAATTACTATCTTAAATGAATATTCAAAAGTAATATTCATTTAATGAATAATATTCTAAATGAATATCCAAATAATATTCATTTAGTAGTCCAACCTTTAGAAGAATATTCGAAATAATAATCGATAAATAATTCGACTCTGAATGAATACTAAAAAATATTATTCGTCGAATAGTTACGTCCAAATAATTATTTGAAGTAGGGATCGTTAAATAAATAATCTCGAACGAATATTCAAATAATATTCGTCGCCCGAATATTAGAAAATATTTACTTAAATATTTTCCTCCGAGGTAATCTCGATATATCAAGAAATATTGACTCCCGGTCTATATTTGATGAATAAGTTGGATACGCCCTTCTATGAGGGTCTTACAATAACCGGCTTATAATTGATACGATAGCTATCTAATTTATAAGCCAATAACAATCAGGGAACAAGCATAATGATATGACTTGAAAGTAGGCATGCATGCTATGGCATATTATAACAGAAAACATACATGTATATTCAATCACAACAACAGCCTAAAACAAGGGAATTGAAACTTGCCTGGTAGTCGGGTACGATAAGGGGTAGTGGTAGCGGGTCCCGGGTTAGCTTGGTGATCTATAAATAGCCAAGGCATTCGGGATTAATCACTTAACATCTTAAAAGTTAAGTTATACTTAAATCGAAACACGTTCTCGAGTTATCTCGTTATACCCCTTTTAGTGGATTCCTTTTTATCATTGATCCGACCTGACATTCGTTCGTTAATACGACATGTCACTGTACTTATACTTGGGACATACTTAAGTCATACAAGTTCTAAGGTTGATCATTACGAACCAATATTATACTCCGAGTTTTTATCGCCCGTTTTCTAAGTGTTTTACCGAAGTTATAATAGAGTCGTCTTTTAGGGGTTCGTTCGCGTTTAACCTCGACTCGCATATTTTTAATAAATCGAAAAACGATCCTTTTGACATACGGTTTTCTTTCACACCTTCCTTTTTACCTCTAGTATTTATTTACCAAGATTCGTCATGACTTTACATATTTTACGAGGGTTCAATTTCAGTTACGAATTCTCGGTTACGGTTTCGAAATACTTTTAGTAAACCGGCCGTAACTCCTAAACCGTAAGTCCGTTTCACGTGATCTTTATATCAAAAAGAAGCCTATAACATAAGCTATCCTAACATGGCAGAAAAGTTTCTGGTCAGTAGGGTCTTGATGTGAAAAATGGCATACAAAACATGATATTGTAAAATCGGGCATTATAACGGCTATGTTTACGCGTTTTCCAAAGTTTTTACACTTTATCTCGATCTAACAAAGATCAATCCAACCACACAAACGCATGATAATCATCATGACTAGTCTATCAACAACTCATCTCAACCATCTCATGGATCACAATGCAAACAACAACCATAATCAACTAATAACATAGATCTAAGCATAACATAGCATACTAACACTAAATCATCCATAAAACTCATAAAATCTCAAAATGGTACCAAGGGTTTTTGGAGCTTGTTACCTTCCTTGGAGAGTGAATAACACTTGGTAAGCCTTGTCTAGTCCTTAGATTACCTTAACAAAGCTTGGATCATCCAAACAAAACAAGAAATCAAAGTTAGTTTCTTAAAATCACTATTCACCCTAGGCTTGGATGATTTATTTGAAAATGGAAAACATGGAGTTTGAAGCCAAGATTTCTAGGGTATCACTTTTATAAATTATAGGACTTACCATAAAAATTTGGAGATCAAACAATGGTGGAAGCTTGGACTTTGATTCTTGAATTAAGGAAAAGCCGAATGGAGCTTTCAAGAGAGAGTGTTTTGTGTTCCTTGCCTTGGTTCCTTGCTCTCTTGCATTATTGTGAAAATATCTAACATAAAGTTGCTTTATTAAAGGTACTGGGTCATGGCATACATCATCTTGGTGGACAAGTGTTTAATTTGGTGTGGTAGGATGAGAAAGCATGCTAAGTACTTGGTTTGATTGCTAAGATTGCTAGTTAGCTTTGTAACTAGCTTGGTCTCTTTGATCTTATCTTGCATAAAGTGATTATGTCACCTTCCACTAGCTCATCATACCTCTTGGCCCTCTGCTTGTCTCTTTGTCCAGTTATTGCTCAATTCATTGATCGTTCGGACGAATAACTAAGTAGTTTCACCTCTAGGGTTTACCGGGAAATTTCTCGATATTCATAATACCTTCCCCAATCCTTAATTTAATCCTCGTGATGACCATGTAGGATATTTAATCTCGATACGAACTTAATCCGTAATCTAGGATTCGTTCGCTTTATTGATTAATCTCGTTATAACGTTTTAGCGGTTTCTAGAACGCTTGTTTCACTGCCTCAGTGGTTTCCTACCCTCATTCTTAAATCAAATATAATAACATCCCAAAATATCAAATCCTCAAGGTTAATATCTCAATTCTTGGATTATAATAATATTTAATCCACTGTCCGGTCAAATATTATACCGAAAAAGAATTTGGAATTTCTGAATTCCGATCGTCTCTGCATTCACTTATTTCCTCCGCGTATTACTAATATGACTTCGAAACATCCATATCACGTCCCGTACATAGGGTGGCGTGAAAAGTTTTCCAACTTACAAAATCACTATTCATCCACCAAATTACTATGCACGTACATGAAACACTATGCACGTATGGGAAATACTATGCACGTATGGGAAACACTATGCACGTACTCATTTCCCTTCAAGGATCCATTAGCTCCTTCCTGGATGGTAGACTATTCTTATCTAGGTCCTCAACCATCGAATTACTCTATTCTGACAATATACCAATGCATCAGGATCATTGTCCAAAGCAATATCCATTCATTACAATCATTGTTCTTTAAAACCACCATTCATTAGAGCTGGTGACCTTGTTGTCGGAATCATTGTTCCTCATTTTATCATTACTTAATAAAAAGTTTTAATTATATCCAAAATTTGGGGTTCGTACAGTCTCCCCTCCTTAAAAGGATTCCGTCCCGGAATCAGATAGGAAGCGAAGAGTCGTTTTCCTATCGTTCACTTTTTAGCTTCCCGGTAAATTCTTAGTCGTTCTACCCTTTCTCAGCACATCTTCTAATGCTACAATCCATACTTTATCCTTTTTCCATCAACATTGCTACTTTTTGTACCACACACTATCCATATTATGCTCTTACTCAATCTTATCCTTATTGATACCTGCAGTAACATTGGTATCACTATCATACTGCGAATTCGGAGGTAACCTCGCTCGTACTGTACATTTCCTGATCGCTTTAATTTTCGCAATCTCGATCAGTATAGAGAAGTGGAAAGATTTATTGAGAGATCACTATGATCAATGAACATTTGTTATATTGCATAGTTAGTACAGAAGGGGGCCAGCCTTTAGTACTTGACAAGCAATTAAACAAGTTATGGTATTCCACTTAGACTTCTATCACATAGACAGATAGTCACGTAGCAGTACCTCCCCTCCTTAAAGGGTTGTTCTTCTCAATTCATAAAGAAGATGAATAAGAGGGAAGAAAAGAAAAGAGTTCTAGAGGATTATAGAAAGTTTTCATGATTGTAACATATCATACTCAGAATTTACCTCTAAACTATAGAGGTTCATCAAAGAAGAAATTAATCACAATTATATCCAATACTATTTGATCGCAACCTCACGTGTCAACATATCTTGCTGCTTTGTCCACTATCCTATGGACCCGTACTCTGGTTCAACCTTAGCAACACTTAATTTTGGAAAATCTTTGAACCTTTCAGGTTAAATCTTAGTTTCTCGCTTGACACCATTGTTACTGACATTCCATGTCACGCTACTAGCTTTTTCATAACTATAATATTAACACTATCAGGTTGTCATCCCGAGAATTCATCAGAAAATCCATTTATTAATCCATTCATAACATTTCTTGCTTCACATTCCCTAGTTGCTTTCCCAGTCTTTTCTTTATCAATCACATCCTTCTTATTATCTGATTCTTATTTACTTTTGTTATTTACTTCCACCTTCATCTCTTTATTGAGACATCTTTTGCACTTGGTATCTCCTTATTGGTATCCCGTCACATTTACTCTATAATCATCACATTATTCCAATTTAAAACCTTCAAAATAAATCTGGCCGATTTCTTTAACTTAGATCCAATATAATCTTCTTCTGCCAAACTTGTTTCTCATCACTTGTTCTTTTCTACCCGTGGTTTTCCACAGGTTGTCTTTCGTAAGTCAGACCAGGTCGTATATCTACCTGCTCGTGCTCTTATCATCTATCGAGCATCTGCCTTTTGCTGGCATAGCCTTGCCACATGAAACACGTTACGATCATGCTATAAGTTTTGGGGTTAGAGCTGGCTCGAATGCCACCTTCCGAACACTTTTAAACTCTCAGATGGCCCAATAAGTCTCGGGCTCAACTGCCCTTCCCTCCAAGTCTCATTAATTCTTTCTACGGAAATACATTTAGCATCATGAATCATCAACCTCATATTCTCTATCTTGTTTGCGCAGAAATACCCTAATACAAACTTGCTTGTCATTCATCAACATGCCATTTAGCTTATCAATAGTAGCACTTTCTTTATCTTTACGTTGTTATCTACTTTCTTAGAAGAATCACCATCGCTTGTTGTTTACGTGGCGCGTTAATAGCTAACCATACGGGTTTCAATCCTTTAGGGAGACAAAGTAATCACTATTCCTTATCCATAAGGAACACTTCTTGAACTTGATGTAGATATTACATGAAGTAGATAAAATTGCAGAAGAGTTTCAAGCATCGCAGCTAGGTCCGGTTGATGAAACTATCACTCATGCATCTTCCATAAAATACTGGAAACTTAATGGTTTACTTCGTCAATATTGTATCATGGTCCTGGTTTACCTCAAAACGGGACCTTCTAAGGTGTGTAGTTTGCTTAAGACAATATCGGGAATCGAATCTTTACTTAAACTATTACTACCTTCGATTCTTGCACAATCATCAAAAGGAATGTAACTTCCTCCACTCCAATATGACCTTCAAGGTCTTTCCAAATATCATTTTGTTTCTTCGGTATGAACATTTATAATTATTCCTTTATAATTAGACTGTCGGCCACCTCATTGGCCTTTCCTGATAATAATAATTTCTAGTAATCCTTGTTCTCTGGATATATTCCAATTCAAACATTTCTACCTCATTCCCATCATTGTTGGGTGAAAGCATTCTCCCTTAAGCTCTGCTGATGGAGAAAAATATATTTATCAGTCTTTCTCCATAAGTCATTGCTTCCACCTACCCGTGGGAACTTTATCACGTTTATTCCCAATCCTACTTAGGATACTTCTTTTCTTAGTTCTTTCCTTATCTTAGGATAATCTCAACCTATATAGGTTCAATCCATACTTCCTCAGGGTTTCATACATGCCTCATCTGGCATTATTGTTACCATGTCATACATTCCTTACCAAACTTCCATTTTGAAGTTCAGAATATTACCATTTTCCTTGTAAGGTTTCATAGGTCATCCTCATCCTTCCTCCTGTATTTTCTGGGTACAGGGTATATCAAAATGTCATTGATCAATACTCTAATAATTCTATCTATGTTCTTTCCAGAACTCTTTTTAATAATCCTTACCGATCATTGTTGCCTTAGCAAGTCCAACTCATATCATCTGAAGTCATAATGTCGTTATTAGGGTTAATGCCACCCCTTGTGCATTCCCCAGGGTTTGTCTTAATTTATGGATATCCTATCCTTAATTCAACTGCCAAGGAATTCTTGCATCTTATAATTGGCAATCAGATCATGTATCCTTAATAAAGGTCTCTTTTCAATCATTCTCATTTGATAATCGATCGGTGGCTTAATGCCACCCTCTTCCTTCAGATAGTTGTCAGCCTATTTGGCCTTCCAAAAGGCAACATATGCCTATCTGCTTTCTTACAGAACTTGGTAATGGTAGCAAGGATGTTTTGGAAGATATTGGTCGAGTTCAACGTGAATCTCTTAGTAATTATCGTTCTTCTCAAATGTACTTGCCTTAGACAAAATTTCTACAGCATACTGATCCATCTCTGACCATTTCCATACTTTCTTCATAAACCTTCGTTGTTTACTTCCCTTAGTCGTAATATGTTCATGGTATTCATGATACCCTAACATCATACATCTCAAGTCACTATACTTCCATTTTTCTCGTAATCTTGGACAACCATATACACATGAGTCACTTTAGTACGGGTTACCCCATCCCAAAAAGGTCTAGTAAATTCCCCATCAAAACATGGGTTGCAAAGGGTTTAGTAGAAGATTCCTACGATCTCATTAATATTTCCTTTATATCAGAAGCCCTTGCAGTCGGTGCTTACTTATAAGCAACCCTGCTTTGTCTTTTCATTGCTGGTCTAGTCACTTTATAGTCCGTTGTGACTTGGCCTCAACTGGCCACACTAGAATAAAAATATATGATTTTAAGGGTTGGCTAATTAGCATTACTTTTCTAGCAATTGCCGGCATAGTGCCTTCTTCTTTGATACCTTTCTACCTTTCCAAAACTTTACTTCATATAAGTCTTAATCGGCTACTCAGCGCCGTCTCCGGTCGCCTTTCCACTTTTTTTTATCTTTTCAACTATTCTTATCAATCCCGCGTGCCACGCAAGCTTACCATTCCTGGCATAACAGCCTTTTCACTTAAGTCAATCCCGGAGTTTCTCCGTCCGGCTAATTTCTTACTTACATTTCCTGTTTTCGTCCAATCTCACTTCATCATTTTATCACTACCGTCGATTGTAATGCTCAGGGTCCGTTTACTAACCCATTTTACAGCATCCTTACCCAAATCACAGGGTTTGCTCCAGTTTCTACTCTCTTCCATGACATTCTCTGATAATCAGAAAGACAAGGTTTGCCAAAATTCACCGAATTCCTTTCCAGACTCAGGGAAATTTTGATCAATCTACCCACCTACTGGTAACAATAAGGAGACCAGTTTCAAAACCTGAAGAATAGTTCTATGAACCTCCAAGCAGGTGGAATCATAAGCAGTCATAGTTAACGAAATAATCATCATCAGATTGGAAGTTTACCCACTGGAGAGGAATCAATTATATCCATCCCTTAGAAGGGAATCAACAGTTTTAAACTGAAACTTGTCACAACGTCCTGATACCTATACGTCCTGATATTCAATATTACCAAATGTCAGTCTACCTGACTACCAGTCTCAGAAGGAACATTACCGTCGGAGTTGGTTGTTCCACAAAAATTGGCACTACTAAGGCCATCCGAACCTGGTGAACCATGCTGTCCGAATGCATCCGCAAGTACTTTGTCGTGCTGCGCAAGCACACATCCTAATCTTTTATACGAAGCGTCATTGGAAGCACAAAGTCTCCCTTTTTCCATTAAACAATACCAACTCTTGGTCATTACCAATTTCATCTTTTAGCTCCAGGAAGATTTTCTCACATTTTTTTTTTCTCTTTAACTGCTGATCGTATTACTTGATCCGTTATAATTCCGCGTCGGAGTAAACTTAAGGTAACTACTATAATCCATTCAAAGAAAAGAAAGAATTTAATATTCCTCTGAATCACATGCATCTAACGTTTCTGGTTCATCATTTCACTGAGTTGAAATTAACCTTATACTTAGTCTCTGGCAGTAGTCTCATTACGAGTTCATCTTGACTCACTGGTCTTATCTTCCGGTAGGTTCTGAGATCATTGTCTTGCTTACTACTTCCTTATATAACTTTATCCAATCACGCTGTCACTTCCCAATGTTTTCACTTTCTAACTGATTCATTCATAAAATGGACATTTTCCTGAATAAAACAACTTCATCAACCTTAATTTGGTTCCATAAATTACAACCTATGACATCTGCCTTCTCATGGCGAATTATTACTGACCATATTCATACTAATTTATTTATCAAATGATATGGCACTTACTGTCTCCTTCTCAACTATTCCTAGGGACTCTGCTCCTCGCCCTAAATCGATGTCTTTGATAATCATACATCCCTCTAGCTCTTTCTTCCTTAATATGGAAGTCTCTAGGGATTCTCGTCTATTCCCGTATAAGATCTCAAGTGATCCTTCCAATCTGTCTTACTTGCTGGTACTACCTCCAGTAGTCCAGCCACGAATCCAACATGAATCTTCAGTTCTCTTGCTAATAGCTTAGTTCTTTATGCCCACTATACTGAGCACTATATCTTAATCATCACAGTCTTTCTGGCTACAGCCCTCATTCCTCGAGGGTAAGCTCCTTATCCTAACAAGATTTTACTTATCTGCTGGAACCTCTTCCGGGTCTCTAATAGGGTACTCTATGGAATTTACCCGCTGATCTTCAGCATATAAAGCATCATCGCGCTACTGCTTGTATGCCTCAAGGTCTGTCGTCTTACTCGTCAATACGATATCGAGCTAAGTTACTATCACCATACTTAAGAGTTCCCATAAGGGTTTTATATGTCATCACTACATTAAGTAGTCCGACTATGAACTTGGCAAGAGTTCTTATTATCTTAACGAATTTATTGTTTTAACGTCGCCTCATCTCTGAGGTTTATAACGTACGCTCTGATACCACTTCTGTAACACCCCCAGATCCGGGGTCCGGGATCCGGTGGTTACGGTTTCCAATTCTGTCCACAACAATTGAACTTTCCTTAACATAAAATAAATTACGTCTCTATGACCCAACACAACAATATAAAACACACCCGTTATAGTCCCAGAGATGAAATCAGAGTAACAATCAAATTTTATTAAACACATTACGAGTTCTTACAACCCAAAAGAGTTACAATATGAATACATACTCTTTGCCATCCATTTACATAAGTCATACTAGTCCATATATTTGGTACTGAATGAATGAATCTATCCTACCAATAGCTTTTTCTTCGGCTCTGGTAGTCTCATCGTCCTCGCCAGCGTCGAGTGCGCCTTGTGCGAGTCATCTGGTCTAGCTGTTGTTGTGATGTAAAAATAAAGCAAGGGTGAGCAATAGCCCACCAACAATAATATTTAACTGAACGATAATATATAACAGTTCAAAAGTATCTTTCAAACCATATGCCATGCATTTACGGAAATGATGCCAGTATAATATGAACGATGAAGTTACAAGGTAACTTAAAGTATTTGTTTGTAGAAATATCTGCTACATCAAAAGTAAGCGTGATATTCTCATTGTCATTAAAAAGAGGAACTTGCATGAAAAGATTGCAATTCCAGTTATGAACACTTTTCCAGCTCTGCCAACAGTAATCATGTTGCAGGAAATAAATAAGTTTGGATGATGAACCAATGATGGAGTATTCACCGCGCCCGCTGTTCCAATCTTGATGATCAGTCGAGATCGTACAGCTCAAATTAGATTTACTACCGGTAGAAGGAAGAACTGACGGCTTTACTTGTCTACCGCCTTACTAGCTCTCCCAGGCCAACGGTTGGGCCAAAGGGGATGGACCGGCGCTACTCGGCCTCTTACACGACTCCTAGTTCCAATAGAATTCATGATTCTGAATGTAACGTTCGTCCCCCTTTCCCCAAGTATAATACTTGTTGATAAGACTCCACAAAGTAGTCGTATCTAGTTGGAAAGGAAAATTCACCAATAACTTCCAAGCTATTGCTTGGTAACGAATATCAACTTGTTCCAACAATCTTACCCCTCGAAAGATGAGAAGGTAAACAACGAATTAATAAGTCAATAGCACCCGAGTTGCGAGTGAAGAGAATACTCTATGACCGGGAAGTCGACAAGATAATTAACATTTTCCAAGTAAGGTTCCCTTATTATTAGGGAGATAGACTCAAAGAAGAATGATGTCTGAGAACCTTTCTTGATATATGATTAATAATAATATGACTCCGAAATATTTTCTGCAATAATCGAAGAAGATAAACCTTATCGAGGTTATTCTAAGTATGGAATAAATATTCAGAGCATATTTATTGAATTAAAATATTTTACAGAATATTTAGGAATATGAAAGAATATCTTTAATCAGAGTATTTCTCAAATAATCCTTGAAGAAATATCGAGAGAATATTTATTGCATAATTAAATATTCAAATGAATATTCAAAATAATATTCATTAATTAATAAGACCTGAAAGGAATATTTAAAATATTTAAAATAATATTCGATGATTAAATAGAACCCTGGATGAATATTCAAAATAATATTCATAATTAATTAGGAATTTAAATGTTTATTGAAAAGTAATATTCATTTAATGAATAATATTCTAAATGAATATCAAGTAATATTCATTTAGTAATCCAAGCTTTAAAGGAATATTCGAGATAAGACTCGATAAATAAATCAAGCTTCAGATGAACATTAAAATAATATTCATCAGGTAATTACTATCTTAAATGAATATTCAAAAGTAATATTCATTTAATGAATAATATTCTAAATGAATATCCAAATAATATTCATTTAGTAGTCCAACCTTTAGAAGAATATTCGAAATAATAATCGATAAATAATTCGACTCTGAATGAATATTAAAAAATATTATTCGTCGAATAGTTACGTTCAAATAATTATTTGAAGTAGGGATCGTTAAATAAATAATCTCGAACGAATATTCAAATAATATTCGTCGCCCGAATAATAGAAAATATTTACTTAAATATTTTCCTCCGAGGTAATCTCGATATATCAAGAAATATTGACTCCCGGTCTATATTTGATGAATAAGTTGGATACGCCCTTCTATGAGGGTCTTACAATAACCGGCTTATAATTGATACGATAGCTATCTAATTTATAAGCCAATAACAATCAGGGAACAAGCATAATGATATGACTTGAAAGTAGGCATGCATGCTATGGCATATTATAACAGAAAACATACATATATATTCAATCACAACAACAGCCTAAAACAAGGGAATTGAAACTTGCCTGGTAGTCGAGTACGATAATGGGTAGTGGTAGCGGGTCCCGGGTCAGCTTGGTGATCTATAAATAGCCAAGGCATTCGGGATTAATCACTTAACATCTTAAAAGTTAAGTTATACTTAAATCGAAACACGTTCTCGAGTTATCTCGTTATACCCCTTTTAGTGGATTCCTTTTTATCATTGATCCGACCTGACATTCGTTCGTTAATACGACATATCACTGTACTTATACTTGGGACATACTTAAGTCATACAAGTTCTAAGGTTGATCATTACGAACCAATATTATACTCCGAGTTTTTATCGCCCGTTTTCTAAGTGTTTTACCGAAGTTATAATAGAGTCGTCTTTTAGGGGTTCGTTCGCATTTAACCTCGACTCGCATATTTTTAATAAATCGAAAAACGATCCTTTTGACATACGGTTTTCTTTCACACCTTCCTTTTTACCTCTAGTATTTATTTACCAAGATTCGTCATGACTTTACATATTTTACGAGGGTTCAATTTCAGTTACGAATTCTCGGTTACGGTTTCGAAATACTTTTAGTAAACCGACCGTAACTCCTAAACCGTAAGTCCGTTTCACGTGATCTTTATATCAAAACGAAGCCTATAACATAAGCTATCCTAACATGGCAGAAAATTTTCTGGTCAGTAGGGTCTTGATGTGAAAAATGGCATACAAAACATGATATTGTATAATCGGGCATTATAACGGCTATGTTTACGCGTTTTCCAAAGTTTTTACACTTTATCTCGATCTAACAAAGATCAATCCAACCACACAAATGCATGATAATCATCATGACTAGTCTATCAACAACTCATCTCAACCATCTCATGGATCACAATGCAAACAACAACCATAATCAACTAATAACATAGATCTAAGCATAACATAGCATACTAACACTAAATCATCCATTAAACTCATAAAATCTCAAAATGGTACCAAGGGTTTTTGGAGCTTGTAACCTTCCTTGTAGAGTGAATAACACTTGGTAAGCCTTGTCTAGTCCTTAGATTACCTTAACAAAGCTTGGATCATCCAAACAAAACAAGAAATCAAAGTTAGTTTCTTAAAATCACTATTCACCCTAGGCTTGGATGATTTATTTGAAAATGGAAAACATGGAGTTTGAAGCCAAGATTTCTAGGGTATCACTTTTATGAATTATAGGACTTACCATAAAAATTTGGAGATCAAACAATGGTGGAAGCTTGGACTTTGATTCTTGAATTAAGGAAAAGCCGAATGGAGCTTTCAAGAGAGAGTGTTTTGTGTTCCTTGCCTTGGTTCCTTGCTCTCTTGCATTATTGTGAAAATATCTAACATAAAGTTGCTTTATTAAAGGTACTAGGTCATGGCATACATCATCTTGGTGGACAAGTGTTTAATTTGGTGTGGTAGGATGAGAAAGCATGCTAAGTACTTGGTTTGATTGCTAAGATTGCTAGTTAGCTTTGTAACTAGCTTGGTCTCTTTGATCTTATCTTGCATAAAGTGATTATGTCACCTTCCACTAGCTCATCATACCTCTTGGCCCTCTGCTTGTCTCTTTGTCCGGTTATTGCTCAATTCATTGATCGTTCGGACGAATAACTAAGTAGTTTCACCTCTAGGGTTTACCAGTAAATTTCTCGATATTCATAATACCTTCCCCAATCCTTAATATAATCCTCGTGATGACCATGTAGGATATTTAATCTCGATACGAACTTAATCCGTAATCTAGGATTCGTTCGCTTTATTGATTAATCTCGTTATAACGTTTTAGCGGTTTCTAGAACGCTTGTTTCACTGCCTCAGTGGTTTCCTACCCTCATTCTTAAATCAAATATAATAACATCCCAAAATATCAAATCCTCAAGGTTAATATCTCAATTCTTGTATTATAATAATATTTAATCCACTGTCCGGTCAAATATTATACCGAAAAAGAATTTGGAATTTCTGAATTCCGATCGTCTCTGCATTCACTTATTTCCTCCGCGTATTAATAATATGACTTCGAAACATCCATATCACGTCCCGTACATAGGGTGGCGTGAAAAGTTTTCCAACTTACAAAATCACTATTCATCCACCAAATTACTATGCACGTACATGAAACACTATGCACGTACGGGAAATACTATGCACGTATGGGAAACACTATGCACGTACTCATTTCCCTTCAAGGATCCATTAGCTCCTTCCTGGATGGTAGATTATTCTTATCTAGGTCCTCAACCATCGAATTACTCTATTCTGACAATATACCAATGCATCAGGATCATTGTCCAAAGCAATATCCATTCAGTACAATCATTGTTCTTTAAAACCACCATTCATTAGAGCTGGTGACCTTGTTGTCGGAATCATTGTTCCTCATTTTATCATTACTTAATAAAAAGTTTTAATTATATCCAAAATTTGGGGTTCTTACACTTGTTTTCCCTTTTTGCAGACTAGACAGATAGACAGCGTATTTCACTTTTGACTTGTTGTCGTTGTTAGGATGGCTGTACTTTAAACTATCGTTGTAACTCGGATGTTGTACCTTTTCGGTACTTGGTATATATTTGTTTCCCTTTCAGTCATTACAATTTTGTTGGGATGTGATCATGAGTTTATTAGCATATGTACTACTTTTCGATTAAGTTGCCATGAGATATAAAACTGTGGGATCTTAAACCCAATCATGTAAAGAATTATGCAAGGAAAAATCCTTTAAAACAGGTAAGTGAACCTAATGTATAATTTTCCAAATTTTCAGTAAAATGCCTCCAAGACGAATGGGCACTAGGGCTAACCCCCGAGAATCTACTGACCAAGAGAGTCACAACCAACACGAGGAAAACCATGAAAGTAGTGAAGAACAAGATCAGGATTATAATGAGCAAGAAGATTCCCAGTATGGAGCAGAGGATGAACCCCTGTACTCTGAAGAATTTGAGGGGGAAATCGAGGGTGGAGAAACTGAAGTAGAACAGGAAGGGGAGAACCAGGGCGAAAACCCCATGGGCCAGTTTATGGATCTACTTAGGCAGAATTTGAACCAATACCCCCAACCACCACCAGGCAACAACACTTCAGTGGCAAATTCCTTTAGGGCCTTTAAGTCCCTTAAGCCCCCAGAGTTCCACGGATCGGCTGATCCCGTTGAGGCGAGGGCCTGGATCAAGGAAATGGAAAAGTCTTTTGAGATTCTGAGTATCAATGAGGCTCAGAAGACTGTTTTTGCTACTTACCTATTAAAGGGAGAGGCCAATTATTGGTGGGAAGCCAAGAAGAACATGGAGACTGATGCTGTCATAGCCTGGGAAAGGTTCAAACAATTGTTCCTGGAGAAGTACTTCCCGAAGTTCATGAAGACCCAGATGGAACTTAAGTTTTTGGAACTGAAACAGAACAATATGTCAGTGGCGGACTATGAGGCCAAATTTACTGAGCTATCAAGATTTGTGCCAGAATTTGTAGACACAGAAGAGAAGAAAGCTAACAGGTTTCAACAAGGGCTGAAGCAGTGGATCCAGAATAGGGTGGCTGTTTTAGAGATTACAGGTTATGCCACCTTGGTGCAGAAGGCAACCATTGTGGAGGCTGGTAGTGATCAGATGCAGAGAGAGAGAGAGAGAAAGGGGGGATAAAGAGAAAGCATGTTAGTATGGGCGGAAGATCCGCTGGAGGAAAACCCCCAACCAAGTTTAATCGAGGAGCGGTTTCCCTACCAGGGAGGAATGTAGGGTTTAAACCATCTGCGAGTGTAAGTGTGAGCCAGGGCAGCCATCAATCAGGAATGTCCCATTCCAACCCTTCTCGACCTCCATTGCCATTGTGTGCTACTTGTGGGAAGAGGCACTCCGGGGTGTGCAACCTGAAGCAGATAAACTGTTACAAGTGTGGGCGGGCTGGGCACTATGCTACCTCTTGCACCACGGTCATCCCTAACAGCACAACCTGTTTCCAGTGTGGACAGCGAGGGCACATGAGGAAGGATTGCCCAAGGAGCAAACCAGCAGCATCTGGAGCAAGCAAGGTTGCCTCGAATAGGCCACCAACTGTTAGGACTTTTAATATGTCAGTACAAGATGCCGTGAGGGACACAGATGTGATAGCAGGTACTTTTTCTCTCAATTCAGTCAGTACAAATGTCTTATTTGATTCAGGAGCAACTAAGTCTTTTATATCTAGAGATTTTGCGCATAAGTTGAAACTTAAAACCCAGCAACTAAGAGATTCCTTACTAGTAGAAATAGCTAATCAGGAAATCGTACCAGTTAATCAAATTCACCCCGATTGTAAGCTAGAAATAGGAGGACGATCCTTCTATGTCGATTTAATTCCTTTTAAGCTAGGGGAATTCGATGTCATTTTGGGTATGGATTGGTTGTCTCACAATGATGCGCGGATAGATTGTAAAGGGAAAAAGGTTAAGTTGAAAACCCCAGGGAAGAAAGAAATAGTGTTTAAGGGGATGCGACAGACCCAGAAAATTCTGACCATGGCGCAAACCAAGAGATTGTTACGAAAAGGGAACGAGGCTTATTTAGCCTACGTTATAGATACTCAGAAGGAAGTGCCAAGATTGCAAGACATTCTGGTAGTTAATGAGTTCGAGGACGTGTTCCCACAAGATCTTCCCGGACTACCACCTGATAGGGTAATTGAGTTTGCCATCGAGTTAGCCCCGGGGACGGCGCCGGTTTCGAAGGCCCCGTACCGACTAGCCCCAGTAGAAATGAAGGAGCTAGCTGAACAATTACAGGAATTGTTGGATAAGGGCATGATAAGGCCCAGTGTGTCGCCTTGGGGCGCACCAGTGTTGTTTGTTAAGAAAAAGGATGGGAGTATGAGGTTATGCATTGACTACAGAGAATTGAACAAGCTAACCATAAAGAATAAGTATCCATTGCCCAGGATAGACGATTTGTTTGACCAGCTAAGAGGCGCTGAATACTTCTCTAAGATTGATTTGAGGACGGGATATCACCAACTGAAGATCAAACCTGAAGATATCCCGAAGACTGCATTCCGTACCAGATATGGACATTATGAGTTCTTAGTTATGTCATTTGGATTGACCAACGCCCCAGCAGCCTTCATGGACCTAATGAATAGAGTGTTCAAGGAATATTTGGACAAATTCGTGATAGTTTTCATTGATGATATTCTCATCTACTCAAAGACAGAGGCAGAACACGCTGAACATTTAAGGATAACCTTAGAAATACTCAGGAAGGAGCAGTTATATGCCAAGTTCTCCAAGTGTGAGTTTTGGAAAAATGAGGTACAATTCTTAGGGCACGTGATCAATAGAGAAGGAGTGTTGGTTGACCCCTCCAAGATAGAAGCAGTTTCAAGCTGGGAACGGCCAACTACTCCAACCGAGGTGAGGAGCTTCATTGGACTGGCCGGATATTACAGGAGATTTGTCAAAGACTTTGCGAAAATCGCAGCTCCATTAACTCGACTTACCCGTAAAACCGAGAAATTTGAATGGACTGAGAAATGCGAGAAGAGTTTCCAAGAGTTAAAGAAGAGGCTGGTGACAGCCCCAGTGCTGGCATTACCTGATGGAAAAGGAGATTTCGTGATTTACAGTGATGCTTCGCATAAAGGACTGGGATGCGTGCTTATGCAGCACGGCAAGGTAATAGCGTATGCGTCTAGGCAATTGAAGGATTATGAAGTCAGATATCCCACGCATGATCTAGAACTAGTAGCCATAGTCTTCGCTTTAATGATTTGGAGACACTACCTGTATGGGGAAAAATGCGAGATTTACACAGACCATAAGAGCCTCAAGTACATTTTCACTCAGAAAGAGCTTAACATGCGCCAGAGGAGATGGTTAGAGTTAATCAAGGATTACGACTGTGAAATTCGCTATCACCCGGGCAAAGCCAATGTGGTGGCTGACGCCCTTAGTAGGAAAGAGAAGCTCAAGATGATAACATCAGAGAAAGAGCTAGTGAAAGATTTTGAGAAGTTGGAAATCGAGGTTAAGTTACCTGGAGAGGGCCAAGAAAAGTTGATGGAAATTAGAATCCAACCTCCATTGCTAGAAAAGATTAGACTGTGCCAGGAACGGATGATGGAGGAAGAAAAGAACTCCACAGAAGAGCTAATGACCGGGGAGGAAATTAAGTGCGAAAGAGACAAGGAAGGGATCATGAGGTACACATACAGGATATGGATCCCAAATGTGCAGGAACTCAAGAATGAGATTTTAAATGAGGCACACAACTCAAGATACTCAGTGAACCCCGGTAGCACCAAAATGTATAGGGATTTGAAGGAGTATTACTGGTGGCCCAATATGAAAAAGGACGTAGCAGAGTGGGTAAGCAGATGCTTGACCTGCCAACGAGTGAAGGCAGAGCACCAGAAACCCAGCGGACTTCTACATCCCTTAGAGATTCCAGAATGGAAATGGGAACACATAGCCATGGATTTCGTAGTAGGTTTACCAAGGACCAAGGCTAATCATGATGCCATATGGGTAATTGTAGATCGACTGACGAAATCGGCTCACTTTCTCCCGATCAACGAAAGGTACACGGTCGACAGACTAGTGGACATCTACTTAAAAGAGATAGTGGCGTGACATGGAATCCCAGTCGCAATAGTATCCGATCGAGATCCTAGATTTAACTCCAGGTTTTGGAGAAGTTTTCAAGAATGTGTAGGGACCCGGCTGAACATGAGCACAGCCTACCACCCCCAGACAGATGGGCAAAGTGAAAGGACCATCCAAACGCTAGAGGATATGTTGAGAGTCTGCGCGATAGACTTCAAAGGAAATTGGGATGATCACTTGCCATTGATTGAGTTCTCCTACAAGAACAGTTATCATTCAAGCATTGGGATGCCACCTTATGAGGCCCTTTATGGAAGAAAATGTCGATCTCCCTTGTATTGGGATGAAGTTGGAGAGCGAAAGATGCTCGGGCCCAAAGTGGTCCAGCGAACTAAAGATGCAGTAGATCTAATCAGAGGACGGTTGGTAGCAACCCAGGATAGACAAAAGAAATATGCCGACTTAGCTCGGAAAGGCAAGGAATACGAAGTAGGGGACCTAGTGTTCTTGAAAGTGTCACCTTGGAAAGGTTTAATGAGATTTGGGAAGAAAGGAAAGCTGAGTCCCAGATACATTGGACCATTTGAGATCTTGAGACGGATTGGGGAACTAGCTTATGAGCTCGCATTGCCCCCGAATCTACAGCAGGTGCACAATGTGTTCCATGTTTCGATGCTGAGGAAGTATAATCCGGATGCTAAGCATATTGTAGAGTATGAGCAAGTGGACATGTGAAGGTAGTGTTTTTCGTAGTTCGTTCACAGGGAAGGACTATCAATATCGATTTCGAGTAGATTATCTCTTACAATCTAGAAGTGTGCAAATGGGGGGGGTTTTGAGTTTGGTTAAGGTGTTTTATCAAACACCTTGCATACAATAACTAAATTACTACAAAAATACAACTAAGTTAATGGCAACTATCCAAATTTACCAACACAATGAGTAAATGAGCAAGATAAGAGATATACTTGACCCAAGGATATGGCAAATCAAGCACTTCAACCCAACAAGCAAGATATATCCAACTCTACCTAACCAAGATAATTGGTGAAGCACACAATCACTTATTTCTCTTCTAAAAACACTAATTTAGTGAAGCACATAAATTAGCTCTCTTGATAATAGCTACCAATAATGAAGCACTACTAGTATAACCAAATCAAGGAATTAAACAAAGAGAGGCTAGGACAAACCCAAGGATGAGAAGCTCAACCAAGGTATTTGCACTTGAATGTTGTGGATTTAGGTACACTAAATCTTGTGCTACTATAATGAATGAACTAACGATTACGTATTAGAACAATCAATTAGCAATTGAAGATACGAAAAGAGTAAGGTGAAGCAACTTACAACCTCCAAGCAACATCATAAGCAATACATCACAAGCATTCAAGATAGAGTGAAAATAAACATTACTTAAATGAAATGGGTTTTGTACAAGAAATCCTCCTTGAGCCAAATAAATGGAGTTAGTTACTCATAATCAATGCTAGATTACAAGTAATTAATGTCTCCTCTCTAATTCCTACTAACCCTAATTGTGTTCTTGAAGAGGCAAAGAAGAAGATAAAGAAGTTAGATGTTAGGTTAGATTATCATATAGGTTAAGATATGAAGATGAGATGTGTTTGGCTATATTTATTTTAACACACAGCAGGGGTCGTACGGCCTGTCGAACGGCCGTACAGCTGCCCTTACAGAAATCTGCTCCTTTGAACGGCCTATTGAACGGCCGTACAGCTGCCCGTACGAGATAAAATCTTCAAGATAATACATTAAACACCTCCTGACATCGCGAGCTTTCATCTTCTAACTTCCCTCTTGAATAATCTTGGCTTTCATGCCCAAATTAAGCCATCTTTTCAACAATTAAGCACGAGGCACTGAAAGATGAAAAACATAACAAATATTAATAAAACAACATTCGAAACTAACAAAAATGTAGAAGAATAAAAGACAAAACGTGTATAAAATACACGTTATCAAATCTTCCCCCACTTAAACTTTGCTAGTCCCGAGCAAACTAATATTAACAACACGATATACTCCTAACTAGTACCACTTCCGTAGGTGATCACGGTTGCATTTGGCATATACAACAAGCCCTTGGAACCCCTAGGTAGCCCTAGTGGACGAGTGAGGTCTCGTGAGGGTTTATAGATGATGTACCCACAAAATCACAAAAGCCACTAACAAATAAGAAACTAACAATACCTATTAATTAAACTAACTACTATACTCACATGTCCGAGTCGTCTACTTGTAACTAAAATCAAACATATAGAGCTATTCACCTTGTCATCCACTATAACGAGCTAACAACCAATTCAAGAATCAAGATGACACACCTTGTGCAAAATGTAACCATGACATTAAAGATAGAATGAATGCATTTCAATAGTGAACACTAGACAAGATGATCACAAAGCATACACGGCTTCGCATTAAGAAGACGAAATTGTATGGTGAAAAATCTCACATCTCTCAATTATGTATCACAAAAGTAAGGGTTAGAGATTTCACTCAACTCCAAGTCTAAATGCATGCGCTCTACTTGACCTTGCATGTTCACCTAAATTCTGGATTGCACCAAAAACAAGGAATTCATAAAATGGGTTGTAATGAGGCTTGGGTGAAGGTGTGAAAATTTAAGTTCAAGGAAGGTGTAAAAGTCTCGCTAGTTGAGTCAAAATGACGCTTGCTCGCTTCATCCACCAAATTCTCAAACTAAAGAATGTCTTCACTCATTTACAATTACAAAACACAACCACATTTACCAAGAAAATTGAAACAAAATAAAGTACAAAGATTTATTGCTTTTTCTTTTTCTTTTTCCTTTTTTTTTCTTTTTTTTTTTTCTTTTTTCTTTTTTTTACATCCCCTTTATTATTATTTTTTTTTATCAAAGGGGATGCATAACATATATAAATACTACAAAGAACTTTGAACCACATCTAGATATACACATCAAACTAGTTCCCACTTACAATAAATAGAATTCTTCCTCTTCACAATTTCTCCAAATTCACATGCTTATCAATCAATTCTTTTCAAGACTCAACTAGCTCAACTAGGTCGAGAGTGAAGTATTTGGCTATGGCTCATGTATAAAAGGGGAAAGTGACGAAGAAAAATATGGATATAAGCTTCAAAGGGGGTAACTAGGGATTATTTTCATGGTTCACAAGCTAAAAAGGCCAAAATGGTTATCCTAAAAAGAATTTCCTTATTATGGTGCATCCATGAATAAAGGTTTAATGCAAGCCCTAGAGCAAAAAAAAACATACATAAAGAGGGAGCAACACACAAGCAAAAGAATCATCGTTCAAGGCCTCACAAGGTTTAAGTTTTAATAACATCTTCTCTATTTGATTCCATGCATTCTAAGAGATAATCGTCATGCTCACAATTTAATTACAAACATCTAGACTTTTCTTGCCATTTCAAGTGAGTGTGTGCAATAAGGTGCATCAAACTTATAGATTCACATCAAATTGATAATGCTAGACACGTAATAGGAGAAAACAAGGCTACAAGCTCACAATGTCATAAATTTTACAAACAAGTAAACAAGCTTATGACTAAACTTATTTCCCAATTGCAAACAAAACGGACATCAAATGAAACAAAAAAGATTACTAATACTAGCTACGCATATTATACAAGGATGAACATAAACAATCCTTCCCCCACTTAAAACAAGGCATGTCCTCATGCATGACAAATAAAAATGAGGGAGAAACAAAGTGAAAGAAAACTCCCCTAAAAATAAGCAACGAGGATCGGGAGCACCATCATACTTGTCAAAATCCAACTCCGAAATTTGCACGCCAAGAATTGAATGAATGCCACCAATCACAATCATCCCAACGAAAATAACCAACAAGCCAAATCCACACCTACAAAACCACTTCAACACTTATTAATGATATATAAATAATAAAAATATTTGTTTTTGTTTTTTTTTTAAAATAAAATAAAATAACTAACCAATTAATAATAAAATAAAAAAAAATCAAATCAAATTTAAAAATGAAATAATAATAAAAACAAAAATCAAATTAAAAACTAAAAATAAAATAAAATAATTACTTAGTTTGAGAAAATTAAAAACTAAAATCAACATTAAAAAGAAATAAATTTTGGTTTTTGGCTTTTTTTTAAAAAATAAATAAATAAAATAAAATGAAATGAAATGAAAAAAAAAATACAATAAGAATAATAATAATAATAATAACAATAATAATAATAATAATAATAATAATAAACTAACAAATTAATAATAAATCAAAATCAAATTCTAAAGTGAAATAAAATTGATTCTTGAATTTATATACATTACTTAGTTTTTAAAAAAAATGAAAAACTAAAATCAAAATTAAAAACAAATAAAATAAAATAAATTTTAAAACTAAAATAAAATAAAATCAAAATTCAAATTTAAAAGTAAAACTAAAATAAAATAATTACTTAGTTTTAGAAAATTAAAAACTAAAATCAAAATTAAAAAGAATCAAATTTTGGTTTTTGATTTTTTTGAATTTTAAAAAAAAGAAAAAAAAAAGAAAAGATAAAATAAAATAAAATAAATCACTAACCAATTAAAAATTAAATCAAAAATCAAAATAAATTAAATTTAAATTCATTTCTGAATTTATAAAAAATATTTAGTTTAGAAAATTTAAAAAAATTAAAATCAAAATTAAAATGAAAGAAGTAGTGAATAAAAGTAAATAAAACAAAATAAAATAAAACAAAAAGAACAATTAATAATAAAATCAAAAATAAATTTTAAAGTAAATATCAAATTAATTCTTAAATTTATATAAAATTAAAATAAAAACTAAAATCAAAATCTAAAAAGTGAATAAAAGAAAACAAATTAAAAATAAAACAAAACATAAAAAAGAAAACAAAAACTAAACAAAGAAAACAAAAACAAAAAAACAAAAAAAACAAAAAACAAAACAAAAAAAAACAAACAAAAAGGGGGAGGGGGTCGTGTACTGGGGAAATGAAAATGGGGTTGGGCGGTGGAGGAAAAGAAAAAAGGTGGGATGAGGGAATAAGTGGTGTACGGGGGAATTGTTTATGGGCGAAAGGAGGTGATGAAAAATGGTGGCAGGAGTTGGTTGGTCGGAGAGGGGCAATGCAGATTGTTTTTTTTTTTGTTCTGTTTTGTGCACAGGCTGTACAACAAGTGGGTGGAGGGTTGAAAAATACCCTCATTTTGAACTAGAACATGGACAGAAGGTGAGAAAAACATGGTACGGGCTGGTGCACGGTTTGTTGCACGGTCTGCACCCCGTACAACAGCCCGTGCAGCCCTAAAATTTCACAAAAACTTTTTTTTTTTTTTTACAGAAAATTTCCACAAATTCTTGAATGCTTGAATAAAATAATAATTCCTGAAAACATGAACAAACACATCAAGGTACGAGTGGAATAAACATAAAAATTATAAAAATTAGAATTAACGATACTAAATATTATTGAGCGGGACATTATTACTACAATTTTTTTTTGTTTTTTTTTTAAAACTCTATTATAAAATTCATTAATCACACCACAAAAATACATTTTTTTTTGGTTATTTTCTTAGAATAAAAATAGATGAAAAATGGAATCCCCACTCACTAATATTTAGATCAATCCTTAAACCCACAATATGCATAACACCATACATAAATGCAAGCGAGGAACAAAATCTAACACACGCATAAAAATATATAAATACATACGTACCTTGGGTTGCCTCCCAAAAGCGCTTTGTTTATTGTCGTTGGCTCGACTTATTTATACAACTAGTCTAACTAATGAGGTGAAAAAGCAAATAAATGCACATACCTACGAATCAATAATAAGAACAAGGTGTGCAAATATACCTTTGATCCATAAAAATATAAAAATATTTTTATGATCTTCACATCTTCAAGAGATTTTGAAAAAGAAAAGTAGTTAGAAAAATCGTCAGAATAATCATTATAAGCACGACTCAAAAATTCCTCCCAAATTGGATCCTTATATACCGAAGCAAAAAATTCAACCTCATCAATCTTAAGCTCAAATTCCTTCTCAATTTTAATTGGACATTCATCAATTTTTATCTCATCTACCAATTCATTAAGCACAAAAGTATTTTCTAAATTTGGTAGATCCTCAACTACATCCAATTTATCATTGTCAAGCTTAGGGCAATCGTCAACTAAACAAGCAAATTCATCATGCACAACATTTTCATCAATTACAAAACAAGAATCGTGATTAGTAGGAGGATTGACCTCCTCTAATCGACTCACGGTTTCGGCTAGTAGACTCATTTGCTTTTCCAAGTTGGATATGCTTTGAGAAGTGATGTTTTCCAAGTTGGATATACTTTGAAAAGTGGCGTTTTGAAATTGGAGGTTGTTTGCCGCCATTTGTTTCATCATTTCTTCAAGTGATGACAATGTAGATGAAGACCCTTGATGGTCTTGGGAATTATATTGCGGATCATAGCATCGATTTTTAAAAGCAAGTTGGAGGTTGTTTGCCGCCATTTGGTTTATCATCTCCTCTAATGATGATAAGGAAGATGAAGAAGACCCTTGATGGTCTTGGAAATTATATTGCGGATCATAACATTGATTTTCACAAGCATATGAATAATCAATGCTAGGAGGGTAAGGAGCATAGCATGAGTTTGTAGAATATAAAGAATTCACCTGATACGCATTAAAATTCTGAAAAGAATTAAAATCTTGATATCGTTCTTGATCATAGGTGAAATCTTGAGCGTTATTCCAACCAAAATAATTCTCCATTGTCTCCTGAAAGGGTTAGTTGTCTATCTCCAATAAACATGAAGACACACCAATAACAAAATTGAAAGAAAGAAAAAAAAACTATATACAAAGATAAAATCTAAACTATAAGAAACAATTAACTCAAAATTAACATTGTTGCCTTCCCCGGCAGCGGCGCCAATTTGAAGGTAGTGTTTTTCGTAGTTCGTTCACAGGGAAGGACTATCAATATCGATTTCGAGTAGATTATCTCTTACAATCTAGAAGTGTGCAAATGGGGGGGGTTTTGAGTTTGGTTAAGGTGTTTTATCAAACACCTTGCATACAATAACTAAATTACTACAAAAATACAACTAAGTTAATGGCAACTATCCAAATTTACCAACACAATGAGTAAATGAGCAAGATAAGAGATATACTTGACCCAAGGATATGGCAAATCAAGCACTTCAACCCAACAAGCAAGATATATCCAACTCTACCTAACCAAGATAATTGGTGAAGCACACAATCACTTATTTCTCTTCTAAAAACACTAATTTAGTGAAGCACATAAATTAGCTCTCTTGATAATAGCTACCAATAATGAAGCACTACTAGTATAACCAAATCAAGGAATTAAACAAAGAGAGGCTAGGACAAACCCAAGGATGAGAAGCTCAACCAAGGTATTTGCACTTGAATGTTGTGGATTTAGGTACACTAAATCTTGTGCTACTATAATGAATGAACTAACGATTACGTATTAGAACAATCAATTAGCAATTGAAGATACGAGAAGAGTAAGGTGAAGCAACTTACAATCTCCAAGCAACATCATAAGCAATACATCACAAGCATTCAAGATAGAGTGAAAATAAACATTACTTAAATGAAATGGGTTTTGTACAAGAAATCCTCCTTGAGCCAAATAAATGGAGTTAGTTACTCATAATCAATGCTAGATTACAAGTAATTAATGTCTCCTCTCTAATTCATACTAACCCTAATTGTGTTCTTGAAGAGGCAAAGAAGAAGATAAAGAAGTTAGATGTTAGGTTATATTATCATATAGGTTAAGATATGAAGATGAGATGTGTTTGGCTATATTTATTTTAACACACAGCAGGGGTCGTACGGCCTGTCGAACGGCCGTACAGCTGCCCTTACAGAAATCTGCTCCTTTGAACGGCCTGTTGAACGGCCGTACAGCTGCCCGTACGAGATAAAATCTTCAAGATAATACATTAAACACCTCCCGACATCGCGAGCTTTCATCTTCTAACTTCCCTCTTGAATAATCTTCGCTTTCATGCCCAAATTAAGCCATCTTTTCAACAATTAAGCACGAGGCACTGAAAGATGAAAAACATAACAAATATTAATAAAACAACATTCGAAACTAACAAAAATGTAGAAGAATAAAAGACAAAACGTGTATAAAATACACGTTATCAACATGCAACCAGACTTGACCTATGTGGAGCAACCTGTGGAAATCATAGACCGGAAAGAACAAGTGCTCCGAAACAAGGTCATTCAGCTAGTCAGAGTTTTGTGGCAGAACCACAATGTAGAAGAATCCACCTGGGAACTTGAAAGCGCAATGCAAGAGAAGTACCCCCACTTGTTTTCAAACTGATTCCGGGACGGAATCCTCTTAAGGAGGGGAGACTGTAAGAACCCAGATTTTGGGTGGAATTAAAACTTTTATGTATTTAATGATGTAAGAATGAATAGTGGATACGGCTACAATGTAATAATTGATATTTGGAAAGAATGAATGGAATTCGACTTTATTATGTTTATGTCTTGAAGAATGCTAAAGGGTGACAACATAGGTAAGAATAATCTATCTTCTAAGGGAATAAGATATGGCAACTTCAAGCAAGAGAATACTCTCATGTCATCCAGATCGATAACGATTAATCCAGTAGTTCCGTAAAAATGTTAAGGAACGATCGAAAGAGAATACGGACAATTATACAACCCTAAGAGAACGAGTAAAGAATACAGAATGAATAGTGTTTTGGTGGGAGTATAGAATAATATGAGACGACACTATATAGAAGTATTCGGAACGGATTTCCGAGTTCGTATTAGTGATTCAGGGGGAAAATAAGTGTATGTAAAAGCTGTCGGATTCTGAAAAACCGCACTTTTATTTTCTCCGAGAGTTCCCTGGACACTGATAGCCTTAAGTATTTAACGAATGGATTTAAGGAATATAAATTGGAAAGTTAGAATGAAAGATGGAGAATGAAAGTATTAATATTAAAAAGGATTCCCGGTAAACCCTAATTAGAAATCCGTGGAATATTCCTACGAACGATCAATCGAAACGGGTAATAACCGGACACAGAAACAAGCAGAGGGAGCAAGAGTCTTGTGCAAGCTACTAGTATAAAATATCTAGTAACTAAACTAGAATCAAGGAACTAGCACCTTAGAGGAAGAACTAAGTACTTAGCAAAGTAACTACCTAGTTAAGCTCTAAACCACCATAAAACCAACACTTGTCTTGCCATTTCATCATCCAACACCTCCTCACTTTAATAAAGTGACTTTATACAAGATATTATGTTGTAAGTGGATGAGAGTGGATGAGATTAAATCACAAAAATCAAAAGAAACCAAGCAACTCTCTCCCCCCCCCCCCAATGAACCTTCCATTCGGCCAACACCTTAATTCCAAATCCAAACTCAGCCTTCCCACCATTGTTTGCTCTTGAAAATTTTAAGGTGAGACTTATATTTCATAAAACTTATCTCCTCAAAATCTTAGCACAAAACTCATTTGTTTCCATTTTCAAAAAAATCAAACAAGAGGAGGGTGAATAGTGTTCATCATGTACTAACTTTGTTTTCTTGATTTTTCATGGTTGATCCTAGCTAAGTTAAGGCTATCCAAGGGCAATACCAAGCTTTGTGAGGCTAGTACATACTACAAGGAAGGTATAAGACAGGAAAACCCTAACCCTTGTTTGAGATTTAAGTATGTTTATGATAGATATAACTTAGTTATGGTTATGTTAAGATTATAAGCATGATTATGTATGGATCTTGGATAAATGATGAAAATAGCTAGATGAACGGAAAGGCATTGCTTGGCCTCAGTTCATGTATATAAATCATGTATATGTTGTTTGGGTTGGATACTATGTTTATGCCGTTATAATACCCGATTTTACAATACCATGTTTTGTATGCCATTTTCCATGTCGAAACCCTACTGTCCAGAGACTTTATCTGCCATGATAGGATAGGTAATGTTCTAAGCTTCGTTTTGATATAAAGATCACGTGAAACAGACTTACGGTTTAGGAATTATGACCAAATTACTAAAAGTAGTTCGAATCCGTAAACGAAAGTTCGTAACTGAAATTGAACCCTCGTAAACTATGTAACGTCATGGCGAATCTTGGTAAATAAATACTAGGGGTAAAAAGGAAGGTGTGAAAGAAAACCGTATGTCAAAAAGAGCATTTTTCGATTTATTAAAAATGTTCGAGTTGAGGTTAAACGCGAACGAACCCCTAAAAGACGACTCTTGTATAACTTCGGTAAAACACTTAGAAAGCGGGCGATAAAACTCGGAGTATAATATTGGTTCATAACGATCGACCTTAGAACTCATATGAATTAAGTATGTCCCAAGTATAAGTACAGTGACATGTCGTATTAACGAACGAATGTCGGGTCGGATCAGTGATAAAAAGGAATCCACTAAAAGGGGTATAACGAGATAACTCGAGAACGTGTTTCGAATTAAGTATAACTTAACTTTTAATATGTTAAGTGATTAATCCCGAATGCCTTGGCTATTTATAGATCACCAAGCTGAACCGGGACCCGCTACCACTACCCCTTACCGTACTCGACTACCAGGCAAGTTTCAATTCCCTTCTTTTAGGCTGTTGTTGTGATTGAATAAATATATAAATATGTTTCTGTTATACATATGCCATAGCATGCATGCCTACTTTCAAGTTATATCATTATGCTTATTCCCTGATTGTTATTGGCTTATAAATTAGATAGCTATCGTATCAACTATAAGCCGGTTATTGTAAGACCCTCATAGAAGGGCGTATACATCTTATTCATCAAACATAGACCGGGAGTCAATATTTCTTGGTATATTGAGATTACCTCGGAGGAAAATATTTAAGTAAATATTTTCCATTATTCGGGCGACGAATATTATTTGAATATTCGTTCGAGATTATTTATTTAACGATCCTTACTTCAAATAATTATTTGAACGTAACTATTCGACGAATAATATTTATTTTAATATTCATTCAGAGTCGAATTAATTATCGATTATTATTTCGAATATTCTTCTAAAGATGAGACTATTAAATGAATATTATTTGGATATTCATTTAGAATATTATTTTATTGAATAAATATTACTTTTGAATATTCATTTAGGATATTAATTACTTGATGAATATTATTTTAATATTCATCTGAAGTTTGATTTATTTATCAAATATTATCACGAATATTCCTTTAAAGTTTGGATTACTAAATGAATATTACTTGATATTCATTTAGAATATTATTCATTAAATGAATATTACTTTTTGAATATTCATTTAAATTCCTAATTAATTATGAATATTGTCTTAAATATTCCTTTCAGGTCTTATTAATTAATGAATATTATTTTGAATATTCATTTGAATATTTAATTATGCAATAAATATTCTCTCGATATTTCTTCAAGAGTTATTTGAGAGATACTCTGATTAAAGATATTCTTTCATATTCCGAAATATTCTGTAAAATATTTTAATTCAATAAATATTCTCTGAATGTTTATTCCATACTTAGAATAACCTCGATAAGGTTTATCTTCTTCGATTATTACAGAAAATATCTCGGAGTCATATTATTATTAATCTTATATCAAGAAAGGTTCTCAGACATCATTCTTCTTTGAGTCTACCTCCCTAATAATAAGGGAACCTTACTTGGAAAATGTTATTTATCTTGTCGACTTCCCGGTCATAAAGTATTCTCTTCACTCGCAACTCGGGTGCTATGGACTTATTAAGTCGTTGTTTACCTTCTCATCTTTCGAGGGGTAAGATTGTTGGAACAAGTTGATATTCGTTACCAAGCAATAGCTTGGAAGTTATTGGTGAATTTTCCTTTCCAACTAGATACGACTACTTTGTAGAGTCTTATCAACAAGTATTATACTTGGGGAAAGGGGGACGAACGTTACATTCAGAATCATGAATTCTATTTGAACTAGGAGTCGTGTAAGAGGCCGAGTAGCGCCGGTCCATCCCCGTTGGCCCAACCGTTGGCCGGGGAGAGCTAGTAAGGCGGTATACAAGTAAAGCCGTCAGTTCTTCCTTCTACCGGTAGTAAATCTAAATTGAGCTGTACGATCTCGACTGATCATCAAGATTGGAACAGCGGGCGCGGTGAATACTCCATCATTGGTTCATCATCCAAATTTATTTATTTCCTGCAACATGATTACTGTTGGCAGAGTTGGAAAAGTGTTCATAACTGGAATTGCAATCTTTTCATGCAAGTTCCTCTTCTTAATAACAATGAGAATATCTCGATTACTTTTGATGTAGCAGATATTTCTATAAACAAATACTTTAAGTTACCTTGTAACTTCATCGTTCATATTATACTGGCATCATTTCCGTAAATGCATGGCATATGGTTTGAAAGATAATTTTGAACTGTTATATATTATCGTTCAGTTATATATATTATTGTTGGTGGGCTTTCGCTCACCCTTGCTTTGTTCACATTATGTCACAACAACAGCTAGGACAGATGGCTCGCGTCAGGCGCACTCGGCGCAAGCAGGTTACCCGACCCACCGGACTACCCGCTGAGATGCTAGCCGCCATTGCTGAGGTAGCATAGTTAGACAGCTTTTGTTTCCTGTTTAACTATATGTATAATTAATGTAATTAACGGCAAAACTTTTAAACCTATGATGTTATCCTTTTAGGATTGTAATAACTTTTATTCGTAACCCTTTAATGTAAGACTTATTTCAATTTCATCTCTGGGACTATAACTGTTGTGTGTGTGAGTGGTAATTATTGTGGGGTCACAGCATGTGATTTATTTATTGTGGACTAAAGTCAAGTATTATGAATGGATGTAAGACCGTAACCACCAGATCCCTGACCCCGGATCTGGGGGTGTTACAAAATCTGTAACAATTCAAGATTTTAAAATTAACAAACGATCATGAGATTCTTGTGTTTATGAAATATGGATTTTTAAAACACGGAATTAAATATGGATTTTTGATATCTAAAATTGAGATTTTCTGACAAAAGCGGATATGCGTATTCGTAAGGTTAATGGGTATTAAGTGTGACCATTGGGATCCTCCATCTACCTGGGAAATGAACAATTTATGATGTCAATTTGAAATATTTGGTTCAACGAAAATTGAGGATCTCTTTATGATGTGATCATGATCTTTATAAATTTTCTAAATCCCTTAACAAAATATTAAGTTTTAATCAGATGCTTTCCAATGAATGAACACTCATCGAATCCTAGATCGATAAGGGGAATGGATGTTAGTGGCAGGGGACTCCTGTCTATCGTGGTGAGATGCGACGAATATAAACAGTTATATTTGGCCATTGTATCATTGGGTCTAACTTAACTGAGTCATGATAATAAGGTGAAAATAAACGGTTATATTCAATTATTATGAACTTAGAAGCATAGAGTTTGGTTAAAAAATTATTAGATAGATAAGATCAATCGTTGTTCACCAAACTATCCAAGAATTATATATGATATAATTGACAATTGTTGTCTACCTAAATAATCATGTTTTAAGGACTACCAGTGGTTGACTTAGGACATGACGAAATATGGATCTTGGCTCACTAGAAAGATTTATGGGATATTCTTTCCGAATTAATAGTAAGGGCTATTAATTTGATAAAAATAGTGGGAGACATATTATGAATATATCATAATCATTTGAACATAATAATTTATAACTCAGACAATCTAATGTTTATTTTGTTCTTTTATCATTGTAGATACTAAGTAATGGCAAACAACACAAACACACTATCCGTACGATCAGTCCTTGAGAAGGACAAGCTGACAGGAGGAAACAACTTCCTAGACTGGCAGAGGAATTTGAGGATTGTCCTTAGGCAGGAGCGCAAGCTTCATGTCATTGATATCCCTCCGTCAGGTCCCCTTCCTGAGGGTGCTACTGTTGAGGAACAAGCGGCCCACACAAGGGATGAGAATGATGTAAATGATGTTGCATGTCTTATGTTGGCAACTATGAGTGCTGAGCTTCAAAGACAGCATGTGCATTTGGATGCATATACTATCAATGAGCACTTGCAAAGCATGTTTGCAAGCCAAACTCGTCAAGCAAGGTTCAACACGAGTAAGTTACTCTTTAATTGCAAACAAGGGGCAAATGAACCAGTTGGCCTACATGTTCTGAAGATGATTGGTTACATTGAGTACCTTGAAACTTTGGGTTTCCCGATTTGAAAGGCAGAGTGTGTAAACTTGTAACACTATAACTAATGTAACTCAACTAAAGGAAAAGATACTTAACCAGAAGACAATCAAGAACAAGAAGCCACAAAGAAATCAACACTAAAAGAAGACAAGGTAATTGATACAATTCAACATGTTAACTATGATCAAGCCAAGAAGAAATCATTGAGAGAAGTTCAAGTCAAAGTTGTTCATGCCTCAGTGATTTGAAAAGCCAAGAATCAAGATCATAACTATCAGTATCAATAAGACAAATTGATTTCAAGTGAACAAGAAGGAAAGCTAACATTGGAAAGCCTCATTACTAATTGAATATGGTAATTTATTCAAGAAGCAAAAACACTATCAAGACTAGTCACTTATGAACCAGACCAGTGCATCAAGTGTCAGGACATTGATAGCAAGTTTATGTCAGTAATAAAGATCCATGTTCAAGAGCTTGGTGAAGAATAAAGAAGACATGAAGATATCACAAGTTCAAGATGTGCATTGAAGTTTCAAGTTGAAAACCAGAATATTTTCTAAGTACTAAATATTCTAGATGACCAAGTAGAATATTTCTAAGTAGAAGTTCTACTTAGAAATTCGAGATGGCTAAGTAGAAATTCTCAAGTAGAAGTTCTACTTAGAGTGCAGTTTCAACATGACACATGGCATCTTCTGATTGGCAGATTTCCAAGCTTTCAAGATAAGGCAAGATTTATGTGGACATCATTGGGCCACGTATATCTTAGTCTTTGAAGACTACAGGACATAGATTACATGTAGTATAAATAGAAGTACTTGTGTAATGTTTTTTTTAGAGCAATTCTTGAGAGAAACACATGTAAAAGAGAGAGAGTGTATTCACAGAGCTTAGTATCATTCACTACTCTCTGAACTTCTGTTATACTTTGTAATGAATGTTGTAGCAACCACTTCAAGTTATATATAAGACATATATTCCTTGAATCTGTGTGTTCATTTATTGCATCGTATTTATTGCTTATCAAATTCGAAAAGTTGTATTCACCCCCCCTCTACAACACATTTGGACCTAACAATTGGTATCAGAGCTATATGTTTAACACAAAAAACATAGATCCTTGTGTTTGGTAGAAGAATCGTGAGTTTTCATTTTCTAGATCTACTTTTCTAAAATTCTAGAAAAGTGAGCTTTAATTCGTTTGTAGTGAAAACTCATCCAAAGAAAATTATTTAAATACTCCAGGTGTTATTATTGTTATTATTTAGCTTGGATGTATTTTAATTAATTTGTGTGAATTAATCTGGGTACTTTGATATTTGGTATTCTTGAGTGTTCATCATTTGTTCTTATTAAAGAAGACAACCCAACAACTTTTTGATTTCCTTCTCAAAAAGATAAAAAGTAAAAAAAAAGAAGGTGTTTTTGGACTTTTGATGTGCGTTATTCACGGCAGAAAGCATAGCAGAACATACTCAGTACCTAGCACGTGGGTTAGGTAATTTAGGTGAGTAAAGCCTCAAAAGTCAAAAAGGTGTTAAAGAGATAATATTGTTTATTCAATATTAAAGTAATCTGCAGCAAAGTTATTCCAAGGACAAAAGTTCTACATAGAGTTTCTACTTGAGATTTTCTACATAGAAATTCGACTTGGATAATTTCTACTTGGTGAAGTTCGACTTGAACAAAAATTTCTACTTAGAGAAATTTTGACTTAGGCAGAAGTTCTACATATATATTCTACATAGCCGAGTCTTGGGTACTTAGAAACTTTTGGTGACCAGAATTGAAATGGCTCCTAAAAATGCATTCAAGATCCCAATGTTCAACCGAGATCACTATGAAGAATGGGTTTTCAGAATGAGACTCTACTTAGAGACAGTTAACCCTGAATATCTGGAAGTCCTTGACAAGGGTAAATTTGTTCCAATGGTGATTATTCCTGAGCATACGGAAGGAAAGGAGGTTATACCACCTCGGTCTGAGCCTAAAAAGGCATCGGAGTTTTCAAATGCTGACAAGGAGCAAATAGCTTATGATACTTCCGTACGACAAACCTTGATGGAATCCCTTGATCATGAAATGTTCAACATAGCCAAAGGTCTGAATACAGCAAAGAAGATTTGGGACAAGATAGAAGTTGTCATGGAAGGATCTGCAGAGGTTAGAAGCAACAAGACACTCATACTCAAAATGGAGTATGACACCTTCAGAATAAGAAAAAGGAGAAGGCATAACAGACGTCTATCTAAGATTCTGTCAGTTGGTATTGGATTTGAATCTGAGAGGTGTAACTCTCCCCATGATTGAGACCAATACGAGATATCTGAGGAACCAGCCAAAGAACATTGAACATAGGGTCTACGCTGTAAGAGAAACCAGAGATTTGCATACAACTTCTCTGGAAGAGTATTATGGAATACTAAAGACCTATGAGCTGGAGACACTTCAAGATCAAGCATGGGACAATGATTCAAAAGGAAAAGAAACTGCATCAGGATTAGTTGCTGATGAGGAAGAGTCTAAGAAGGCAATAGTTGCAGAAAAGTCTAAATCATCACCTGCACCACATAAAGTTAATAATGATGACGAGTGCACATCTAACAGTGATGATGACTACTTCACCCAAGAGGAACTGGACAACATGGACGATAGTGTCGTGGCATACATGGCAAGGAAGTTCAGCAACATGAGATTCAGAAAGAGCAACCGACCCCAGAGAAATTCTTCATCTTACTATCGGGTTGCTAGTGGTGGTGGTAGTTCGTCAGGCTACAAAGGTAAAGGCAAGAGTACCAGCTACAAATCTCCTTTGGATTTCAAAATGAAGTTCAAATGCTATAACTGTGGTGAAGCTGGACATTTTGCTACGGACTGCAAAAAGCCTAAACAGACTTATCCAAAAGAGACATATGAAGCCCTCAAAGGCAAGTATGAATCGCTGGTGAAGGAAAGACATGGAAAAAGAGCTTTATTAGTAACAGAAGGAAGAGCTTGGGATGATTCAGATGAGGAAGATGTTACTCATGTAGCAAACTTTGCCCTCATGGCTGAGACATCAGAGGAACCAGAGGTACCAGTTCTAACCCTTAAAGTAGAAATGTCCATCGATGAGTATAAGGAACAGAACGGGGCTCTTAGTGAAGAGATCTATATGTTGTGCAAAAGCCTAGACACTTCTCAAAAGGAACAGAAAACACTTGTCGCCAAAAGCAGAATGCTTGAGGCAAAAGTGGAAGAGTTAGAGGCTGCTTGCATTGTAGATACTTCCCTAAGAGACTTTATTAAATCTTTGGAACACAAGCTCATCCTTAAGGAAGAAATAGAAGCATGTCTTAGGAACGACCTAGCTGAGTTAGAAACTAAATGCGAAGCTTACAAACTAGCTGCTAGTAAAGTGTATGTAGATAACGGCACATTTAAGAAAATAACTGGAATAGGTATAGGACTTGACTATTCTAACTTACCTAAGAAAGAAGGAAAGAGACCTATCGACACTAGTTCCAGTGACCTTAAAAAGGAAATTCCTAGCCCTCTTAAATCAGCTGTCAAACCTATCTTCAAACACCTTGTTCCTCGATTAGAAGAAGAGACTAAATTAATAGCTAGATATGAGATTGAGATGGAAGATCGCCAGAAAGCACAACCTATATTTCCTATCAAACAAGTTAAAATCAATTGCCCTAGAGATGAATCTAGAGCAGGATTAGGAGCTAAGGCTGTTAAACAACAAGGTAAGAAAGAAAAAGGCATAAAAGAGGTTAAGGCTGAACGAATAAAGAAAGCATGTTATCACTGTAAATCTACTAAACATCTTTCTTATGCATGTAAAGCTAACATAAATGTTTCTGCTGCACATGCCATGCCTGCCACACATACAATGAATAATCTGCATCAGAATCATGCACAGTGTGGTCAACCTAATTGTATGCCATGCACTTTTAACATCATGCAAACTTTTGTGAATTTAATGAATGCATCTAGCCAGTCATGCTCAAATACTGCTGCTAGTTCAAACATCAAAAAGAAGCATGTGAGAGCCAAGACTGTTAGTCCTCCTAAAGTTAGGAGTGACAAACCTTCTCCTAAGACTGACAAATCTGTCAAGTCTGAGAAAGGAAAGGAGAAAGTCGAAAGCTCTAGTATTGTTAAGAAAAGTGCATCTCCTGTTGTTAAATCTGTTGATTCTCGATCTTATAGAAAAGCCGGGCCCAATCAAAGTTGGGTTCCGAAGAAAGTCTAATCAATCTGTCAATGCAGGGCATTAAGCAGAATAGAAATAAAGTTATATAGGTGCTAGACAGTGGAGCATCAAGACATATGACTGGAAACAAGTCCCTGCTTACAGAGTTGGTTATGAAGGCTGGCCCTTATGTTACCTTTGGAGATGACAGCATAGGTGTGACAAAGGGATATGGCAAACTGAAGACGGGTAATGTCATCATTGAAGATATTTCCTATGTTGAGGGACTGAAGCACAATCTGTTGAGTATTAGTCAATTCTGTGACAAAGGTTACGAAATTGTCTTCAACAAGAAAGGTGTATCAATTACTCACATCAAGGAAGGCTCATTGGCTTTGAGAGGAGTTCGAAAGGCAGATCTTTTTGTTGCGGACATGGATTCAGCAAATCAGAATGAAGTCACCTGTTTCTACAGCAAAGCTTCGGATGATGAAAGTTGGTTATGGCACAAAAAGCTATCTCACTTAAACTTCAAAACGATGAATGCTCTCGCGAGACGAGAATTGGTGAGAGATCTACCTCAAATGGAGTTCGCTCCGAAAGGACTCTGTGAAGCTTGTGAAATGGGAAAGTCGAAGCGAGCATCGCATAAAAGCAAAGAAATTTCTAGTATTACTGAGCCTCTGCAACTTCTTCATATGGATTTGTTTGGCCCAGTGAATGTCCTATCTTTGTCTAGGAAAAGATATGCATTGGTAATCGTGGATGACTTCTCCAAGTATACATGGGTATTGTTCGCAATGAGGAAAGACGAAGTACCTTTCCTAATCATTGATCACATCACTCAAATTGAGAATGTTTCAACACTTACTGTGAAGACGATTAGATCAGACAATGGCACTGAATTCAAAAACGTAGTGCTGAATGACTTCTGTGTATCTAAGGGAATACGTCGTCAGTATTCAGCCCCGAGAACTCCACAGCAAAATGGAGTAGTTGAAAGGAAGAATAGAACTTTGGTTGAAGCAGAAAGAACTTTGTTGTATGATTCGAAACTTCCTCTGTACTTCTGGGCCGAAGCAGTGAGTACCGCGTGTTACACTCAAAATAGAACCTTGATCATAAAAGATAAAGAAAAGACACCATGTGAGCTAATGAACAATAGAAGACCAACAATCAAATACTTTCATGTCTTTGGACCAAAATGCTATGTACTTATAGATGATGAAAATTTAGGCAAGTTTGCAGCAAAAGCTCGTGAAGGAATCTTTGTTGGTTACTCCACAGATGTGGTGGCAGCTTATAGGATGTTCTTAGTGAATGATCGAAAAGTGACTGAAAGCTACAACGTCAGATTCGACGATACCAAATTCCCATCAATTTCTAGAGATTCTAGTGAACCTGAGTCCCTAAAATTTCAGAATCTGGACTTAGATGAAATTGAAGATGAACCTGAGTTAGTTGTCCCATTAAATGTCCCAAGTGTATGTGAAGAACCTGAGTCTAGTGAACGATCTAATTCTACAAGATCAAAAGAGACTTCTTCAGTACGAACCGGCAACAACTCAGGGGGAGTAAGTAGCAGCTCAAGAACAACTGTTCAAAGCTCGAGACGAGTTGACACTAGTTCTGTAGGAGCTGGCACTAACTCAGGGGGAGTTAGTGAAAATAATCAAAGTAGTCAACATCACAACTCAGAAAGTCAAGATGAATCATCAAGACAATTTCCAAGAGAACGGGTATGGAATAGAGACCATCCGTTTGAATTAATTATTGGTGATCCAGATGCTGGTGTGTCTACTAGAAGAACTGCAAGAGCTGACCTGGCTAATATTTGCTTATATTCTGGGTTCTTATCCAAGCTTGAACCTAAAGAAATAGAAGAAGCTCTTGGTGATGCTGATTGGGTGATTGCAATACAAGAGGAACTCAATCAGTTTGAAAGGCAGAAAGTTTGGAAACTGGTACCCCAACCAAAGAACATATCAGTAATTGGAGCTAGGTGGGTATTCAGAAATAAACTGGATGAAAACGGACTTGTAACACGAAACAAGGCTCGTTTGGTTGTAAAAGGTTATTCTCAACGAGAAGGAATTGATTATGATGAGACCTATGCACCGGTTGCAAGACTTGAGGCAGTCAGGATGTTCTTGGCATTTGCAGCACATAAGAACTTCAAGGTTTTTCAGATGGATGTGAAAAGTGCCTTCCTGAACGGAGAGTTAGAAGAAGAAGTGTATCTGGAACAGCCGTCTGGCTTCATCGATCCAGAACTTGTAGATTTTGTGTATCTTCTCTTCAAATCTGTCTATGGCCTCAAGCAATCCCCAAGGCGATGGTATGAAACCCTATCCTTATTCTTAATTGAAAGTGGTTTTACTAGGGGAGTAATTGATAAAACATTGTTCTATAAAAATGTAAAGAATGATTTAATACTTGTTCAAGTCTATGTGGACGATATTATTTTTGGGTCATCTAATGAGCGCTTGTGCGAGAAATTTGCTAAGCTAATGCAGGAAAAATATGAGATGAGCATGATGGGAGAGCTGTCCTTCTTCCTTGGATTACAGATCAGTCAGAGAAAAGATGGTATCTTTATCTGTCAATCCAATTACGTCAGAGATTTACTCAAGAAGTACAATCTAGAAGATGCATCAGCAGCTAAGACTCCCATGGCAACATCCACGAAGCTTGATGAAGACAAATCAGGTAAATCAGTTGACATCACAAGCTATCGAGGTATGATTGGCTCCCTTCTCTATTTAACTGCAAGTAGACCCGATATAATGTTCGCAACTTGTTTATGTGCAAGGTTCCAAGCGGATCCTAGAGAATCACATCTCGTAGCCGTCAAAAGAATTTTTAGGTATCTCAAGGGCACACCAAATCTAGGGATTTGGTACCCAAGAGATACAGGTTTTAATCTAATTGGCTATTCGGATTCAGACTATGCAGGTTGCAGGATTGATAGGAAGAGCACATCTGGTGCTTGTCAATTTCTTGGCAGAAGATTGGTGTCCTGGCAAAGTAAAAAGCAACATACAGTATCTACTTCTACTGCTGAAGCTGAGTACATTGCTGCTGGAAGCTGTGTAGCTCAAATACTGTGGATGAGGAACCAATTGAAGGATTATGGCATGGAGCACAAGAAAGTTCCAATTATGTGTGACAACACAAGTGCTATTGCCATAACCAACAATCCTGTAGATCACTCAAGAACCAAGCACATCGACATCAGGTATCACTTCATAAGAGAACATGTCGAGGAGGGGAATGTGGAGCTACAGTTTGTGCCCACAATGCAACAAATTGCAGATATATTCACCAAACCTCTTGATGAAGTAACATTCAATAGATTGGTTGGTGAATTGGGAATGCTTAACACAAGTTAGTAAAGCTTCCTATCTGTAAAATCCAAATTTTCTTTTGTGCAAGCTATTTAATCATTATGTGCTTAGACTTTAAAATGCCTAATTAATGATTGTCATAGGTTGTATATAGTGTTATTTTGCATGAATTCATTGTGTTTTAAGTGTATTTAATAGTACAAATCTTTGAATTTATGCTTGTTAGATTGCATGATCATAGGGGGAGTTAAATTCATAATATTCTAAATTTTGCATGATTTTTTTATGAATTTACCTATGTTTTTCATGTAATTAGAGGCCTTAGAATTATCAAGGAATGTTTTAATTATGTCACTTATTAAAAATCCTTGAATTGATACTTATATTAATTTGGAAATTTAATTGTTGAGAAATCTAAGTATCTTCAAAATTTCTAGTTAGTTTCTATCTCGAAACTCATCTAGAAATTCGACTTGGATTTCGATTTGAGCTTCCGGAGTGAAGTTTTGAAAATTCTAAGTCTGGGAAGATTTTCGAGTTAGTGTCTATCTCGAACTTCATCTCGAAACTCGACTTAGGGTTCGAGTTCGAGTTACCAGTGCCTAGTTCCATCTTCAAAATATTCGAGATAAGGTCTATTTCGAACTTTATCTCGAAGTTTGAGATGAGGTTCCACTTGAGGGGATATTTTGAAAAGATCCAATTCTGAGAATAACTTCGAGTTAATCTCTATCTCGAAACTCATCTCGAATTTCGACTTGATGTTCGAGATAGAATTCTCAGTTGGTTACAGGGATTTTTCGAGTTAACTCCTAACTCGAAACTTATTTCGAATTTCGACTTGAAGTTCGAGATAGGTTTCCCTAGTAGTTTTTGCTGCTTACATGGTTTAAGTGTGTTTGTTCGAGTTAGCATCTATCTCGAATTCATCTCGAAGTTCGACTTAATGTTCGAGATACTGTTCGACTTAGGTCTTCCCTGTATGTACTTAGTGTTTCACTCTTTTTAACAGGGTCACTTTTGTCATTTCACAATCATGTCTATATATACATCTCTAACTCGATGATTCTCTCACTTTTACCTAATTTCACTTTTACAGCAGCCTCCACACAAAAACAAGGCGATTTCAAAAGTTCAAGCCACTATTCGCTGTTTTTGTGATTAAACTCATACAGATCACGAATTACTGCCAATTTTAGACTACTATTATCTGTGTGTGACCATTAATCTCTGTGTTAGTGTGTTTTGTAACTGTTCATATACACACGTATATATATACACACGAACATCAAGTGTTTGTGTGTTTGTGTAACTGTTCATACACACGATTTCCTCATTCTCTATATATATATACACACACGATTTCACTGGTACACACATAGGCATATACATCTCCATTGAATATTACAGATTTAGTAATTGGCTATTGTGTATATCCCGTAGTTTAATTTCTCAGAGTGACTTTTGGTCTTCTCGATAAATTAAAAGGGCTATAACTTTGGATTCTTTAATTGCTTGTTTTTCAAAAACAAAAAATATCATATTTATTAAGGAAAAACATTTAATTAAAATGGCTCACCAATTTTCACTTGCCAAAAATAATTTTTATAACATCTCTACGGAAATTGGTGATCAACTCCCGCGCTTTAAGTTTTGGGTACGATTTCTTAATTTGTATTCCAAGGCTAGCTTTGCTTTTACTGCTAAACCCACACTGGTACATGATGCTTTACAGCAATTATGGACTAGTGCGGTTACTTTTGGGAGCAAATCTACCCCCTATGGTTTCAGGTTTACCTTGGCGGGTCAAGAATATGATGTGACAGAGAAAATTTTCAACAGGGTTCTGGAATTCCCGGTCAAAGCTGTTTATGATCCCGAACCTACAGCGGCAGAACGCCTCACATTCTTTGAAGAAATAGGATGTTATCCTCCGACTGGCCGGATCACTGGAAACATCCAGAAACATTCAGATTCCAGTTCCCATGCAAATCTTTGGAGTTGCCCTAGCACGAGAACTGGATATCAATTATGGACGCATAGTTCTCTCCGAGATAGTGGCTTCAATGGGATCTCCTGCAAGCAGAGACCTTACTACAACTGATGTTGTATGCTGGTATCCTCGTTTCTTACAAATGCTTATTAATCATTTAGTACCGAGGGATGCTCTTGCTGTTCGACAGGGAATTGCCAGAAGTCCAACATCTGCACCGCTAGGGATGGGCACTAAGTCACTTACTACAATTGCCAATCAGGATAAACATCAAGGTAAACCGATGTCAATTCCTGACAACATTCAACTGTGGCTTACGTATGATGCAGGAGTTACTACTTTGGCGGAATCATCGCAAGTATCGTCATATGCTCAGAATCCATCTGCTCATGCTGAAGCATTTGAAGCGATTCCTGATGAGCAAAGTGATGATGAACAAGGTAATGAAGAAGGTAATCTCTCTCTGCATACTACTCAAACCTCTTCATATGTATCTGATTCCGAGACCCAAGAGACTGCTAGCCCGTAGGATCTATCCCAGGGTGAGAGCTATATTTCTGAGTCTGACACACATTCTTATTCTCTTTCACCTCTGTTGACGGAAGCTAAAAGGCCAGCACCTATAGATTTAGGAAATGATTTTGAGAGTGACCCTGAAGAGCAGCCACTTATTCGGAAGAAAGCCAAAATTTTTCATGCTGCCACTTCAAAAGCCTAGTCCAAACCTAGTGTGTCACACTCAATCACTCCAACTCACGCGAGTGGTTCTCCCCTTGCACAGTCTGCACATAGGGATTTTGGTGAGGAATTTGTACCTTTTGAAGATACTGTTGCTTCAAAAGGACATGAAGCTTTACGAACTTCAGAAGTACCTTCATCGGTACGTACTGATGCTGCAAAGATGATCGGTTCTGATGTTGTACAAGAACACTTTGCAGCCTCTCAGCCTGAGATTCCAACTCAGGAAACAACAGGAACAGATCCCATAACTGCAAATTATTTTTCTTATCCAGTTTTTGCAGGTACTGCTTCTTATTTTGGATCTATTATTGAAGACATACACGAGCGTGAGACAGGGAGTGTGTGTGAGCGTTTAGGGAGAGAGGGACCTTCATTTTTAAGGCCCGAAACTGAGCGCCAAATACCTTCAGAACCAGTATTAGAGCGAGGTCACCTAAGCCAAACACCGTCCCTTAATATTCAAAATCTTGACACACGTATGACATCAATGGAAGATCAAATGAGGCAGTTCGGGCAATCGATGGGGCAGTTAGGGATCAATGTTGGAAATAATCAAAGGGCTCTAGATGACTACGCAGCACGAATGGAAAGTCAAGCTACAGCATTCGATGTATTGACAAACAAGGTCAATGACTTGGGCCATGCTGGTGGTGTCTTGGGAAGCACTCTGAATGAAAGAATGGGAGCAATGGAATCTACAATGCATACAATGGCGGTGGAGATCAGTAAAATGATGTTTGCAGTCAGGAGTTTTGTGCCCCCAGAGTGTTTCGAGTCGCAATACAATCAACCTCCCCCCGATGATGACGCTGGTGGTGCTGGTGGTGCTAGTGGAGCTGGAGCCTCTGGTTCTGGTTTTGGTGGTTTCTATGCTGCTGGTGGCTTTGGAGAGCAAGGTGGTGTTCAGGATAACTCACCTAAGGGGGAGAGTGGAAAGGAGACAAGACAGCAGGGAGTTCAAATCGAAGAAATTGAAGAACATGTTGATCTTGTCAAAGAAATAGAAAGTGAGCCGGTTGCTCATGAAGAGACTTTGAGGAAGAGAAAGGGTAAGGAGACGATGGTTGAGCAAGATGAACCATTCATTGACCTGAGTTATCATCAAGAAAAAGTACAGGAGGTACTTGATTCAGACTCTGACATGGAGGACGTACCTTTAGCACATGCAATAAATAGATCTTTGAAGGAACAAGGTGGAGGTGCTGGGATGTCTTCCGAAAAGCCTGAAGAAATTCCTGTTGATGAGGAGACTCTGAAATCTCAACAGTTAGCCTTGGAACAAGCTCAGTTCCATAAAATGAAGATGATGCAAGAACATGCTGCGTTCCTTGAAAAGAAAGTAGAGCTCAAAGGGAAGCAGTATGATCATGAGCTTGCAAGGCTAGCTGATCCTCAAGTTGATTTGGACAAGAGAAGGATTGGACAAAAGTGGGATGATGCAAGGAAGATTTTGAGGGGACCTTGTGCGAAAGGAGTTAACAACAAGGAGGCAGATGACTTGTTCTATAACTTGAACATGCAGAATCCACTGACTGTGAACTACATAAGTGCGTTGAAGAGCATAATTTCGAAAGTCGGGGTTGGATACAATGCGATGCTTAAGGAGTGGCAGGTTATCTTGTCTCTAGTAGAAGGAATCCCGACGTCTTTCCTGTATGTGGATGATCAATTCATCGTGAGAAGATCTGCGTCAGAGTTGTTCTTGCTAGCAACAAAAATTCAATACTCTCAATCTGAGGAGCTCAGCATTCTGTATAGAGATCAGTTAATGCAGCTAGCAGAGGACAAGGATCCAGAATTCTCAGCATATCCTGATGTTGTCCGAATGGTAGTAGATGGGAAGATGAAGAGGGTAAGTATGGAAGAAAATGATTTAATGGATCTTTCAGTGGAATCTCTCAAAGCTGTCTATAGACAAATGATGAGTAAGGGGTTTTACTCTGAAATTAAAGAAAAATATGTGAAGGTCATTGAAAGAATCATATTCAAGAAGAGCAATGAAATATGGAAGTGTGATATTATTGCTCCAAAACCTCTAGATAATGTGAAGGTTGAGCCGGAGCTAATGGAGAAGAAATGGAATATTCTTCAAGCAATGAAAAATGTAGATGAAGCTCTGACTCTTCCGTCTGGATCACTGGAACAAGGAGAGATAAGGGAGGCCGTTGGCGTTCCAGGAAGAGATAGTGTATACTGGATACACGCATATGTCGATGACACAGGTGATGCCTTGGCATTCATAGACGCAGAACAGAATCAAACACTCTTGCATATGAGTAGAACATGGCTGTTACAGACTCAATATGCTGCATTTCTGGAGAGAGTATTATATGTGTTCAAATGGAGCAAAGTGGAGAATAAGTATGTGGAAGAAAAGCAGAGACTCATGAGTTACTTGTCTGAGGTAGTGGTGGAAAAGAAGCGGATGAAGCGAGATGCGGCTAGTGTCCACAATACTAACCGTGTCAAGGGCTACCCCAAAATGATCTATTGTCAGTTTAAAGCTGATAAAGCACATTGGAAACCTCAGCTCATAATGAAGAACTTTGAGGACATTCCAAAGATCAGGACTACTCAGGAAGTGGACAAACTCAGAAGGCTTTTCAAACATCCTTATCCAGAGCCAACGAATCCTCTAGAAATGGAAGCAGTAAGTTTATTGAATGCTAGGTGGAAGCAGCTTCATGATCCAGTATATAAGAAAGAACAGCGGCAGAAAGAGAAGCGCAGAGAGCAGAAAGAGGAGAAGCGCCAAGCTGCTGAAGCTAGGAAGAGGAAACGGAATTAGGATTAAAGGTCAGAGTGGTGTGAACTTGAAGTTGGAAAAACTTCATGTCTTTCGGTTGCTTTAACTCACTTGAGGAAAATTCACCTCAGAGTGGATCCAATAAGGTGATATAAGTTTGACTAAAAGGTATGAAATAATCCAGGTGATAGGAATTACTCAAATGATCCTTAATTCGAAGTTCAAATTCTGTTTCTAGTTTAAGTTCTTTGTATTGTTTTCCAAGTACATTTCAATTGTAAATTATTCAAGACTTTAATGTTAGTTATCTTTTCTCGTCTCATTGTTTAGTTGAGTTATCCTTCATTAAATTGAATGTCATTGTTAGACAGTCAAATAGGGGGAGATTGAAAGGTAGAGTGTGTAAACTTGTAACACTATAACTAATGTAACTCAACTAAAGGAAAAGATACTTAACCATAAGACAATCAAGAACAAGAAGCCACAAAGAAATCAACACTAAAAGAAGACAAGGTAATTGATACAATTCAACATGTTAACTATGATCAAGCCAAGAAGAAATCATTGAGAGAAGTTCAAGTCAAAGTTGTTCATGCCTCAGTGATTTGAAAAGCCAAGAATCAAGATCATAACTATCAGTATCAATAAGACAAATTGATTTCAAGTGAACAAGAAGGAAAACTAACATTGGAAAGCCTCATTACTAATTGAATATGGTAATTTATTCAAGAAGCAAAAACACTATCAAGACTAGTCACTTATGAACCAGACCAGTGCATCAAGTGTCAGGACATTGATAGCAAGTTTATGTCAGTAATAAAGATCCATGTTAAAGAGCTTGGTGAAGAATAAAGAAGACATGAAGATATCACAAGTTCAAGATGTGCATTGAAGTTTCAAGTTGAAAACCAGAATATTTTCTAAGTACTAAATATTCTAGATGACCAAGTAGAATATTTCTAAGTAGAAGTTCTACTTAGAAATTCGAGATGGCTAAGTAGAAATTCTCAAGTAGAAGTTCTACTTAGAGTGCAGTTTCAACATGACACATGGCATCTTCTGATTGGCAGATTTCCAAGCTTTCAAGATAAGGCAAGATTTATGTGGACATCATTGGGCCACGTATATCTTAGTCTTTGAAGACTACAGGACATAGATTACATGTAGTATAAATAGAAGTACTTGTGTAATGTTTTTTTTTAGAGCAATTCTTGAGAGAAACACATGTAAAAGAGAGAGAGAGAGAGTGTATTCACTACTCTCTGAACTTCTGTTATACTTTGTAATGAATGTTGTAGCAACCACTTCAAGTTATATATAAGACATATATTCCTTGAATCTGTGTGTTCATTTATTGCATCGTATTTATTGCTTATCAAATTCGAAAAGTTGTATTCACCCCCCCCTCTACAAGACATTTGGACCTAACACGATTGGTCCGGAAACTGGTATTGACCTAATCATGAATTCTTTGAACAACAAATTCACTCAGTTTGTTCTGAACTACAATATGAATGAATTTGACAAAACACCTACTGAATTGTTGCATATGTTTAGAACATATGAGACCAACATGAAGACAGCTGAACCTGCTCCCATACTGATGGTGGGCAATAAAGGTAAGGCCAATGGGAAAGGCAAGTGGAAGGGTAAGAAGAAGACTGGATCTGATTCTACACCCAAGCCAAAGTCAGGTCCCAAACAGGCTTTAAAGCTTAAAGGTGGTGTTGCTAAGGGTGAATGTCACTACTGTAAGAAAACTGGTCACTGGAAGAGAAACTGTTCAGTTTACTTGGAGGATCTGAAGAAAATGAAGGCTGTTCATATTTCTGGATCAGGTATTTATGTTATAGAAGTCAATCTGTCTATTTCTACATCTTGGGTATTGGATACTGGATGTGCTTCTCACATTTGTATAAATGTGCAGGAAATGCAGAGAAGTAGGACTTTGGCTAAGAGAGAAGTGGACCAACGAGTAGGCAATGGAGCAAGAGTTGTTGCTTTAGCTGTAGGGACTTATTATTTATCTTTTCCCTCTGGGCTTGTTTTAGAACTAGAAGACTGTTTTTACATGCCTTCGATTCGCAGAAACATTATTTCTGTTTCTTGTTTGGAGAAGAAAGGTTTTTCGTTTACAATAAAGAACAACAGTTGCTCTTTTTCTTTGAATGATTTGACCTATGGTGTTGCGCGTTTGTTTAATGGTTTATATTGTTCTTGATTTAGATAATCCTGTTTGTAATATAGAAAACAAACGACTTAAAGTCAATGACTCAAATCAAACATACCTCTAGCATTGTCGTCTAGGCCATATAAATGAGAAACGCATATCCAAATTACATAAGGATGGATACTTGGATAAGTTTGATTTTGAATCATACCAAGAATGCGAATCTTGTTTGCTTGGTAAGATGACTAAAGCCCCTTTCATTGGTAAGGGTCAAAGGGCCACTGAACGTCTGGAGCTAATACATAGTGATGTATGTGGCCCAATGCGTGTGATGGCTAGAGGAGGCTACTACTACTTCATAACATTTACTGATGATTTCAGTAGATATGGATATGTATATCTTATGAAGAATAAATCCGATTCTTTTGAAAAGTTCAAAGAATACAAGGCTAAAGTAGAGAAGCAAATTGGTGGAGGTGCAAGTATTAAGATCTTACGATCCGATCGTGGGGGTGACTACTTAAGCACTGAATTTAAAGAGTAATTAAAAGAGTGTGGTATTGTATCACAACTCACTCCGCCAGGTACACCTCAATCGAATGGAGTTTTAGAGAGGAGAAATCGCACCTTGTTGGACATGGTGCGATCGATGATGAGTCATGCAGATCTTCTAATTAGTTTCTGGGGTTATGCTCTAGAAACAGCGGCTTTCACACTTAACCTTGTTCCTACTAAGAAGGTTTAAAAGACTCCATATGAGATATGGGAGGAGAAATGGTCAGGCATGAGCTTTATGAAAGTTTGGGGATGCAAGGTGTTTGTGAAACGTCAAGTATCTGACAAGCTTGGACCTAAATCCGAAGAGTGCAATTTTGTGGGATACCCTAATGAAACAAAGGCGTATTATTTTTATAGTCCTTCTGAGCAGAATGTGTTTGTTGCTCGAGATGCTGTCTTCATAGAAAGAGATTTTGTTTCAAAAAAAATAGTGGGAGAACTATAGATCTTGATGAAGATCGAGAACCACAAAATAGCATTGAACCTGAAGTGGAACAAGAGCAGGATAATGATAATGCTCAACAAACACAGGTTGTTCGTAGAACTGGTAGAATTCGCCATGAGCCAGAGAGATATGGATTTTTCTTGACTCAATGTGGTGAGTTGATGCTCATAGATGAAGATGAGCCTCTCACATACCAAGATGCTATGTACAGTCCAGACACTAAGAGATGGCTTGAAGCCATGAAATCCGAGATGGATAGCTTGAAGCCATGAAATCCGAGATGGATTCCATGTACGAAAAACCAAGTATGGACTTTGGTTGATCCACCTGAAGGGGTAAAACCCGTAGGGTGCAAATGGGTTTTCAAGAAGAAAACTAACATGGATGGAAATGTTCAGACCTATAAAGCAAGGTTGGTTGCAAAATGTTTCAAACAAATTCATGGTATTGACTATGATGAAACTTTCTCACCAGTGGCTATGGTCAAGTCCATAAGGATTTTGCTTGCCATTGCAGCATTCCATGATTATGAAATCTGGCAAATGGATGTCAAAACACCCTTCCTTAATGGAAGCCTTGAAAAGGATGTGTACATGACACAACCTGAAGGTTTTGTCGATCCAAGGAATGTTGGCAAGGTATGTAAATTACGTCGATCCATTAATGGATTGAAGCAAGCCTCTAGGAGATGGAATATCTGTTTTGATGAAATAGTCAAAGAGTATGGCTTTGTTCAAAACGAAGATGAACCTTGTTTTTACAAGAAGGTTAGTGAGAGCCATGTGGCATTCATAGTACTATATGTTGATGATATACTACTAATGGGGAATGAAATACCTTCTCTAAAGGTTGTTAAGACTTGGTTATGGAGCAATTTCTCTATGAAAGACTTAGGAGAGGCAACCTACATTCTAGGAATGAGGATCTATAGAGATAGATCTAGAAGGATGATCGGTCTAAGTCAGAGCACATACATTGATAAGGTTTTGCATCGTTTTAGTATGCAAAATGCAAAAAGGGGATATGTCCCCGTGTCTCAAGCGATAACGATCTCTAAAGACCAGTGTCCGAAATCATTGGATGAGAAGGACCACATGAGTAAGGTTCCATATGCCTCAGCAATTGGATCTATCATGTATGCAATGGTATGTACTCGCCCAGATGTTTCGTATGCTTTGAGCATGACGAGCAGATACCAGTCTAATCCAGGTGAAGGTCACTGGACGGCAGTCAAGAATATTCTAAAGTACCTGAAAAGGACTAAAGATTCATTCTTGGTGTATGGAGGAGAGGAGAAACTGGTTGTAAAAGGTTACACCGATGCAAGTTTCCAAACAGACAGGGATGATACTGTATCACAGTCTGGTTTTGTGTTTTGTCTAAACGGAGGTGCTGTAAGCTGGAAGAGTTCGAAGCAAGAAGTAGTAGCTGATTCTACAATAGAGGATGAGTACATTGCAGCTTGTGAAGAAGCTAAGGAGGCTGTTTGGATTCGAAAATTCATTACTGATTTGGGAGTGATTCCATCGATCGCAGATCCCATTGATCTATACTGCGATAATAATGGAGCCATTGAACAGGCTAAAGAACCTAGATCACACTCCCGATCCAAACATATACTCAGAAGATTTCACCTTATTCGAGAGATTAATGAAAGGGGTGACATACGCATATGTAAAGTGCACACAAATGATAACATTGCAGACCCACTGACCAAAGGCTTGTTGCAGCAGAAGCACGATGGTCACACTAGTTCCATGGGTATTAGATACATGGGTGATTAGCTCTAGTGCACGTGGGAGATTGTTAGTGTAGGTGCCCTAGAGGCAATACATTGTTTCTTTTAATAAACCTTTATGTCATTTGATCATTCAATAAAGTATTTATTATGACTTTAATTACTGCGATATATTTGTTAGCATAATAAATGTCCTTAGAATCATGATACACATTGTATAGTTTAAGTACATGATGTGAACTTGAGATTATATAATATATCATATTCTCAAAGGTCCCTAGTCGAGTATTATTATATAGGACAATAATAATACATAGATAGATTAGTATGTTGTTTGACCGATAACCACATCTCATTGGTTATGAATATGGAGATACTAAAGTCAATACATAGGTACATGTAGGAGTACATGGTACTAGACAGATCCACAGTGAGATTCTTCATGTTTAATAAAGTCATAAGAAAGACTCACAGTGATAATGGTATAATGATCCTTTGACTTGAGATCATTATATTTCTATACGAGGATTAATATACTTTGACTACATTAAAAGTTACCTTTGATCGGGTGATGATAAAAGTGGACATCGGGTATATCATGAGTCGTATGAGAAATATGAATGATAGATAAAGGATTTAACCCTCCTATAATTAGGAGAGATATTATTGGCCTCTTGATTGAGTGAGACTATAAAATGCATGGTCGTGCTCAAATAATGATTTGTTTTTTTAATAGTCTACTCATGGATCAAGTAAACCCGGATTAAATGTTGAAGAGGATGACTAAATACATGCCTCGAGTTTAATCTATAATATATATGGTTAAAAGGATTATATTACACGGAAACATTAATCACGAAAGGTTTTATCGAATCACGATTTAATTATTGTTTAATTGGGTAGCAATGATGTATTACTAGATACCGCTTATTGTTTATAATTTTATTGGAGAATAAAATTATTGCCAATTGAATAATAGCCTATAGGGTCACACACATGGAGCACTTAAAGGAATAGTTAATTTAAATTATGGATTTAAATTAATTGATGATTATTTGAATTTTATTATATTAATTAAGTGAGACTTAATTAATTGAGATAATATAAATTCGAATTAGAGGAGTATTTCTGCCCATAATAATTAAGTATGACTTAGTTATTAATTAAATAATAGAAATTCATTTTATTATTTAATCTTATACCTACAAGGGTTGGGTTTCTGCTGTTATGGGCCTATTAATCAGTCATTATAAATAGATAATGATAGGTTAAGAGGGCATTAAGTTTTTGAGAAAAACCCTAGAGGATGCAGTAGCAAAAGAGGCAGAAACAAATAACTCGAATCATCAAGAGGGAGGCTAGTACGTCCATTCCGCAGTCAAGTTCGTGAGACGTTCTTGAAGGTGCTCGTGTGAATACCATAGAGGTGTTTTCTGAGAGGTAGACACAAATCGTGAAAGCTAGGATCTCCGTTGAGTACGTGAAAGTCAAGATCTTAATAGGTGTGATTTGTTATCTCCATAATCTGCCCAGAATTATACATGGATCCTGTGTTTGGGTTTCAAAATTTTTTGTTTTATTTACGTATATCCGCTGCATTTTATGCCTCGGAACCCAACATCACATTGGTTGGATTTGAATAATCATCACCATTGACAGTTGGGAGCTAGAAGTTGTTAAACATCACTAAAACTTTCAATCACCTTCTGTTGATTAATAACAAGCACCCTGTAGGCTGTTGACTCCATTGAGTAACCAAGGAAATTATCCTCTTGAGCCTTAGCTACAAAGCTTGGCAAGTTGCTCACTTCCATATATCATTGCAAAATAATTTCCTTCCTACTTGTGGGGTCTTCCTATATTTCTTTCTGATCAGTGTTCGATCACGTCAGTAGCAAACTATTGACTGCTTCATGATTAATACTCTTGAAAGTGCAGAAATCATCCAGAACACCAATTGTTGGATTTACCCTTGTAATCTGACCTTCAATTTGTCATAGTCAGTTTTGATTCCTGCTCGATCTTCTTGATGTGATCAATCACCATCAATGGTGTCTTGTCTTCAGATTGTTTGAATAACAACTTGTTTGTTAAGAGAAGTCATCAATCACCATCACTAAAGTATATTTTACATTGGTAGAACTTCTGTGTGATGCTTCTTTGACTTCCCTTTATGACATGCCTTGTGGTCATTTTACTATAATTCCAGATGAGGCAGTCTCCTATACTGATTCGATAACCAGGAAAGAATCTCTTGATTTGACATTTAGGTGAGAGACCTTTTTAAGTTATAGTTGAACTCGTGTCTGATGAAGCTTTAGATTAGACATATTGACTTCACCTTTGATTGAGATTCCATGTCAGCTACAGATAAGTTTTCTTTCTTTAATCCTCGAATAGTAGGCTCTTCATCTTTTAAAGATGCTTTATTACTGACAACATTCCTAGCTATTGAATAGCCATGACCCTAGGTCATACCCTTGCTGTTATATCCATGGGAAGAACCACTTGGCCTGTCTACACAATCACATTTGATAGCAGGGATCTTTCTTCGATGATATTGCTTTGAATAAATCAATAATAATTCATAATCGATTTACCTGTTAAGCCCTACATTCACAAATGGATAAAAATTTCTTGGTACCCAGATATTCTTAGGTCCAGCTGGATTAGAGATATCTCTATTAATAGAGTAATCTACAGACTTGACATATATACATCATACAAACCATCACACATTTAAAACATGCAAACTATGACATGTATTGCATTAATGGTAACAACAAACATAGCATTCATATAGCAATCAAACCATCACACATTTAAAACGTGCAAACTATGACATGTAATGCTATTTAGAAAATCCAGTTAACCTATATACAAGAATTTTCTAAAACCAGTTGAAATAGAAGAATTAATAAGTAATCACTAATTCTATCCAATCCAAGGATGTTGTTATATACCAGCTAATAGTCTGTATTACCTAAGTAAGTTTTAGATACAACTTTGTGTTCTACAAACATCCTAGGTAATCAATCCATCTCTTAAACTTTTAAACCTTAACAAACAATTCAGAATGAATAAGCAAATCTTGTTCTACTGGGGATCCTGAAACTAGCTTAAGTAGAGGTCTTATATGCTTGACATATATCATTTAAGAATTGAGAGATATTGTCTAAGGAACACTTCTAACTCACTATTGCAATTAATCAAATTCAACAAATATTCATCCACATATTAAGATCTTCTAACCATAGATCTAACAATTAAAAACTAAGATCTCAACATGCTTTGAATTCCTGAGAATTACATATTACACTAGTTCGAAAAATGGATACCTGAGACATATGAGGTGAATCATCATCAGAGATTGCTATGAAGGCAAGATATTCATTATGCTCTTCTTATCATCATCTGATCCATCCCAACTCTTTCCTTCAGCAAGATAAGTTCTGCACTGATGCTTTTGTTACATCTCATTTAATGAATCCCTATTCATCCTTGTCTGTCAGAATCCTGTACCATGTTGTACACCTTGATAGTTACTTATCACGTATAGCTTTTCATAACTGCAACTATCATGTCTTGTTCTTTCCACCATCACAGTCTTGTAACCACCTCTTGAGTTGAACTATATGTTGAAGAGTTTCTGCTTCGGAATAGATAGGCCTGATCCCTGGATACAGCTTTAGCACTCTTTCTGAATTAGTAACTCTTCATGTCTGTTCTGAGGTTCCATCATTAATTTCCGACTGAGATGTTTGCAATCTAGTCCATTCTCAAACCTCCTTGATTCCATTCTTCTAAAATCTCTATTGATTCCTTGAAAGATATTTATTTGGTATAAACCACTAAGTGTTTGTATATCATTGAATCACTAGAGTTGACTAAAATCTTCAAGAAAAATTACATCCACTAAAACCTCTTCCATTCCTGCCTCGGAAAAACCAATAAGTCACATTGAATATGACTTACAAAAACTTAACAAATTAATCTTCAGCAGATAGAATTAATTCTCATTGGAAAATTCATTTTCTTCAAAAGATTCAAAATCATCTTTGACGTCCGGAGGAATCTTCAACTAACAATCTTCTAAGAATCATTGGCTTAGAATAAATTCAAAATATTTAAAATTCAAAAACTTCAAGGACTTGAAAATTTTTGAGAAATAAAAAAATCTGAAAGTAAGTTCAAATTAATTAAAATTCAAAATTAGAGTCAAATTAATTAGGAATCAAAAAAATCTCGAAAATTTTTTAGAGTTAAAGAATCCGAAAATAAATTCAAGTTAATTAAAATTCGAAAGTATCAGGAATTAAAAATTTTTGAGAATTAAACAATTTGAAAATAAACTCAAGTTGTTTAAAAATAAAAATTTCCAAGAATTAATCTTTTCAAGAATTAAAAATTTGAATATAAGTTAAGATTATTTAACAATGAAAAAATCTCAAAAATGAATATTTTTGAAGGTTAAAGAATTCGAAAATTGAGGAGTTGACTTTTTGGTCTAATACCGGATTTAATTTCTGTATGGGTCAACAAACTCGAAAACCAATTGGTGGACCAAAAGAATAAGGATCTTGATTTGTGCGTCAATCAAAAGGCTCGGATACCAATTGTTAGGTCCAAAACAGTTTGTAGAAGGGGAGTTGAATACAAACTATACCGTTTTATCGAAATTGTTCTTTGGGTGTACATTAATTTTTAAACAATTCGATGCGGAATAAAACGTACACCAATATTTCAAGTTGAATATAAAATTATATTAAACATGGAGAGGTGTGTCTAAATACAAGGTACAAATTACAAGGTTTGATGACCAAACTAATTATTACAAATTCTATAGAAAATTCGACATGAACTTTTCTATATTTGTAATAAAAAGATCGAATGCTTAAAGCTATTCGAGAGATAAGTACTAGGAGTAAAAACTCGCTAGATAGTTCCAAGGGTACAAGTAAACTATTTCTATCGGTTTAGATTTAACAATACAGCTCAGAAATAATTTACAAGAATTTAATTGAAGAACAGAAACTATTTCTCTTGGTCTTTTTCTTTTCTTCTATTTGTGTTTTTGAGAAGAAGAAGTGAAGATATTTTTTGTGAAGTCAGCCGCCTTTAATGATTTATACAAAATGATCTCCTGAAGCTACTGTCTCTTTTTGTTCCATTTTGTATTGCTAAGACAATCGGCAAGACAATCAGAACCACCAAGACAATCAATTTGTACTAGCAAGACAGTCTCCAAGACAATCGCCAATACAATCCTGAGCCACCAAGACAGTCGCCAAGACAATCCTGAGCCACCAAGATAGTCGCCAAGACAATCTATTCTTTAGATATTAGTTGGTTTTTTAATTGCCAAGACAATTCTTTACATTACCAAGATAGTCGGCAATACAATTGAATTTATTCAATTAAAAGACCTGTTGCCTTCTATTTTAATCAACACCCGCCTCTGCCAATTCATAAATCAAAATGACCTGGTGACCTATTTTCAAATTAAGAATCAACCGGGGCTTAATTTGTCCTTATTAGGACGGGCTCCGTAGAAATGCTTTTTAACCCGCACAGCTTCCAATCTTTAATTAATAAATAATTATTTTAATTCAGAAATTATAAAAATTAATATCTAATATTATTAGATAATTATAAATATAATTTTCTAAATAAATAAAATATTTATTAATATAAATAAATCCTTAAGCTCTAAGCTACGGTCTCCTTAGGGTCTGGAACCGGACTCCTTTTGTTTAGCAAAAAATATATCAATTCCAACCGGGGTTCCAGCTTTACGAATATATCACTTTGTATTTATTTGTGATAATTCTTTTTCCTCATGGTCAGTCCAGGTGTAAGCTACGGTCTCTTGAGGGTTTGGAACCGGACTCCTTTTGCTTAGCAAAAAATACATTAATTCCAACCGGGGTTCCAGCATTAAGAATATATCACTTAGCATTTCTTTGTGATAATTCTTTTACCTCGTAGCCAGTCCACTTAATAGTAAAATCCTTGTGGTTAATGAATTTAGCATTTCTGTTGCTTGCACAATGATTTTCCCTTTATACCAGTCTTGATAACCTGAACCACTGAAGTTAATGATGAACAACCACTGTTTAATGTTGACACTCGATGCACGGTCTGGTTCTTGAGTGACTAACCGCAATGACTGTTCTTCATATATTGACTTTAAAACTGTGGTTCCTGTCTTCCTTTTCTTCACTCTCTTCCAAACCTTTATAACCTGTATTCTGTCACTGTAGGAACCTCTTGTCACTATAAATAGAATCCACTGTCTTGATTACTTCACTAACGCTTGATCAACTGAATGAACTTCTTCAAGTGTAGTATAACCCAAATGGTAGATTGATTTTGTCTTCTTTCTCTTGACAGTTGAACATTTGAGATCCCTGTGATAATAGATATATACTATTTACTATTACATTCTTGATTAAGTTGAGTTGAATCCTCGATGTTTATAAATAGGTTAAACATATGACTTTCAAAATGTTAAGTATGGTAAAAAAGACATGTAAAAAATTGATGAAACATGTAAAAAAATGATAAAATATGTAAAAAAGACAACACTGCATATGTTCATCCAAAATACTATCCATTTTCTGGTAAAATCAGGTTTTTTATACGACTGGGTTTCATGTACTTTATGTTTTTGCAAACTTTAGATCTGGCATATGTTTCAGACTGATCCTCAACTGTTATGCCAGGTGATAAATGGGATTGCAAGGCTTTCAAATGCTGAAAAGGTATGTTTAGTATGGCCCGCAAAGTGAAGTGACATTCATGCATGTGTATCCATTTCTTGCTTATTTAGTTGTTTGTCTGAAAGAAGGTTGATTGATATTTTCTACTGTATGAACACTAATAAAGGTAATTTAAAGACTTACGGCATTATTTATGTATGAAGATGCTAAATCCTAGATTGCGATGTTGTTGCAATTGCAACAGATACCAGTAAAGGATAACACTGATACGGTAGCTGTTTAGGAGTTGTAAGATTTGCCATAGTGAGTATATCACTTAAGGATTGCGAATAAATTGATTGTGGACCTTGGATCTGAGGATCTAGAAGTCTAGGCTTGAGCCTTTCACATTTTTTATAATTATGAACATAGTGCAAGTTAAATAGGTTTTTTCCATAGAAATATTTGTAGCCAATAAGATGTATCATAAATGTTCCAAGATTCAACCTATTTTCTTGTTGTATACTGCAACGCATGACCATGATTGTTCTTATATTTTTTTAACAGGTTTGGGGCCAACCAGTGTTTTTCAAATATTTTATGGAAATTCTCAATGGTACCATCATACTTTTGGTTTTTGTTAGTGGTACCATGTCTTTTTTTTACCCTACTTAACGTTTTATAACATTTCTCTAACAGAATGGTATTTTTGTTAGTGGATACAGCTTTAGCACTCTTTAGCACTCTTTCTGAATTAGTAACTCTTCATGTCTGTTCTGAGGTTCCATCATTAATTTCCGACTGAGATGTTTGCAATCTAGTCCATTCTCAAACCTCCTTGATTCCATTCTTCTAAAATCTCTATTGATTCCTTGAAAGATATTTATTTGGTATAAACCACTAAGTGTTTGTATATCATTGAATCACTAGAGTTGACTAAAATCTTCAAGAAAAATTACATCCACTAAAACCTCTTCCATTCCTGCCTCGGAAAAACCAATAAGTCACATTGAATATGACTTACAAAAACTTAACAAATCAATCTTCAGCAGATAGAATTAATTCTCATTGGAAAATGCATTTTCTTCAAAAGATTCAAAATCATCTTTGACGTCCGGAGGAATCTTCAACTAACAATCTTCTAAGAATCATTGGCTTAGAATAAATTCAAAATATTTAAAATTCAAAAACTTCAAAGACTTGAAAATTTTTGAGAAATAAAAAAATCTGAAAGTAAGTTCAAATTAATTAAAATTCGAAATTAGAGTCAAATTAATTAAGAATCAAAAAAATCTCGAAAATTTTTTAGAGTTAAAGAATCCGAAAATAAATTCAAGTTAATTAAAATTCGAAAGTATCAGGAATTAAAAATTTTTTAGAATTAAACAATTTGAAAATAAACTCAAGTTGTTTAAAAATAAAAATTTCCAAGAATTAATCTTTTCAAGAATTAAAAATTTGAATATAAGTTAAGATTATTTAACAATAAAAAAATCTCAAAAATGAATATTTTTGAAGGTTAAAGAATTCGAAAATTGAGGAGTTGACTTTTTGGTCTAATACCGGATTTAATTTCTGTATGGGTCAACAAACTCGAAAACCAATTGGTGGACCAAAAGAATAAGGATCTTGATTTGTGCGTCAATCAAAAGGCTCGAATACCAATTGTTAGGTCCAAAACAGTTTGTAGAAGGGTGGTTGAATACAAACTATACCGTTTTATCGAAATTGTTCTTTGGGTGTACATTAATTTTTAAACAATTCGATGCGGAATAAAACGTACACCAATATTTCAAGTTGAATATAAAATTATATTAAACATGGAGAGGTGTGTCTAAATACAAGGTACAAATTACAAGGTTTGATGACCAAACTAATTATTACAAATTCTATAGAAAATTCGACATGAACTTTTCTATATTTGTAATAAAAAGATCGAATGCTTAAAGCTATTCGAGAGATAAGTACTAGGAGTAAAAACTCGCTAGATAGTTCCAAGGGTACAAGTAAACTATTTCTATCGGTTTAGATTTAACAATACAGCTCAGAAATAATTTACAAGAATTTAATTGAAGAACAGAAACTATTTCTCTTGGTCTTTTTCTTTTCTTCTATTTGTGTTTTTGAGAAGAAGAAGTGAAGATATTTTTTGTGAAGTCAGCCGCCTTTAATGATTTATACAAAATGATCTCCTGAAGCTACTGTCTCTTTTTGTTCCATTTTGTATTGCTAAGACAATCGGCAAGACAATCAGAACCACCAAGACAATCAATTTGTACTAGCAAGACAGTCTCCAAGACAATCGCCAATACAATCCTGAGCCACCAAGACAGTCGCCAAGACAATCCTGAGCCACCAAGATAGTCGCCAAGACAATCTATTCTTTAGATATTAGTTGGTTTTTTAATTGCCAAGACAATTCTTTACATTACCAAGATAGTCGGCAATACAATTGAATTTATTCAATTAAAAGACCTGTTGCCTTCTATTTTAATCAACACCCGCCTCTGCCAATTCATAAATCAAAATGACCTGGTGACCTATTTTCAAATTAAGAATCAACCGGGGCTTAATTTGTCCTTATTAGGACGGGCTCCGTAGAAATGCTTTTTAACCCGCACAGCTTCCAATCTTTAATTAATAAATAATTATTTTAATTCAGAAATTATAAAAATTAATATCTAATATTATTAGATAATTATAAATATAATTTTCTAAATAAATAAAATATTTATTAATATAAATAAATCCTTAAGCTCTAAGCTACGGTCTCCTTAGGGTCTGGAACCGGACTCCTTTTGTTTAGCAAAAAATATATCAATTCCAACCGGGGTTCTAGCTTTACGAATATATCACTTTGTATTTATTTGTGATAATTCTTTTTCCTCATGGTCAGTCCAGGTGTAAGCTACGGTCTCTTGAGGGTTTGGAACCGGACTCCTTTTGCTTAGCAAAAAATACATTAATTCCAACCGGGGTTCCAGCATTAAGAATATATCACTTAGCATTTCTTTGTGATAATTCTTTTACCTCGTAGCCAGTCCACTTAATAGTAAAATCCTTGTGGTTAATGAATTTAGCATTTCTGTTGCTTGCACAATGATTTTCCCTTTATACCAGTCTTGATAACCTGAACCACTGAAGTTAATGATGAACAACCACTGTTTAATGTTGACACTCGATGCACGGTCTGGTTCTTGAGTGACTAACCGCAATGACTGTTCTTCATATATTGACTTTAAAACTGTGGTTCCTGTCTTCCTTTTCTTCACTCTCTTCCAAACCTTTATAACCTGTATTCTGTCACTGTAGGAACCTCTTGTCACTATAAATAGAATCCACTGTCTTGATTACTTCACTAACGCTTGATCAACTGAATGAACTTCTTCAAGTGTAGTATAACCCAAATGGTAGATTGATTTTGTCTTCTTTCTCTTGACAGTTGAACATTTGAGATCCCTGTGATAATAGATATATACTATTTACTATTACATTCTTGATTAAGTTGAGTTGAATCCTCGATGTTTATAAATAGGTTAAACATATGACTTTCAAAATGTTAAGTATGGTAAAAAAGACATGTAAAAAATTGATGAAACATGTAAAAAAATGATAAAATATGTAAAAAAGACAACACTGCATATGTTCATCCAAAATACTATCCATTTTCTGGTAAAATCAGGTTTTTTATACGACTGGGTTTCATGTACTTTATGTTTTTGCAAACTTTAGATCTGGCATATGTTTCAGACTGATCCTCAACTGTTATGCCAGGTGATAAATGGGATTGCAAGGCTTTCAAATGCTGAAAAGGTATGTTTAGTATGGCCCGCAAAGTGAAGTGACATTCATGCATGTGTATCCATTTCTTGCTTATTTAGTTGTTTGTCTGAAAGAAGGTTGATTGATATTTTCTACTGTATGAACACTAATAAAGGTAATTTAAAGACTTACGGCATTATTTATGTATGAAGATGCTAAATCCTAGATTGCGATGTTGTTGCAATTGCAACAGATACCAGTAAAGGATAACACTGATACGGTAGCTGTTTAGGAGTTGTAAGATTTGCCATAGTGAGTATATCACTTAAGGATTGCGAATAAATTGATTGTGGACCTTGGATCTGAGGATCTAGAAGTCTAGGCTTGAGCCTTTCACATTTTTTATAATTATGAACATAGTGCAAGTTAAATAGGTTTTTTCCATAGAAATATTTGTAGCCAATAAGATGTATCATAAATGTTCCAAGATTCAACCTATTTTCTTGTTGTATACTGCAACGCATGACCATGATTGTTCTTATATTTTTTTAACAGGTTTGGGGCCAACCAGTGTTTTTCAAATATTTTATGGAAATTCTCAATGGTACCATCATACTTTTGGTTTTTGTTAGTGGTACCATGTCTTTTTTTTACCCTACTTAACGTTTTATAACATTTCTCTAACAGAATGGTATTTTTGTTAGGAAGTCAATTTATTAAGGGTATCGTTAAGAGGAGTCAAAAACGTAATTGTACCACTGGAAAAAGTCAAAAGTACAGTGGTACCATTCAGAATTTTCCAAAAGAAAATTATAAAAAGGATATAACTAAAAAAAAGGTTGTATTAGAATTGAATTTTAAAAAGAAAATTATAATATGAAAAGGATATAATTGAATTTTACCTAATTTTTTATTAATATTAAAAAAATGTTTAAATTTGCTATTTGGGTTCTATCCCGAAATCTAGAAATCATATTTGAATGATTTTACAGTCCACGCGAAACTCATAAAATTATCTCTAATTTAGTGATGATTTAACATTTATTATTGTAATGGAAATACTCGGAATCTCAAAAGAAAATATAATTACGAATTTTTATTTTAATTCTATTCAGTGTAGAAGACCTACATTGATAATTCTATTCAATGTAGATAACCAAATTATATATGATTTAAATCATTGACATACAGGTTTTCGTATTTTAATACAAATACACTTTTTAGTTTACATGTTAAAAAATAAAATATTTTTTATGCTAGATCCATCATTTTTCATCTATCTATTTCATGATCTAACGGTCCTTATTTATTATTAAAACTGTATGATAGTAGAAATATCTTAAAATAATAAGAAGGGTATCTTGATAATCAAAACGAAATATAAGTACATTTCATAAATCGAATAGAATTTTCAATATAAAAAATGGTCAATTTCTTCTCTCTTTTGTTTTTGCGTAGTTTTAATTGGAAAATAATTGTTAAGCCATCACTAAATTAAAGATTATTTTGATAATTTCATGTGGACACTAAAATTGTCCAAATCAAATTTTAAGAATTCAGGGTAGAACACAATATTAAATTGAACGTGTAAAATCTTATATATATATATATATATATATATATATATATATATATTAATTTTTTAAAAATAATTTGATATGTAAATTAATAACATAAAAATATTAAAAAAATTAATAATATAATTATAGATATTATAAAAGGAGCTGTGCATTGCAAGGGTTATAAGGTAGTACGGGGAAGTGAAATCTAAAGGTTTCGTTTGTTTGGTGGAACCGTGTTTAGGGGTTTCATCTCCCATGCATTGTCGTCGTCGTTGTCGGGTCAGTCGACATCGAATTCATCATCATTGTCGTCGGTTCGGTCGTCATCGAATTCGTCGTCATCGCTAAGTTTAGGTCACGATCTCCACTTTTTGTGAGGCTCTGATACTATGATACAATAATTAGGGTTTTATATAATCCACCTTAAATGATTACAATATTGATGTTTATATAGCCAACATCTAGCCATATTAACGGAAACAATCCTATCATGGGAATTATAATAATGTAACGGAAATAATCATATTATGGAAACTTTCATATAACATATAATTATATATATGTTAACAAGGTTTGTCGTTCTCGATTCTAGGGCAAACCTATTTCTTGCCAAATGTATCGATAATACTATTTTGTCTTTCTATTGAATTATTTTAGGTTGGTTTGCAAAATTTTATTTCAAACCAGTCGGCCGATCGTGTTGATGTTCTTCAGTTACATTACAATGCTAGAAGAAATGGTAGGGGAGTGTTTTACTACAAGATATGGTCGCACATTTTTGGTTCTTTAATTGTTTTGGGAATCATGATATTTACCGTATTCATTGTGGCACGCTGCTTAATAGCAGTTGCTAGTGCTCGGTAAACATGTGGATGCACATCACAAAAGAATACTTATGTGGCTTAAGTATTCAACTTCTATGCTTTGTGTAATTTTCACAACCATATGTGCATTATTTCAATCTTATAGAGTAAACATGGAGATAGAATTGGTGCAAACAAGGATCGGAAAAATGATATGGTGAGGAAGTTAAAGACAGTGGAAAATCTACCTTTTAAAGGTCGAATTGACTTCTATGAGATCAACAGAGATATTCAGGCCTATAATCTACTAGTGTAGTTTACTGGATAAGTGTTGTTGCTTTAGGATATTTAATTTAATGAAGAGGAAGGTCTAGCTAGTTGTTTTGGTTATTTTATTAGTTATTAGTTATTTGGATTATTGTTCTCTTTATATCAAGAAATTGTTTTAACAAAATTAATGAAATGTTTGTTTGCTTCCTCGAATGTTATTAGTCATTTATTTAATTACTACGAATTTGTATAATGCGATATAAACTAGTTAGTTAATGTTTACGTAATCCATAAAATTCAAATAAAGTTTCACCGGCATACATAGGTCTCATCTGTTTAATCCCAATAAATGAGTGATTCTAGTGCATGAATGGTAGTTTATTTGAGGTGTTTAGCCTAAATTACAATTTAAATTGATCTTAGACAAATGGTAAATAAAAAAAGCCAAATTTTAATCATTCAAAGAGTAAAACCAAATATCATTCGCTTTGACTAATGTAAAAATATGAATACAATTATTTGTAATCCAAATTAGTCATATATATAGTCATCTTACCACATCGGAAACTCTGGATCCCAATAATTGTAAAATTAGGGAAAAATAACAAATTTTCATTAGGTCCCATAGATGGATTTGTAATCCGTTGGCCATTTGAAAAGATTATTTAGTATAAATGATGATCTATATTTTTCGATATCTGTTTTCAATTTAAAATAATAATGGTACAGGTAAACAAGGAAGATAAATTGTTAGGTACACAAAATCAAAAAGATAAAGGGTAAATGCGCGATGCCTTAATCAATTTTTCATCTTCCTATGTTCCATAGGTACAATGTTTTTTTGCTAAATTTCCGTAGGTACAATGTTGCATCGATCCATAGAGGATCTTTTCTTCTATTTGAATTGATAATGTTCCAATCCAATTCCTTCCCAATAGTTCTAAATAAAATCTCAAATTGAACATAAATCGACGGTGTGAACTTAATTAGTCCTATTTCAGAATTTAGAATTGAATGACTGTAATAACTTTTTATTTTGAAAATTATCTAAAAAAATTTTACTGTTTCATAATTTGGAGTACATGTTATGTGATTGGTTAATTTAACAAAATTTGTTAAAGAAAAATTCAATGAAGTGTGCAATAGACCTATGAGAAAATAAATGTCTGTATATGAAACCCAACATCATATTAGGTTGAAACCCAAACAGTTTTTGTATCCTCTATGTGGATTTTTGTATAGCATCTTGAAACCCAACAGTTTTTGTATCATGTATGTGAATTTTTGTATAGCATCAAAAAAAACAACTGCGATACTTGTCCCTCTTCATGTCAGGCTACGCCATAAAGTCCTAATGTTGTACGGTGATACATCCCCTTAATTAACGGATTCGGATTCCTAGATTTTTCATATTATTTGATGATTGTTGTTAATTAGGTTACACAAATCTCATCTCAAACCTATTTGTCTAATTTGTCTGAATTAATTGTTAGGGTTTTGAAACTTCATAGTCTCTGAGCATCGATCTATGATTGCTACAACTAAACACTATATGCTTGCAGTTATTTTACACGTCATTGAATATCTACAACTGTGTACATATAAATGTGTGTGTATTTAAACTTGAAATCTTACATATGGCTCCACTGTCCTCGCAATCCAGCCGTAGGCTGGAGTTAGAGGTTCTGGACCCCCACCAACTGTTACAATTGAAATGATTTGAACCGGAGGTGAAGCTACTAGTTACTACAAACGGCTCAGGATTCTGTCCATCACCACCAACAAGCTGCACTTCGCCTTGGCCGTCGGCCTGAATCTCAACTTGTTACTGCGACATGCTTTGAAATAATATTAATATTATGTTTTGTATGAGTGAGTGTATGTTATGTGTTTGGGGGGAATTTTATTTATAGGCAAATGAGGTGTAGGTTAAAGGGTGTTTGTAGGGGGGTGGGAACTAGGGATGGTTGTAATGGGTTGTACTTGTCCCTACAGTAATTTTTAAAAATTACTGCATACGTTAGACGGTAAATTTTAATCGCACACGCTCATAGCTATCAAGGTAATAGTAAACACAAATAGAAGGAGAAAGCACGACGAGAATCAAATAAATTCAGTTGGTCAATAAATGATACAAAAAAAATAACTTGCCAAATAAAACATAACGCTAATATTGTTTTATAGCATGCAAGAGAATTTAAAAATACATGATGAGGAAATTAGATACTATTGGTACTATTTTTTTTTTAAACTATAGTCCATCCCCAATCTTTAAAAAACAATTTTCATATTTAGTGAGAAATTATTCGGATATATCTTTTACATATTTTAACATTATATTATGGTGATTTCAAAATTCGAACAATAACATGAAATTTGTTCAACACATGGAAACGGTACCAATGGACTGTGCTACCGTATATGAACAATTACATCAACTATATACCACAACTATTACTATGGAAGGCAACTATTGCTGCAACTATTATTATTTTTGTCCTGTTTGATTTTTAATGGTCAAATTGGTCAAATTTTAATCAAATATTACATATATAATATATATGATTATGATAAAAATTATATCATTATAAAGTACATCTCATCTACTTTAATATGTATTTTTCAAATTTTGTAAACTATAATAAAATAATACGTAAATATTAGTCAAAGTTTGGTCAATTTGACCACAAAAGTCAAACAAGACAAAAGATTTGGGAAAGAGGGAGTACAATTTAAGACATGTTTAAAAAAAATCATATTCAATATATATATATATAAAGGAGGATACGCGGGTGCTTAGGTGGCGCTCTAAGATCGTCTCAATCTATTTTTGTAATTTTCTAGAATTTTATAATTTTAAACACTAATAAATATAAAAATATCATTTAACATATTAGAAGTAGAATATGTGTTCGAATTTATAGCGGAGAAGAGTTCGAAATTATAAGAAGACGTATAATTAGAAGTTCTGTTGGAAGTAGAATAAGTGTTTATAAGCCATATGATTAAAGCTTCTATTGGAAGTAGAATAGGAGTTCGAATTTATAGAGAATAAGAGTTCGAAATTATAGAAAAAACATATAAATAAAAGTTCTATTAGAAGTAGAATAGGTATGTTAATATATAGAGCAGACATAATATTAAATATTTTATAAAAAGTACGATCTTCTTAAATTATATATTTTTTATATAAGTTAATTATACTTTTATTAGGAAAATTTATTCACAAATCCAATACTATTGTCATAAAAAAAAGTCATTGTATTTAGAAAGAAAATAATTGATGTGTTAACATAATAAAAGAACATTCTCATGCAGAAATCCTAAATAAATACAGGAATACCTATAATATAAAGAGAAAATAAGATGTGTTTTCATTTTCTAAAGCTCCATAAATTTGAGAAAGTCTAGAGACAGTATAAAGTAGAATTCACTCTATCTTTTAGGTTTTGATTTTAAAGAAAAGAGTTGTTGTGTAAGATAAGTATCATCAATAATATGTAATGAAGTTGGAATTTCAATCCCAAACGAGAGCGACTCGAAACGTGTTTAACGGGAAGACTGCTCGCTATTAAAAAAAAAAATTTCTATTAAAATATCATATTGATTTTTTTTTTGAAATCAAAATATCATATTGATGTTATAAATTTTATTTTATTTTTAGGATTTGATTTTTATGAATAAACATTATCATACAAGTGATATATGTAAAAGTTAGGTTTTTTGTCTTAACGAGAGAGCGGATCAATAGTAATAACCATGTTTAACGAGAACACCGTATAAAGATGCTTGAATATATAAGAAATATATAAAATAAAATGTTTTATTGGAAGTAGAATACGAGGACGGTGAAGACGTCTTATACGATTTTTTAAAACTATATATCTTTTTTCCTAGAAATCCTTTATTTTAACTATTTTATACAAATTAATAATACTTGTATAAGAAAAATGTATCCATAAATTTAATATTATTCCCATAACGAAAAGTTTTCATATTTTAATTTTTTTTTGCATGTTAAAATAACATAAAAACATTCTCATGCGGAAGCTGTATATAAATACAGGAATATCTATAATATACAGAAAATATAAAATGTGTTTTCATCTTTTAAAACTCCATAAATATTAGAAAGTTTAAAGAATATAAAAATTGGAATTTACTCTGTTTATATAATGAAGTTAGAATTTCGATACCAAATAAGAGCGACTCGAAACGTATTTAACGGAAAGACGGCTCACTAGAAAATATTGTATTAACTATTAAAATTTGATACTGATGTTATATATATATATATATTTTATTTTTACGGTTCGATTTTATGGATAAAATTATTATATAAGTCTTTATAATATATGTTAAAGTTGGGATTTCGATTTTAACGAGAGAGCGGCTCAATCGACAGAATCGTGTTTAACAAAAAATCGATTCATTACAAAAAATTATTTAATTATTAAAATTTAATATTAATATTATAATATAACATAAATGTATTGAATTTTTTTAAAAATATTGTAACGCCGCGCTTCGCGGCTTTATCGACTAGTAGTTATTATAGATTCATAATCTGACTACTACATGCACAATCTAGCTTCTCTGCCACGGATTTCTAATTTTTAAACAGTTACTTCAACAATTTCCTGTTTGTTTTGTACTTCTTTTTTTGAAATAAACGTACTTGCATAAATCAAACTTCCTCAGAAGTAACAGTACAAGCAATAAAATCTGGAGCAGTAGATAACCACTCCTGAAGACCTGACGAAGAATATGCATCCCTAGCTAACAAATGGGCTACCATATTCGCAGATCTATGTGAAAAAATCACTAACACTTCCTCAAAGTGTTTAATAATATCCTTACACTCGTCAACAATTGAGTGAAAATAAGACGCTCCTCCCTCGCTATTTATTGCCTCCACCAGTAGCTTTGAGTCACTTTCGAACACACACTTGCTATGTCTCCAACCCTTCACCCATGACAAGGCTTCTCTCATACCTATTGCTTCAGCTTCACGTGGATGGAAACAGCCCCGAATCACGTTGCTTCTGGCTCGAAGGAAAACTCCATGCTCATCTCGAACAACACATCCAACACCAACCTGGTTTACTCCTGGTACGCAAGCTGCGTCTAAGTTTATTTTAACCCACCCTGGTCCTGGTTTACTCCATCGTCCATTAGCGTTCCCAGCCTGTCCCATATTCTTATTCGTCTCCTCCCGTGCTTTCGTCCAGTCTGCTAACATGTTGTACGCCTTAGCTTTAACCCCAAACACTGACGTGCTTACACGATTCCACACCCAGTTATTCCTTCTGTTCCAAAGATTCCAGCAGACCAGACCTACCATTACACTTTGATCACGACTGCCTATATTAAACACTCTCTTAAGTAGGCTCATCACTGTATCATTCATATCAGCTGTGACTAGAGTTCGTAGTCCCGTCGCATTCCAAACCTCATTTGCAAAGCAGCAGTTGAAGAGAACGTGCATATCATCCTCCATAGCCATTTGACACCATGAACAAACTACATTAACATTTACCCGTTTCTCCACCAATGCTGCAGCTGTGGGTAAGATCTGTTTGTTTTGTACTTCTTTCACCTAACCAACAAGCCAAAAAGCAAAAATAACAAGTATATGACAGGGTTGCTTAAAAGTAATGGTAATTGGCAAGACAAAATCCAAACCACATACATTTTCTAATAATAACTAAATAGGTTTCTCACAATCACCACAATTCCAGAAAACCAGACAACAGTAACAAAGCTTGACATGCCTTACAAAATTATTAAACTGCCTAAAGCATAACTAGGAATAAAAAGATAAACGAATCATCTCTCCAAGTGTCTCGGTTCAAGCAGCAGCCTTTTGTTTCTTTGGCACACGGTATGCACCAACAACGCAAGCATGGTCCCTCTCGAATGGCTCTAGTGTGACCTGCTCAGAGGGCTTGAATTGATCTGCTTGCAGTTTCTTCACTTCCTGGGCAAACACTGCCTCAGCCGGAACAGTCGAGTCAATGCAGTTTGCCTGAAAATTTTAAAAACAGAGGTACGTAGCCATAAGTGATACAAATATATAGATCATTATAGTAATGCTACAAGAAAGGCCTATGGGATAATATAATACCAAAACTCAGAGTTGTAATCTGGGAAACCATAACTAATTAAGGACAGGAAAATTTTATTATTATAAATTAATTGACAGTACCTTGATTGAAATCACAAAATGACCTCCAGCTTTCAAGAAGTATGATGCATTTAAAGCCAAAATCCTAGCCTGCAAATAATATAATTGAGGAAAATATTAACACACAGAACGAGGTCAAACCATTGGGTAAAATAAAAACTTGCTAGGCCAAAACTGATGTATATGGTTCCACCCTCATTTGCTAACAAGAAAATAAGTGGAAACCTATAATCTCCTTGAGAAATAGTACAGGAGAAAAAGTTGAAATGAGCTTGAACCTTACCTTCATACTGCAGGTTAAGTAGTCTAACTGCTGTGACAAGATTTTTCACAATCACTGCTTAACAGCATATAACAAAAATACTTCCAATGCTGAGCAAATGCTTTTGTGAGAATTTAACTAACTTCTTTCAATTTATAAAACAAAATGAACACTTGAACTACCTTACTAAATGCCTACCCAAGAATCTAGCCTCCAATTCCAGGATTTTTTAAATTCATCTTGTCTAAAACAAATAACATTCATAATAAAATTCTGCATTTTTATATCTTTCCAAGGTCATAAACGCATCAGAAACTCGGTTTTGCATCATCCATGCAGTCCTGAAGGGGAATCCGAGTATATCATCATCAGCTTGCTAAAAGACATAAATAGTAGCACAGGATAGAGTAGCTATATACATTTGGACCCATCAAAGAATTGTAAGTTCATAACTAGTAGCCACGAAAATCTTCTCCAGATGTTTTGAAGCAGTTTGAAATGCCAGTGAACAAAAGACATGGAAAAATGAAGTAGACAAAAATACATAAAGAACGAAAAATGTAAATTCATAAAAAGAAAGCACATAGAAATAATTACATAAATGCATCAGAAACTCGGTTTTACATCACCCATGAAGTCTTGAAGGGGAATCCGAGTAAGCTCATCATATGCCTTTTATATATATATAAAAAAAAAACCACCACCTTGAAATACATAATGAGGTAATGGGAGTAGTACTACCCAAGCAATATAGGGAGCCAAATTTAAGCTAAAAAACATTAATATAAGCTCATCATCAGCTGAAAATGAGGTTTGCTATTAGTATAAACAGACTAGAAAGTACTGTAAGTACATATAATAAATTAATTCAAAACCTCTAGACATCTCTAGACATTGACCTAATGTATCAATAATCATTCAAACCAAAAAAATAAATAGAAAAATGTATTATCCAACTCTTAAAAAACAAGAAAGTGAATCACACAGACAAAAGTATACCTGATCAGGCTGAGCAACATCAGAAAATATAACATCAACCATTCCAACAAGCATTCGGTACTTGGCTGGATGTCTGGCATCCTCAATAATAGGTATAACATTAGTACGCTTCTTTGCCATGTTAACCAAGTCCCTACCACTTCTGTGAGAAAATTCAACTGCATAGACGACTCCGGACTACAAAAAGAGTCGCAATAATAATCAGAATGTGCAAGTCACATCTACTGAGAACATAATATTTCATGTTCCCCCAATACAGAAAATTCACTTAAAATGAAAGTGAAAGATATGTTAAGCATCATTGAAACTACTGCTTACAGGTCCAACAAGATCAGAAACATGAGACACAGTAGTTCCTGAAGCAGCTCCGAGATACAACACCTTAGCACCAGGTTTCTTCATCAAAAAAAACAAAAGATTAGAAAGATTCTTTAAATGTATAAACAAATAAATAGTTTATCATAAGCTACACACTTACAATCCAAATGTTGTCTACACCGCCAAGAATTGCAGCTGCTAGCTTAGATCTAAATGGATTCCACACCCTGTATTCAACCTTGGTTCCATCCTCATTCTGTGTCGAAAAAAAAATACAATTATTAAAAACCGAATAATTAGTTTCAGCTATGCAAATCATCGACACTCACGATTCTCATTTACGAGAATAAAAGCAAGAGATATACCTGGACAGAAACACGCTTCTCGTTGTAAACAGCTTCACCAGGAACCATATTCTTAGTACAAAGTGCATCTTCTTTGCCTTTAGCAATAAACACACCTTCATGTCTATGTGGCTCAACTACAACTTTGCTTCCTCCTTTCATTCCACCGCCACGGCCTCCTCGTCCACCGCGACCTCCAGCGCCTCGTCCACGGCCTCTATCACTGGCTCCTCTTCCACCGAATCCACCGCGTCCTCCTCTACCTCGGCCACCTCCATCGCCCCTACCTCCACGGAAACCTCCCGAACCACCACGTCCTGCAAATACACACAATTAATCCAATTCACTACACAGATAAGCCTAGTGAGCACTAATTAAACATGATTTACATACAATCACGCTAATTCATAACACAAACTAGACAAGTGAGCAATAATAAAACATAATTTATTACAAATTAAGTTAGTGAGCACTAATGAAATACATACAATTAAGTTAATTCATTACATACATAAGCATGGTGAGCAATGATGAAACATATTATATACCTCTTGGTGGCCTCATAGTGATAGCAGCTAGTTAGATAATTTGGGGGATTAGGGTTTAAGAGAATGAAGAGCAGCTACTACTACTACTAGTTCATGAAAGTGATGGTTTTATAGAGACAGCATCAAATAATTAGGGTTTAGGGTTTCTGTGTTATTTTTCATTTCTTTTTTATTTCCTCTCAATGTTTGCTGGGCTATCTACATTCCACTACTTTTTAACAAAGTAGTACTAATTTTGTTTGGGCCAAGGCCCATGTATCGAATAACAAAAGCTTTTCTTTGGACAGGAAAAATTAAATCTCTTTGATACGGTTTTTTTTTAAAAATTTAAAGTACTTGCATTAATCAAAATAGCATACATAGAATATGTTGTCTTGCTAACAAGTGAGCAACACTATTCGCAGACCTACTTACAAACTTAACTAGCACATTCTCAAAGTGCTTGAAATAACTCACACAATCTGTAACAATAGTGTGAAAAAACGATCTCCCTTGTCCTCCATTACACGCATCTGCTAGAGTTTTAGCATCTGTTTCAAAAATACAGTTCTTAAAACCTAACTCCTTAGCCATGACAACGCTTCTTTTAAACTAAGCGTCTCTGCTTCCCTTGGATGTAAAATCGCGTCCACCCTCCTGCTTCTTGCTCTTAAGAACTTCCCATACTCATCACGCATAACAGCTCCCATGCCACTGCAATTCTGTTCTGGGAACAATGTCGCGTCCACATTTACCTTAACCCATCCTTGAGGTGGTCGACTCCAATGCTTACAGACTGATTGCACATTTGGCTTGCACTTCGAACCCACTTGATAAGCTGCTCTCCAATCACTCAACAGATTCATAGCTGCTGATTTCACACCAAACACCGACCCATTAATTCTATCACATACCCATTTATTCCTTCGATTCCATATGCTCCAACAAAATAATCCTATTAACACAATTTGTTCTCTAGTACAACTACCAAATACCCTTTTAAGCACATCAAACACCGTGTCATTTTGGGTTTACCAGAACAAACTGACTAAGACCAACATCATCCCACAAAGATTTAGCAAACGAGCATAGAAATAAAACATGAATCGCATCTTCATTATTTACCAGACACAATGGACATCTAACGTCGATATGCACTCTCTTAACTGCCAATGCTGTTGCTGTTGGGAAACAAGAGTGACACGAACGCCATAGAAAATTAACAATTTTACCTGGCAACTGAAGTGACCATAACTTTTTCCAGAAACTTGAATCTGCAGCCCTAGCCTCTCCTTTTAACTTACGATAATAACTCTTCACCGTGAAGATTCCTCTATCATCTAACATCCAGTACCATGAATCGTCAGTACTATTCATAGGTAATGGGATTCTCCGTATCATCTTCACGTCCCTCTCATTGCAAATATCCCTCAATACCTCGTCATCTCATTGATTTCCCTCATCTGTCATTAACCCTCTTACTGTTATATTCTTCAGTTCTTGTGGCATTATGGTCGTTAGAAAACCATTTTCATTACACGGCAACCATGGAATCTGCCACACCCTCATACTTTCACAATTCCCAATCCGCCTTCTACACCCTTGCTTTATCACATCTTGTGCTGCTATGATGCTTCTCCACATGTAGCTTGGATTTGACCCCAGAGATGCATTTAGAAAATCAGTATGAGGATAGTACCTAGCTTTCATAATACTTGTGATGAGCTGATTATCACCATTTATAAGCCTCCACCCCTGTTTTGCAAGCATAGCAATGTTAAATTTATGCAACTCTCTAAATCCTAGCCCTCCATCTTCTTTTATCCCACACATTTTCTCCCATGACATCCACCTAATTCCTCTACTATTCCCACCATTCCCCCACCAAAAACCATTCATCTTTTTCTAAATTCCATCACACACCTGAGCTGGCAAAAGTAAAAGATTCATCCAAAAATTTGGAATCGATTGTGCTGCACTTTTCAACACAGTTACTCTACCTGCCTTGACAGAGATTTGTTTTTCCATCCTTGAAGCTTCTGTTCTACTCGATCCACTAAAAAACCAAAAGCATCCGCCTTATTTCTCCCCAGCGACATTGGTAAGCCAAGATACTTACCCGGACTAAACACCTCTCCTACTTCAAGTGTCCCACATATCAACTCTCTATTTGCTTCTGTAGTATTTGGACTGAAAATAATACTAGATTTATTGAAATTTATAGCCTGACCTGATATGCTTTCATAACGCAATAGCACATTCTTCATAGAACTAGCCTATCCTCCTGTAGATTTAAAAAAAAGTAACAATCATCTTCAAAAAGAAGGTGTGAAATAGGTGGTGCCCCTCGAGCAATTTTTCACCCATGAATTAATCTCGCCTCTTCATTTCGTCTAATAATTGAACTCAGCCCTTCTGCACATAAGATATAAAGGTAAGGAGATATTGGGTCTCCTTGCCTAATTCCACGTTGCGATTGAATTTCCCCAAACTCCATACCATTCTGAAGGAAACTATATGTAACAGTTCTCACACACAACATAACCCTCTAGATCCACAACTGATTAAACCCGAATTTACAAAGCATACTCTCCAAGAAACACCACTCAAGCCTATCGTATGCTTTAGACACATCAATTTTGAGCCCAGTAACCCCATTCATTTCCTACGTACGCCTCTTTATGTAGTGATTTACTTCAAATGCAATCAATGCATTATCAGTAAGCAACCTTCCCTCGACAAAGGCACTTTGTTTATCCGAAATCAATGTTGGTAGACACATTTTCAACCTATTGGCCAAAACTTTAGATAAAATTCTGAACAGCACATTGCACAGTGAAATTGGCCGTAAGTCTGTCATTTGTTGAGGTTGTTTTACTTTAGGAATCAGGCAAACCAAAGTTCGATTTATACCTGATGGAAGCTGTCCTGTATTGAAGAAATCTTGGCAAAATCTGACCACATCTACTCCAACAATGCTCCAAAATGCTTGATAAAAACCCGGATTCAACCCATCACACCCTGGTGATTTTTCGGGATGCATAGCATCAACATCAGCATTCACTTCCTCACTGGTTATTGGAAGACACAATTGTACATTCTGTATTGTCTCCCTTTCCGATAAACCATCTACAGCTGTAGATGTACTGAATAATCTTGAAAAGTACTCAATAATTGTAAGAACCCTAATTTTTGTAATATTTTATTTTGTATAATATCATGTGACATTGTCAATTTGGAACCTTTCTAGTCATCCCTGTTGTTTAATGGAATTGATTGTCTGAGAAACTATGTTGTTACATTCACTATGAAAGATAAAAGGAGGATTGTTGAAGGCAAGAATCTTATTGTTAGTAAGATTTATAAAACTTGGGACTTGAGAGTTATTGGAGTATTAAAAGATTTATTAGGAATTATGACGAGGAGTTATGGATATTCGAGGAATTTACACAATTAAGTACTTAAGGAATTACAAGGGAAATCTCTACGTGACAAAATATTATTACGAGGAATTAATTAAGATAAGATACGAATTAAAGATTAAGTGACAAGCATTGGTGGAAGAATAATGATACAAGGAATGATATTGCATGCAAGTCCCATGCAACTAAGTAGTTAGGAAAGCAAACTAGTAATACCAAGTGGACAAGAGGAATAGTAACTAGTTGGCATTTCTTTTCCATGGAGACAAGAGGGTATGGTGGCCTATACCCTAGACTTGTACCATGTGAGACATATCTATACACCAATACATATCAACTACACTTTATACAATTATTCAACCAACACAAAAAGCAAAACACAAAAACTCCCCCCCCCCCAAGAACATAGCTCTCGGCCAAGGCTAAAACAAGGAAGAAAAATTTTTCTTTCTTCCATTTCTCTTCATTCTTAATTCAAGGCAAAATTCCTAGGCACTCTACATCATATAAGGAAGGTATATTTAGAATTCCAACCCTTTTTATCCATTGGTTTTCAAGTTATTAATTGTTAAAGTTTTGATGAATAGTAACATGGTTGAGTTTTCTTTTAGATCTTGGATTATAAGGATTGTAGGAGCTCATTCAAGGTGTTCTTGAGACTTGTAAGGCATACCCAAGGCTCCTAGATACTCAAGAAGGTATAAAAAACCCTATCCCCTCTTAGCCATGTAGTGTTTGTGATGTTTAATGATAGATCCATGTGTATTTGTGTGAATCTTGGACATATAAGTGATGGATGATGTAGATCTTGAATTTAAGTGTTGTGGCTGTGATTTTTAAGCTTGTGGTTAGTGTATGTATCTCCATGTATGTTATAAAGTATGAACTTGGTGACTTAGATGTTGGTTGTGATGTGGATGTAAGAATCTTGGTTGGGTTAGTGATATAAGCATGCTGAGTTTTTCCCAAGAACTTGAATTGTCTCCTAAGAGGGTTTTGAACCCCCAAATCTTGTCCCCTGAGGTCCTAATATAAATTTTTGGAAAGGTATTTGAATGTAGTTTCCAAAAATATAAGGTTCATGACTAGGTGATGTATAAATTTTGAGTTATGGCCGGAGAAGTGAAATGTGTTTCTGGATTTCGGACTGCACTAAATGGTCCCCTTGTGAACCTTGTTTAAACCACTAAAAATTTATGTAGGATCATGGAAAAATTAGAGAAGCTAGTAAATGCAGTGGTGAAGGCTACCCAAAAAGAATTCGATTAAAATATGTATTTTTCAATTTTATAAAAATGCTAGAGTAAAATTCGCGCAAGGGAAAAAGTCGTTAAGGGAGTGTGATTTAAGGGGTAATGGATATGATTCGGTTATGGTAACCAAATTAAGTCGAATAAGTGACGAGCGTAATAGAGTGTTGACATGAACCTATAGTGGGGCTAGAGTGTCATAAGACGAAGTCATTAAGTTAATTTTGTACCCCCTAAAACCCCGCAATTAAAGAGATATTGTTAAGGTACTAACGAACGGTTATTGCTTATGTATATATCATTCCACTCCGCACGCTCGACCACCCCAACCCTACCAAGGCAAGTTTACTTTTCAAAACTTACATATACAAGGACTTTCACTGTTGTGTTTGTAGTTTTCAATCATATCAAATGTTTATGTTTATCGAAGTATCGATGAAATTGAGATGTATAAGTACATATATGCTTGCACCCCTTGAACTTAGAATGAAGTATTTCTTCGGACAACGACTCTAGCAATAGAGGTCGTAACGGTCCGTATATACTATTGATCGGGGAGCGGTATATTATTATATCGTAATTAAATTGCGAAAACCCGAAGGGTCATTCGGGGAGTATCGTATACTCAAGTAATTATTTTTATATATCTTCGTAAATACTCAAAATATCTACCTTGGATTAAAAGCTTATTTAATTAAATAATTATTTTATTAATTATTAATATTAAATCTTAAGATACTATTTATTAATTATTGTTCAATATTTTAAAGACAAAGCTAATCCAAGATACCTTTGGTACATTAAAAATCGAACTCTTTCCAACTCAAAACATTTTCGAAAACCCCCGGTCAGGTTTGCTTCTTGGGTGATTTCAAGAATCATCGGTCGACTGATGTCGGACCTCAATTACTCAGTTTTCAATCAAAATCAAGTTTTTAAAAGAAAAAGAAAAAGGGACTCTGGCAGGTGTGGGAACCGTTGACGAACGATTCCCGGGATGTGTAAGCGGCCGTGAGCCAGGCGGTCCATCAATTATTATTCCGGCCCAGGTGTTGCCGAAGGATGATTACGAATGTAGTTTTCATCGAGGGTGATTATGGATGTAGTTTTCACCCGAGGATAGTTACGGATGTAGTTTCTATCCTTCTACCAGTAGAGAAGACCCGCGGATTATTGGACTTGGATGTGGCGACTGATCATCGTCAATCCCTGTCAGGTTTTTATGTTTTCTTCTAGTCCCATCCTCCACTTTGGAAAAATACTCAAACACTGCTTCTTGGGCCTAAGTGCCAAGTTGCCGATAGTGTGGCTTTTGATAAGAAAAATATTGACATCGTGCAGTATCTAGAACTGCAAGATTTTCTATAAAGATTGGCACGTGTTAGTGCACTCTTGCAATTATTTCAAAGAATGAAATGTTTTTGAATGAGAAACCTTCCAAGCTAATGGAAGGAAAGAGGTTTGCAAAGATGTATTCCCGGTACAGTATGTTAACCGTAGAGTGTTTTGCCGAAAATGATATACTCATATGTATATATTTTCAAACTTGTGATATATTGAAATAGGAACCTTATAAAGGGTTCATATGTTATTCTTAAAGCTCCTTAGTGAGTATAGATGTTTTATTCAAACTCGGACATATATACTGTCCAATTATGTTTTGAAATCTGAGATATATACCCATATAGTTGGGAATGTTTTCGAAATAAACCACGTTATTATTTTTCAAAATGGTGAACTTGCTGAGCGTTATGTAGCTCATTCTTGCTTTATAAAAACTTTTCAGAAAGAGAAGAATTTGGTCGGTTAACTCCGCAACAGCAGAAGAGGAGTAGAAGATTTACCCCGGAGATGATTTAGTTCCTGATAAATACTACAGAGTAAGTCTGATAGGTTTTCAACTGTAATAGTAAGACTTGTCTTCAAGTGTAGTTGTATAAGTGGAATTGCGTAAGACTCTGATTTGTACAAATGAATTGTAATATTTAGTGGTACTTTTGATTATCGTTTCTGAGGCTCTAACTTGTTTGTGCGTAAGATTGAGGTCCGGATGGATGTATTGTTGAGTTGTAAAGTTAATACAGGTATGATATGGTTGGATGGTGATGTGACGACCTGAATCTCTGACCTCAGATTTGGGGGTGCTATAGAAATGGTATCAGAGCGATAAGTTACAGTACTCAGAAACGAGAGTGTTGAGAGTTGAGTCTAAGTAGGAGAATGACATAAGAGATCGTAGTAAACTTATTATTGGACTTCCGGAAGAGGTACCGGTGAGTAGAATGGACTGGACTGTTTACTGGAGGTATTATACTAGGGTCGATAGAATCCTTATAGACCTTCAGAATGATGAATAGAGGTTTGAGAGTCGTACATGACCTATCATAGGTAATGATATAGGAAGTAGAGTGAAATCTCAAGAACAATTGAGGTAGAGGCGATATTGCCAATACGATCGGATGACTAGGCTGGCATAAATTTTGTGGCCCATAGTCCTCCACAGTTTAGGAGGCGGCATTTTAAGAATCAAGAAGTTTAGACTTCCCTATATAATTAAGGATACTTAGTACTTGGAATAATGAAAGTCTTTTACTTTGGCTATAAGATCCGATTTTCGATAAGTAACGGGTTTACCCGAAAGTTGGTCACTATGTCGCTGTGGATTTCATTACCCTTGGTGGCGAATTTTTCATGTGTTATACAAGAATGTTATCATAAGACCAGCGTGCTAGATAATTCCACGCATGATTCGGACACTAGAGCATGGTAGTTCAACTTAGAGAACAAACAAGTAGAATTAACAAAGGGACTCAAGAGAAGTTGAATATGGTTGCAACGAGCGATACAGTGATCTCAGAGTCTACCAAAAGAAAGGACCAGCGGGTCTAGAGTGGGATCCTTTGATAGAGATGTTATCGGGGACTACGTATATATGTATTGTAGACCTCAATATTTTGGTATATGTTCACATACACACACCCGCCACTGAACCTATGGACTGCACTGAGATCCCTGAGAGATCTCTTTGATCTGTTCCCAGGGGGAACTGGCCACTTGTGATTCATGTCGGAAGGCATGAAGTAGGACCCTATGGACTTAGCAGGTGTCCCCGGAATGACGTGAAGCTTGGTATTCAAGATAAAGCACGGAAATGGCAGATATAATTGTGAAACCCTAACTCGATAAATGACTTTAAGATGATGATTGAGAGACGCACTAGTTGGTGTCTTGTATTACGAAGACGAAGAGATGGAGTTACCCTCATAATGGTGATAATGGAATGCACGAATGATTATTAACTTATTTTGGTAACTACCGGCTGGTGCACTACTTCATTTTAAACTGTTCACTAACCATGTTACGTTGATTAGTTTATATCAGGTAACCCTCCTAGCTTTCTACTTCAAACTTGTGGAATAACAACCAGTGATATACTTTCTCTAAACCGGGACTCATCCAAAGTATCTTAATTGATCCCCGAGCATTCCATTTGAAGTTTATAATTATTTTTGCTCAGGACTATTTACACTTTCTTTCAATTATCCAAGGAATGTTCAACAAATAATTCCTTAATTAATCGACGAATACTACTTAACGGATATCGATATTTGATTGCTTCTTTCATGCTTGCACTCTTCAGTGAGCTCGTAAATATTCAACAAATTACTGAGGACATGGATGATCTAATGTCCAGACATCCCTCATGAATTCTTTTCTTCTATTCAAGATGAGATTGTACATCGTACATTGAAATCATAGTAAGAATATCATTTTGATATTGGTATTCCGAATTTAATTCTATTGTCGGATCTGATAAAGCATGTGTACGGAGGCACCCTTGGGTGGACCGTTTCACTGATAAGTAATATTTGATGAGAGGTTATCGATTGTTCCGGTACCTAGAACATTCTCTTCAGATTTTATAGTTTTCTTTTTTTTTTCAAACTTAATAACTTCTTATTTCCATTCGTTGTCCGAGTAGCCTAAAGTTTCTTCAGTAGCTACGATGTTGAAATTCCGTTCTAGCCAATTGAAACTGGCTAGTCGATATGTCAATATGAATGACTAGTTGATTGTTCTAACTAGTCAAAATTGTAATGTTGTGAAGAACACCTAGCTAATTGTCCTAGCTAGTGGTGATGTCTCAAACAGGTGAACTAGCAAATTTTGTCTAGCTAGTTGCTAGTGTTTCTTGAAAAGGACTAGTTATTGTTTCACTGGTCCAACTCCCAATTTAATTTATCCAGCAATTCTGCCATGCATTTTGCCTACGGTAAAGCATGATGATGAAAGTTTTGACGAATAACTTGATTGAGACCTAATGAGGTCGCCCACTCAACTCGAATTCTACCCATCTTCGTATCAGACTTCATATTACTTGAATATTTTATTCTTTCATTCACACAATGAGAATTCATTTGAAACCACTGATTACTTGAATGATAAAATACTTCATTCTTTAATTGTCATGGAATAGAATTGCTTTCTATTGGCTGACCTTCATCAATGCGACTTTAGATTTCCTCTTATTATTCAGGAGGAAAAGTATCCACCCGATGTAAGAATTGTATGAAGACCGTCTTTATGACTTTTGTATCCAACAATCATTGCCCTTGTGCAACATTCTCTATGGTACCATATTACAGAATTATCAGGACGGGAAGGAATAAACCCTGTTGTATTCTTTCTGTCCATCCTTACATCTCCAAAAATCGAGACTCCTAGTATTTGGAACCATCAACATTTTTGGAACATCCAATGTGGAATTCTTATTGAAATTATCTATTGGACCTTGTTATTTTGAAACCATTCCTTTCAAAGTGATTACTCTAAGGTGAACGGGAGGTACAATTATGAACCGTTACACCAATATGAGATCAAAAACCAAATGTTGTAATTGTGCAGCCAGAGCGTTATGCCGAGTAATTATTAAAGTAGAAATAACATATCGGGGCATACCACAAGACCTTTAATATTAGTGTGGGGAAATTTATAAGAATGATGAGGTGGTTGGGAGTACGCTTCTACCAACCGTTGTCAGGATGTTATATTAATGAATTCTGGAGTTACCAAGCCTTTTCCTGACCCAGGAAATGCAAATCGATTGTGATGTAAAACATATCCTTGGAGGAAACTAACATGGAAGTGAGATGGACGAGAAAGGAAGAAATATCGTGACAAGAATGTGAAGCTTTACTTAGCTTAAAGGGATTGATGCACATAGAGAGACATATAGTTTAACAGGCCCCTAATAGCAAATGGATGCATGGATATATGCCAATGATTCTTCGAGATTACCACCTAATCAAGTTTATTGGGAATCGCAGCCGCATGCAGGCCTCAGGCTGATTGGCGCCAGTTGTGAAGGAGGACGAGCGTATGACATCTTACATATACCATCGAGAACTGATACCCTTATCGGAAATGGAGGAATTGTTGACTAGTTAAAATGAGTAGTTGTTTTTTTTCAAAGATAAGGTTGAAGAGAAGGTTTCACAACTCAAGATCGACCTCTATACTGTGCCAAAGTTGGCATTTCACACTAATATAAACGTTATAAAATTGTGGTAGTATCGCTTGAATGGACTAATGAGTCAGAAGCCTTTATGGATTAATGAACAAAGTTTTGGGATGAAATGAGATATTAGCAACAACCTCGTTGTTAGTTATACTTGATGATAAAAAGAGGACTTTGAGAGTCACGATGATGCGTCTTTCAAGAGTTTAAGAGGTGTGCTAATGCAGTAGAAAGGGGATGATAGCCTATACTTCTAAACAACACAAAGGTTACGGGATAGGATATACTAACCATGAGTCTGGGATTAGTCATGATGGCGTTCACGCATAAAACTGAGACGTTAACTTTATGAGAAAAGTGTGAAAATTTTTCCACAAGTGCCATAAGTATATCTTCATATTAGAACTAAACATAAGAAAGGGAAGGTGACGAAAGGGAGCAGGGAGTATAATGGAGAAATTGGTTATTTCCCAGGAAAGGCCTGTGTGGTGACCGATACCTATAGAAGGGATTATTCAAAATTGGAATTCAGTCAGTATTGACCAAGAAAATAGAGTATATACAATAAAGAATAATGTTAGAGGAAAGTGACTAAATTATGGGGAAGGACAAAGATGTATAGAGAATTAAGAGAATGTTTGGCAAACGGATATGAAGAATGGTATTAGCAAACTATTAAGTACCAACGCGGCGTGTCAAAAGCAAAATGATAGAGATCTGGATTAATTCCGCCTGTAGAAAATCTTGAACGTGGACAGAATTATAATGAATTTCATAAGCAGGTCACCGAAGACCGAGCCAAGAGATGGCCCTAGTTGATTCATAATTGTTGAACCAAGTGATTTACCTGCGAGAGACTTTCCATTTAGAAGATTATCGATTTATATACGGAAGAGATGGTGGTGCAATATAAAACTTCTGCAGCGATTACGTCAGATAAAGACTTAAAGTTAAACTTCGAATATTGAAGGTGCTTTCAAGTATATTTAACAAAGAGATTGAGCGTATGTACTAATTTGATCTGTGGCTGACGGACAGGGAAGAAGAATTGTCCAAACGATCGAATTTATATTTAGTGTCGTGCCTTGGGTTTTACGGGGCAGTCGAGAATAAAAACTTATCCATGAAATGAATGTTGTTATCACGATCATCACCATGCGAACGTAAGGACGTCTCCTGTAGAGCGTACTGCGAAAGAAGAAGTTTCGCTTTTCTTGCGTTACGAAGAAGTCAATGAACGAGGGACATAGTAGCTGAACTGGTTCGACGTATACCGAAGACTATACAGTATCCATAGCAAGTGGTAACGGCTGACGGGAGGCAACACATGCCTGCTAATCAAGCGAAGGAATAGGAGGAATACCATGCGTATTGACGTTGTCTCAGATTATAAAACACGACCACAAAGTATTCACGGGCCAACGATACAAGGACTCAACATGGAAACTATGAACAAGGTAGAAGAGGAACGTATAAGTAGTGGGATAGAAATTTTCAATCATAGAACAACCGATAAGGAATGCAGGTCGAGGAGAGTATGCGTTGAGGAACAACATTAAGGCGTTGGTGAGACCAAGGGAGAGAACAATAGGGTTGAAGTGTCAACCTGAGAGTTGGAAAGGGTAAGGTTGGAATTGTATCCACAACTATTATCCTTAGGTTCTTAAGATAGAATCTTTTAAGGAGAGGAGACTGCATTAACCCTAATTTTCGGGAATATTCAAAACCTGGACGAATAGTAATTTTATGGGTGGATGAGAAATTTTTGCAATCACGATATGTACGAATTATTAAATGAAGATTTCGAATTGATATTACGTCTTTACGGTACAGACTAGTGTATGTAAAAGTCATTAGTTTTTTTTTACGAAACCCATTATTTCGAATGGTCAAATTTTATGAGATATCTAAGGAGATCATGGTAAGGCATGGGGTTCCTGTGAGCATTGTATCTGATAGAGACCCAAGGTTCAACTCCGGGTTCTGGAGGAGTTTTCAGGATTGTGTGGGGACCAAGTTAAACATGAGTACTGCATACCACCCCCAATCAGATGGACAGAGCGAGAGAACCATCCAGACCATAGAGGACATGTTGAGAGTATGTGCCATCGATTTTAAGGGAAGTTGGGATGACCACTTGTCGTTGATCGAATTTTCCTACAACAACAGTTACCATGCGAGTATAGGGATGCCCCATATGAAGCTTTATACAGACGAAGATGTTGGTCTCCCTTGTGTTGGGAAGAAGTTGGAGAGCGGAAGATTTTAGGGCCTGAACTGGTCCAACAGACAAGAGAAACTATCGAGCTCATAAGAGGACGGCTGGTAGCGGCCCAAGACAGACAGAAGAAGTATGTGGACCAGACCCGCAAGGACAAAGAATATGAGGTAGGAGAGTTTGTGATGTTGAAGGTATCATCGTGGAAGGGATTGATGAGATTTGGTAAGAAGGGGAAGCTAAGCCCAAGATTTATTGGACCTTTTGAGATCTTGAGACGGGTTGGAAAGTTAGCCTATGAATTGGCTTTACCCCCAAGCTTGCAGCAAGTAGATAATGTGTTCCATGTGTCCATGCTACGACCCTACCATACCGACTTCCGACACGTGATGGAATATGATCAAGTGGATCTGCAGCCAGACTTAACCTATGTGGAGCAACCCGTAGAAATCATGGATAGAAAAGAACAGGTGCTGAGGATAAAGGTTGTCAAACTAGTGAGAGTTTTGTGGAGGAACCAGAATGTCGAAGAATCAACATGGGAACTAGAGAGTGCGATGCGTGAAAAGCACCCCCAACTGTTTTCAACCTGATTCCGGGACGGAATCCTTTTAAGGAGGGGAGGCTGTAAGAACCCTAATTTTTTTAATATTTTCTTTTGTATAATATCATGTGACATTGTCAATTTGGAACCTTTCTAGTCATCCCTGTTGTTTAATGGAATTGATTGTCTGAGAAACTATGTTGTTACATTCACTATGAAAGATAAAAGGAGGATTGTTGAAGGCAAGAATCTTATTGTTAGTAAGATTTATAAAACTTGGGACTTGAGAGTTATTGGAGCATTAAAAGATTTATTAGGAATTATGACGAGGAGTTATGGATATTCGAGGAATTTACACAATTAAGTACTTAAGGAATTACAAGGGAAATCTCTACGTGACAAAATATTATTACGAGGAATTAATTAAGATACGATACGAATTAAAGATTAAGTGACAAGCATTGGTGGAAGAATAATGATACAGGGAATGATATTGCATGCAAGTCCCATGTAAATAAGTAGTTAGGAAAGCAAACTAGTAATACCAAGTGGACAAGAGGAATAGTAACTAGTTGGCATTTCTTTTTCCAAGGAGACAAGAGGGTATGGTGGCCTATACCCTAGACTTGTACCATGTGAGACATATCTATACACCAATACATATCAACTACACTTTATACAATTATTCAACCAAAACAAAAAGCAAAACACAAAAACTCTCCCCCCCCCCCCAAAGAACATAGCTCTCGGCCAAGGCTAAAACAAGGAAGAAAAATTTTTCTTTCTTCCATTTCTCTTCATTCTTAATTCAAGGCAAAATTCCTAGGCACTCTACATCATATAAGGAAGGTATACTAAGAATTCCAACCCTTTTTATCCATTGGTTTTCAAGTTATTAATTGTTAAAGTTCTGATGAATAGTAACAAGGTTGAGTTTTCTTTTAGATCTTGGATTATAAGGATTGTAGGAGCTCATTCAAGATGTTCTTGAGACTTGTAAGGCATACCCAAGGCTCCTAGATACTCAAGAAGGTATAAAAAACCCTAACCCCTCTTGGCCATGTAGTGTTTGTGATGTTTAATGATAGATCCATGTGTATTTGTGTGAATCTTGGACATATAAGTGATGGATGATGTAGATCTTGAGTTTAAGTGTTGTGGTTGTGATTTTTAAGCTTGTGGTTAGTGTATGTATCTCCATGTATGTTATAAAGTATGAACTTGGTGACTTAGATGTTGGTTGTGATGTGGATGTAAGAATCTTGGTTGGGTTAGTGATATAAGCATGCTGAGTTTTTCCCAGGAACTTGAACTGTCTTGTAAGAGGATTTTGAACCCCCAAATCTTGTCCCCTGAGGTCCTAATATATATTGTTGGAAAGGTATTTTAATGTAGTTTCCAAAAATATAAGGTTCAGGACTAGGTGATGTATAGATTTTGAGTTATGGCCGGAGAAGTGAAATGTGTTTCTGGATTCCGGACTGCACTAAATGGTCCCCTTGTGAACCTTGTTTAAACCCCTAAAAATTTATGTAGGATCATGGAAAACTTAGAGAAGCTAGTAAATGCAGTGGTGAAGGCTACCCAAAAAGAATTGGATTAAAATATGTATTTTTCAATTTTATAAAAATGCTAGAGTAAAATTCGCGCAAGGGAAAAAGTCGTTAAGGGAGTGTGATTTAAGGGGTAATGGATATGATTCGGTTATGGTAACCAAATTAAGTCGAATAAGTGACGAGCGTAATCGAGTGATGACATGAACCTATAGTGGGGCTAGAGTGTCATAAGACGAAGTCATTAAGTTAATTTTGTACCCCCTAAAACCCCGCAATTAAAGAGATATTGTTAAGGTACTAACGAACGGTTATTGCTTATGTATAAATCATTCCACTCCGCACGCTCGACCACCCCAACCCTACCAAGGCAAGTTTACTTTTCAAAACTTACATATACAAGGACTTTCACTGTTGTGTTTGTAGTTTTCAATCATATCAAATGTTTATGTTTATCGAAGTATCGATGAAATTGAGATGTATAAGTACATATATGCTTGCACCCCTTGAACTTAGAATGAAGTGTTTTCTTCGGACAACGACTCTAGCAATAGAGGTCGTAACGGTCCGTATATACTATTGACCGGGGAGCGGTATATTATTATATCGTAATTAAATTGCGAAAACCCGAAGGGTCATTCGGGGAGTATCGTATACTCAAGTAATTATTTTTATATATCTTCGTAAATACTCAAAATATCTACCTTGGATTAAAAGCTTATTTAATTAAATAATTATTTTATTAATTATTAATATTAAATCTTAAAATACTATTTATTAATTATTGTTCAATATTTTAAAGACAAAGCTAATCCAAGATACCTTTGGTACATTCAAAATCGAACTCTTTCGAACTCAAAACATTTTCGAAAACCCCCGATCAGGTTTGCTTCTTAGGTGATTTCAAGAATGTAAGAACCCAGATTTTGGGTGGAATTAAAACTTTTATGTATTTAATGATGTAAGAATGAATAGTGGATACGGCTACAATGTAATAATTGATATTTGGGAAAGAATGAATGGAATTCGACTTTATTATGTTTATGTCTTGAAGAATGCTAAAGGGTGACAACATAGGTAAGAATAATCTATCTTCTAAGGGAATAAGATATGGCAACTTCAAGCAAGAGAATACTCTCATGTCATCCAGATCGATAACGATTAATCCAGTAGTTCCGTAAAAAGGTTAAGGAACGATCGAAAGAGAATACGGACAATTATACAACCCTAAGAGAACAAGTAAAGAATACAGAATGAATAGTGTTTTGGTGGGAGTATATAATAATATGAGACGACACTATATAAAAGTATTCGGAACGGATTTCCGAGTTCGTATTAGTGATCCAGGGGGAAAATAAGTGTATGTAAAAGCTGTCGGATTCTGAAAAACCGCACTTTTATTTTCTCCGAGAGTTCCCTGGACACTGATAGCCTTAAGTATTTAACGAATGGATTAAAGGAATATAAAATGGAAAGTTAGAATGAAAGATGGAGAATGAAAGTATTAATATTAAAGAGGATTCCCGGTAAACCCTAATTAGAAATCCGTGAAATATTCTCACGAATGATCAATCGAAACGGGTAATAACCGGACACAGAAACAAGCAGAGGAAGCAAGAGTCTTGTGCAAGCTACTAGTATAAATATCTAGTAACTAAACTAGAAGCAAGGAACTAGCACCTTAGAGGAAGAACTAAGTACTTAACAAGTAACTACCTAGTTAAGCTTTAACCACCATAAAACCAACACATGTCTTGCCATTTGATCATCCAACACCTCATCACTTTAATAAAGTGACTTTTACAAGATATTATGTTGTAAGTGGATGAGAGTGAATGAGATTAAAACACAAAAAAATCAAAAGAACCAAGCAACTCTCTCCCCCCCCCATTTCAAGACCATTCGGCCTCACCCTTAATTCCAAATCCAAACTCCACCTTCCCACCATTGTTTGTTCTTGAAATAATTAAGGTGAGTCTTACATTTCGTAAAACTTATCTCCTCAAAATCTTAGCTTCAAACTCATCCTTTTCCATTTTCAAAAAAATCAAACAAGAGGAGGGTGAATAGTGTTCATCAGGTACTAACTTTGTTTTCTTGGTTTTTCATGGTTGATCTAGCAAGCATAATCACTCCTAAGGACCATACAAGGCTTAGTAAGGCTATATCACTATCTAAGGAAGGTATAAAGCTCTTGAAACCCTAACCCTTGTTTGAGATTTAAGCATGTTTATGATAGTTATAACTTAGTTATGGTTATGTTAAGATTATAAGCATGATTATGTATGGATTTTTGGATTAATGATGTAAATAGCTAGATGAACGGAAAGGCATTGCTTGGCCTCAGTTCATGTATATAAGTCATGTATATGTTGTTTGGGTTGGATGCTATGTTTATGGGAAGATTCGAAATTGGTAGATATTCGATTTACAGCCGTTATAATGCCCGATTTTACAATACCATGTTTTGTATGCCATTTTCCATGTCGAACCCCTACTGTCCAGAGACCTTATCTGTATGATAGGATAGGTAATGTTCTAAGCTTCGTTTTGATATAAAGATCACGTGAAATGGACTTACGGTTTAGGATTTATGACCAAATTACTAAAAGTAGTTCGAATCCGTAAACGAAAGTTCGTAACTGAAATTGAACCCTCGTAAGCTATGTAACGTCATGGCGAATCTTGGTAAATAAATACTAGGGGTAAGAAGGAAGGTGTGAAAGAAAACCGTATGTCAAAAAGAGCATTTTTCGATTTATTAAAAATGTTCGAGTCAAGGTTAAACGCGAACGAACCCCTAAAAGACGACTCTTTTATAACTTTGGTAAAACACTTAGAAAACGGGCGATAAAACTCGGAGTATAATATTGGTTCGTAACGATCAACCTTAGAACTCATATGACTCAAGTATGTCCCAAGTATAAGTGCAGTGACATGTCGTATTAACGAACGAATGTCGGGTCAGATCAGCGATAATAAGTAATCCACTAAAAGGGGTATAACGAGATAATTCGAGAACGTGTTTCGATTTAAGTATAACTTAACTTTTAATATGTTAAGTGATTAATCCCGAATGCCTTGGCTATTTATAGATCACCAAGCTGAACCGGGACCCGCTACCACTACCCCTTACCGTACTCGACTACCAGGCAAGTTTCAATTCCCTTCTTTTAGGCTGTTGTTGTGATTGAATAAATATATATATATGATTGCTGATATACATATGTCATTGCATGCATGCCTACTTTCAAGTTGAATTAATATACTTGTTCCCTGAATGTTATTGTTGGCTTATAAGCTAGATAGTTATATATCAGTTATAAGCCGGGTATTGTAAGACCCTCATAGAAGGGCGTATACATCTTATTAATCAAATATAGACCGGGAGTCAATATTCCTTGATATATCGAGATTACCTCGGAGGAAAATATTTAAGTAAATATTTTCTATTATTTGGGTGACGAATATTATTTGAATATTCGTTCGAGACTAATTATTTTAACGATCCTTACTTCAAATAATTATTTGAACGTAACTATTCGACGAATAATATTTTTAATATTCATTCATAGTCGAATTATTTATCGATTATTATTTCGAATATTCTTCTAAAGGTTGGACTACTAAATGAATATTATTTGGATATTCATTTAGAATATTATTCATTAAATGAATATTATTTGGATATTCATTTAGAATATTATTCATTAAATGAATATTACATTTGAGTATTCATTTAAGATAGTAATTACCTGTCGAATATTATTTTAATGTTCATCTGAAACTTGATTTAATTATCGAGTCTTATCTCGAATATTCCCTTAAAGCTTGAATTACTAAATGAATATTACCTGATATTCATTTAGAATATTATTCATTAAATGAATATTACTTTATCAATATTCATTTAAATTCCTAATTAATTATGAATATTATTTTGAATATTCATCCAGGGTTCTATTTAATCATCGAATATTATTTTAAATATTTAAATATTTCTTTCAGGACTTATTAAGTAATGAATATTATTTTGAATATTCATTTGATTATTTAATTATGCAATAAATATTCTCTCGATATTTCTTCAAGAATTATTTGGGAAATACTCTGATTAAAGATATTCTTTCATATTCCTAAATAATCTGTAAAATATTTTAATTCAATAAATATTCTCTGGATATTTATTCCATACTTAGAATAACCTCGATAAGGTTTATCTTCTTCGATTATTACAGAAAATATCTCGGAGTCATATTATTATTAATCTTATATCAAGAAAGGTTCTCAGACATCATTCTTCTTTGAGTCTATCCCCTTAATAATAAGGGAACCTTACTTGGAAAATGTTATTTATCTTGTCGACTTCCCGGTCATAAAGTATTCCCTTCACTCGCAACTCGGGTGCTGTTGACTTATTAAGTCGTTGCTTACCTTCTCATCTTTCGAAGGGTAAGATTACTGGAACAAGTTGATATCCGTTACCAAGTAATAGCTTGGGAGTTATTGGTAAATTTTCCTTTCCAACTAGATACGACTACTTTGTGGAGTCTTATCAACAAGTATTATACTTGGGGAAAGGGGGACGAACGTTACATTCAGAATCATGAATTTTATTTGAATTAGGAGTCGTGTAAGAGGCCGAGTAGCGCCGGTCCATCCCCTTTGGCCCAACCGTTGGCCGGGGAGAGCTAGTAAGGCGGTATACAAGTAAAGCCGTCAGTTCTTCCTTCTACCGGTAGTAAATCTAAATTGAGCTGTACGATCTCGACTGATCATCAAGATTGGAACAGCGGGCGCGGTGAATACTCCATCATTGGTTCATCATCCAAATTTATTTATTTCCTGCAACATGATTACTGTTGGCAGAGTTGGAAAAGTGTCATAACTGGAATTGCAACCTTTTCTTGCAAGTTCCTCTTCTTAATAACAATAAGAATATCTCGCTTACTTTGATGTAGCAGATATTTCTTCAAACAAATACTTTCAGTTACCTTGTAACTTCATCGTTCATATTATACTGGCATCATTTCCGTAAATGCATGGCATATGGTTTGAAAGATAACTTTGAACTGTTTTAAATTATCGTTCAGTTATGTATTTGTTGGTGGGCTTTCGCTCACCCTTGCTTTGTTTATATTATGTCACAACAACAGCTAGGACAGATGGCTCGCGTCAGGCGCACTCGGCGCAAGCAGGTTACCCGACCCACCGGACTACCCGCTGAGATGCTAGCCGCCATTGCTGAGGTAGCATAGTTAGACAGCTTTTGTTTCCTGTTTAACTATATGTATAATTAATGTAATCAACGGAAAAACTTTTAAACCTATGATGTTATCCTTTTGGGATTGTAATAACTTTTATTCGTAACCCCTTTAATGTAAGACTTATTTCAATTTCATCTCTGGGACTATAACTGTTGTGTGTGTGAGTGGTAATTATTGTGGGGTCACAGCATGTGATTTATTTATTGTGGACTCAAGTCAAGTATTATGAATGGATGTAAGACCGTAACCACCAGATCCCTGACCCCGGATCTGGGGGTGTTACAGAGATGGTATCAGAGCGAGAGTTATATATCCCAAGAGATGATACGACGTTATATAATAATAAATTCAATAATATAATAAGAACCCTTGCCAGGTTCACCTAAAACCCTTACGGGAACTTTTTAAGTATCATGATAGTAACATAGTTCGTCTTGTGTAGGCGAGCGACTTGTCGGCCCAAGAGGCAGCTGCGAGACAGCATGATGAGGACATGTTCCGGACTAGGGACCCATACTATGAGCACTTGCCTGAGGAGGATACTGAGCCTGAGGAGGAGGACGCTGAGGAGGTCCAGGTTGATGCTGATACTGATGTGATCGAGTCTGAGGAGGAGGACCCTGAGGAGGTCCAGGATGATGCTGACACAGATGTTGTTGAGATTGAGGGGGAGGAGGACCCGGAGGGGATCCAGACAGGACAGGATGCTGAGTTAGTGGTTGAGGATGATGATTATTGGGTTGTGACTGAGATCAGGACTTTAGGAGATGACACTGACATGACCACGGATCAGGTGGTGCCGGTAGATGAGGGTGTTGAGGGAGATATAGATGAGCCAGTAGTTGGTGCTGTAGGGAGTTCTGGACATTCTGTGCCACTCCTCCCTGTTGAGAGAGCCCCTACCCCACCACCACTACCTGTGAGCCCGTACCCCGACGAGTTTGAGGAGCTTACCCCAGAGCCCCAGCAGACAGAGACTGCCGCTCCAGCTGAGCCATCCACCCCACCTCATGCCCCGATAGGAGGAGTCCCAGTATGTGTTCATAACTTGATTGTGAACGGGCTTTATAGAGAGTTGTCGGTGGCAGATGCCAGGTTGGCAGAGTCTAGGAGTGAGTTAGCAGCAGAGAGAGCCGCCCGGATGAGGTTGCAGGGCAGGAGGACTATCAGTGACAGAGTTGGGTATAGGGCTGTGACCCGCATCGAGCTGAGGGCTCGGGTGAGGGTGCGACAGTTGCCTACTGATGGGCATGGTAGGGTAGACAGAGCAGAGGCTGAGGAGGTTTTCCGCATCACCATGGGGAGGGTTCGGAGGATGTTTCGTCGTGGCGGCTGATTTCAGATGTAGTGATGCAGTGGTCTAGTTGTCTAGTCATGTACGGACATAGTAGTGCCGGCTTTTGTAGGGATGGTTTTCTTGTACTTGTTTTCCCTTTTTGCAGACTAGACAGATAGACAGCGTATTTCACTTTTGACTTGTTGTTGTTGTTAGGATGGTTGTACTTTAAACTATCGTTGTAACTCGGATGTTGTACCTTTTCGGTACATGGTATATATTTGTTTCCATTTCAGTCATTACAATTTGTTGGGATGTGATCACGAGTTTATTAGCATATGTATTACTTTTCGATTAAGTTTCCATGAGATATAAAACTGTGGGATTTTAAACCCAATCATGTAAAGAATTATGCAAGGAAAAATCCTTTAAAACAGGTAAGTGAACCTAATGTATAATTTTCCAAATTTTCAGTAAAATGCCTCCAAGACGAATGGGCACTAGGGCTAACCCCCGAGAATCTACTGACCAAGAGAGTCACAACCAACACGAGGAAAACCGTGAAAGTAGTGAGGAACAAGATCAGGACTATAATGAGCAAGAAGATTCCCAGTATGGAGCAGAGGATGAACCCCTGTACTCTGAAGAATTTGAAAGGGAAATAGAGGGAGGAGAAACTGAAGTAGAACAGGAAGGGGAGAACCAGGGCGGAAACCCCATGGGCCAGTTTATGGATCTACTTAGGCAGAATTTGAACCAATACCCCCAACCACCACCAGGCAACAACACTTCAGTGGCAAATTCCTTTAGGGCCTTTAAGTCCCTTAAGCCCCCAGAGTTCCACGGATCGGCTGATCCCGTTGAGGCGAGGGCCTGGATCAAGGAAATGGAAAAGTCTTTTGAGATTCTGAGTATCAATGAGGCTCAGAAGACTGTTTTTGCTACTTACCTACTAAAGGGAGAGGCCAATTATTGGTGGGAAGCCAAGAAAAACATGGAGACTGATGCTGTCATAGCCTGGGAAAGGTTCAAACAATTATTCCTGGAGAAGTACTTCCCGAAGTTCATGAAAACCCAGATGGAACTTAAGTTCTTGGAACTGAAACAGAACAATATGTCAGTGGCGGACTATGAGGCCAAATTTACTGAGCTATCGAGATTTGTGCCAGAGTTTGTAGACACAGAAGAAAAGAAAGCTAACAGGTTTCAACAAGGGTTGAAGCAGTGGATCCAGAATAGGGTGGCTGTTTTAGAGATTACAGATTATGCCACCTTGGTGCAGAAGGCAACCATTGTGGAGGCTGGTAGTGATCAGATGCAGAGAGAGAGAGAGAAAGGGGGGATAAAGAGAAAGCATGTTAGTATGGGCGGAAGATCCGCTGGAGGAAAACCCCCAACCAAGTTTAATCGAGGAGCGGTTTCCCTACCAGGGAGGAATGTAGGGTTTAAACCATCTGCGAGTGTAAGTGTGAGCCAGGGCGGCCATCAATCAGGAATGTCCCGTTCCAACCCTTCTCGACCTCCATTGCCATTGTGTGCTAATTGTGGGAAGAGGCACTCCGGGGTGTGCAACCTGAAGCAGATAAACTGTTATAAGTGTGGGCGATCTGGGCATTATGCTACCGCTTGCACCACGGTCATCCCTAACAGCACAACCTGTTTCCAGTGTGGACAGCGAGGGCACATGAGGAAGGATTGCCCAAAGAGCAAACCAGCAGCATCAGGAGCAAGCAAGGTTGCCTCAAATAGGCCACCAACTGCTAGGACTTTTAATATGTCAGTACAAGATTCCGTGAGGGACACAAATGTGATAGCAGATACTTTTTCTCTCAATTCAGTCAGTGCAAATGTCTTATTTGATTCAGGAGCAACTAAGTCTTTTATATCTAGAGATTTTGCGCATAAGTTGAAACTTAAAACCCAGCCACTAAGAGATTCCTTACAAGTAGAAATAGCTAATCAGGAAATCGTACCGGTTAATCAAATTCACCCCGATTGTAAGCTAGAAATAGGAGGACGATCCTTCTATGTCGATTTAATTCCTTTTAAGCTAGGGGAATTCGATGTCATTTTGGGTATGGATTGGTTGTCTCGCAATGATGCGCGGATAGATTGTAAAGGGAAAAAGGTTAAGTTGAAAACCCCAGGGAAGAAAGAAATAGTGTTTAAGGGGATGCGACAGACCCAGAAAATTCTGACCATGGCGCAAACCAAGAGATTGTTACGAAAAGGGAACGAGGCTTATTTAGCCTACGTTATAGATACTCAGAAGGAAGTGCCAAGATTGCAAGACATTCTGGTAGTTAATGAGTTCGAGGACGTGTTCCCGCAAGATCTTCCCGGACTACCACCTGATAGGGTAATTGAGTTTGCCATCGAATTAGCCCCGGGGACGGCGCCAGTTTCGAAGGCACCGTACCGACTAGCCCCAGTAGAAATGAAGGAGCTAGCTAAACAATTACAGGAATTGTTGGATAAGGGCATGATAAGGCCCAGTGTGTCGCCTTGGGGCGCACCAGTGTTGTTTGTTAAGAAAAAGGATGGAAGTATGAGGTTATGCATCGACTACAGAGAATTGAACAAGCTAACCATAAAGAATAAGTATCCATTGCCCAGGATAGACAATTTGTTTGACCAGCTAAGAGGAGCTGAATACTTCTCTAAGATTGATTTGAGAACGGGATATCACCAACTGAAGATCAAACCTGAAGATATCCCGAAGACTGCATTCCGCACCAGATATGGACATTATAAGTTCTTAGTTATGTCATTTGGATTGACCAACGCCCCAGCAGCCTTCATGGACCTAATGAATAGAGTGTTCAAGGAATATTTGGACAAATTCGTGATAGTTTTCATTGATGATATTCTCATCTATTCAAAGACAGAGGCAGAACACGCTGAACATTTAAGGATAACCTTAGAAATACTCAGGAAAGAGCAGTTATATGCCAAGTTCTCCAAGTGTGAGTTTTGGAAAAATGAGGTACAATTCTTAGGGCACGTGATCAATAGAGAAGGAGTGTTGGTTGACCCCTCCAAGATAGAAGCAGTTTCAAACTGGGAACGGCCAACTACTCCAACCGAGGTTAGGAGTTTCATTGGACTGGCCGGATATTACAGGAGATTTGTCCAAGACTTTGCGAAAATCGCAGCTCCATTAACTCGACTTACCCGTAAAACCGAGAAATTTGAATGGACTGAGAAATGCGAGAAGAGCTTCCAAGAGTTAAAGAAGAGGCCGGTGACAGCCCCAGTGCTGGCATTACCTGATGGAAAAGGAGATTTCGTGATTTACAGTGATGCTTCGCATAAAGGACTGGGATGCGTGCTTATGCAGCACGGCAAGGTAATAGCGTATGCGTCTAGGCAATTGAAGGATTATGAAGTCAGATATCCCACGCATGATCTAGAACTAGCAGCCATAGTCTTCGCTTTAAAGATTTGGAGACACTACCTGTATGGGGAAAAATGCGAGATTTACACAGACCATAAGAGCCTCAAATACATTTTCACTCAGAAAGAGCTTAACATGCGCCAGAGGAGATGGTTAGAGTTAATCAAGGATTATGACTGTGAAATTCGCTATCACCCGGGCAAAGCCAATGTGGTGGCTGACGCCCTTAGTCGGAAAGAGAAGCTCAAGATGATAACTTCAGAGAAAGAGCTAGTGAAGGATTTTGAGAAGTTGGAAATCGAGGTTAAGTTACCTGGAGAGGGCCAAGAAAAGTTGATGGAAATTAGAATCCAACCTCCATTGCTAGAAAAGATTAGACTGTGCCAGGAACGGATGATGGAGGAAGAAAAGAACTCCACAGAAGAGCTAATGACCGGGGAGGAAATTAAGTGCGAAAGAGACAAGGAAGGGATCATGAGGTACACATACAGGATATGGATCCCAAACGTTCAGGAACTCAAGAATGAGATTTTAAATGAGGCACACAACTCAAGATACTCAGTGCACCCCGGTAGCGCCAAAATGTATAGGGATTTGAAGGAGTATTACTGGTGGCCCAATATGAAAAAGGACGTAGCAGAGTGGGTAAGCAGATGCTTGACCTGCCAACGAGTGAAGGCAGAGCACCAGAAACCCAGCGGACTTCTACATCCCTTAGAGATTCCAGAATGGAAATGGGAACATATAGCCATGGATTTCGTAGTAGGTTTACCAAGGACCAAGGCTAATCATGACGCCATATGGGTAATTGTAGATCGACTGACGAAATCGGCTCACTTTCTCCCGATCAACGAAAGGTACACGGTCGACAGACTAGTGGACATCTACTTAAAAGAGATAGTGGCGCGACATGGAGTCCTAGTCGCAATAGTATCCGATCGAGATCCTAGATTTAACTCCAGGTTTTGGAGAAGTTTTCAAGAATGTGTAGGGACCCGGCTGAACATGAGCACAACCTACCACCCCCAGACAGATGGGCAAAGTGAAAGGACCATCCAAACGCTAGAGGATATGTTGAGAGTCTGCGCGATAGACTTCAAGGGAAGTTGGGATGATCACTTGCCATTGGTTGAGTTCTCCTATAATAACAGTTATCATTCAAGCATTGGGATGCTACCTTATGAGGCCCTTTATGGAAGAAAATGTCGATCTCCCTTGTATTGGGATGAAGTTGGAGAGCGAAAGATGCTCGGGCCCGAAGTGGTCCAACGAACTAAAGATGTAGTAGATCTAATCAGAGGACGGTTGGTAGCAGCCCAGGATCGACAAAAGAAATATGCCGACTTAACTCGGAAAGGCAAGGAATACGAAGTAGGGGACCTAGTGTTCTTGAAAGTGTCACCTTGGAAAGGTTTAATGAGATTTGGGAAGAAAGGAAAGCTGAGTCCCAGATACATTGGACCATTTGAGATCTTGAGACGGATTGGGGAACTAGCTTATGAGCTCGCATTGCCCCCGAATCTACAGCAGGTGCACAATGTGTTCCATGTTTCGATGCTGAGGAAGTATAATCCGGATGCTAAGCATATTGTAGAGTATGAGCAAGTGGACATGCAACCAGACCTGACCTATGTGGAGCAACCTGTGGAAATCATAGACCGGAAAGAACAAGTGCTCCGAAACAAGGTCATTCAGCTAGTCAGAGTTCTGTGGCAGAACCACAATGTAGAAGAATCCACCTGGGAACTTGAAAGCGCAATGCAAGAGAAGTACCCCCACTTGTTTTCAAACTGATTCCGGGACGGAATCCTTTTAAGGAGGGGAGAATGTAAGAACCCAGATTTTGGGTGGAATTAAAACTTTTATGTATTTAATGATGTAAGAATGAATAGTGGATACGGCTACAATGTAATAATTGATATTTGGGAAAGAATGAATGGAATTCGACTTTATTATGTTTATGTCTTGAAGAATGCTAAAGGGTGACAACATAGGTAAGAATAATCTATCTTCTAAGGGAATAAGATATGGCAACTTCAAGCAAGAGAATACTCTCATGTCATCCAGATCGATAACGATTAATCCAGTAGTTCCGTAAAAAGGTTAAGGAACGATCGAAAGAGAATACGGACAATTATACAACCCTAAGAGAACAAGTAAAGAATACAGAATGAATAGTGTTTTGGTGGGAGTATATAATAATATGAGACGACACTATATAAAAGTATTCGGAACGGATTTCCGAGTTCGTATTAGTGATCCAGGGGGAAAATAAGTGTATGTAAAAGCTGTCGGATTCTGAAAAACCGCACTTTTATTTTCTCCGAGAGTTCCCTGGACACTGATAGCCTTAAGTATTTAACGAATGGATTAAAGGAATATAAAATGGAAAGTTAGAATGAAAGATGGAGAATGAAAGTATTAATATTAAAGAGGATTCCCGGTAAACCCTAATTAGAAATCCGTGAAATATTCTCACGAACGATCAATCGAAACGGGTAATAACCGGACACAGAAACAAGCAGAGGAAGCAAGAGTCTTGTGCAAGCTACTAGTATAAATATCTAGTAACTAAACTAGAAGCAAGGAACTAGCACCTTAGAGGAAGAACTAAGTACTTAGCAAGTAACTACCTAGTTAAGCTTTAACCACCATAAAACCAACACATGTCTTGCCATTTGATCATCCAACACCTCATCACTTTAATAAAGTGAATTTTACAAGATATTATGTTGTAAGTGGATGAGAGTGAATGAGATTAAAACACAAAAAAATCAAAAGAACCAAGCAACTCTCTCCCCCCCAATTTCAAGACCATTCGGCCTCACCCTTAATTCCAAATCCAAACTCCACCTTCCCACCATTGTTTGTTCTTGAAATAATTAAGGTGAGTCTTACATTTCGTAAAACTTATCTCCTCAAAATCTTAGCTTCAAACTCATCCTTTTCCATTTTCAAAAAAATCAAACAAGAGGAGGGTGAATAGTGTTCATCAAGTACTAACTTTGTTTTCTTGGTTTTTCATGGTTGATCTAGCAAGCATAATCACTCCTAAGGACCATACAAGGCTTAGTAAGGCTATATCACTATCTAAGGAAGGTATAAAGCTCTTGAAACCCTAACCCTTGTTTGAGATTTAAGCATGTTTATGATAGTTATAACTTAGTTATGGTTATGTTAAGATTATAAGCATGATTATGTATGGATTTTTGGATTAATGATGTAAATAGCTAGATGAACGGAAAGGCATTGCTTGGCCTCAGTTCATGTATATAAGTCATGTATATGTTGTTTGGGTTGGATGCTATGTTTATGGGAAGATTCGAAATTGGTAGATATTCGATTTACAGCCGTTATAATGCCAGATTTTACAATACCATGTTTTGTATGCCATTTTACATGTCGAACCCCTACTGTCCAGAGACCTTATCTGCCATGATAGGATAGGTAATGTTCTAAGCTTTGTTTTGATATAAAGATCACGTGAAACGGACTTACGGTTTAGGATTTATGACCAAATTACTAAATGTAGTTCGAATCCGTAAACGAAAGTTCGTAACTGAAATTGAACCCTCGTAAGCTATGTAACGTCATGGCGAATCTTGTTAAATAAATACTAGGGGTAAGAAGGAAGGTGTGAAAGAAAACTGTATGTCAAAAAGAGCATTTTTCGATTTATTAAAAATGTTCGAGTCAAGGTTAAACGCGAATGAACCCCTAAAAGACGACTCTTTTATAACTTTGGTAAAACACTTAGAAAAAGGGCGATAAAACTCGGAGTATAATATTGGTTCGTAACGATCAACCTTAGAACTCATATGACTCAAGTATGTCCCAAGTATAAGTGCAGTGACATGTCGTATTAACGAACGAATGTCGGGTCAGATCAACGATAATAAGTAATCCACTAAAAGGGGTATAACGAGATAATTCGAGAACGTGTTTCGATTTAAGTATAACTCAACTTTTAATATGTTAAGTGATTAATCCCGAATGCCTTGGCTATTTATAGATCACCAAGCTGAACCGGGACCCGCTACCACTACCCCTTACCGTACTCGACTACCAGGCAAGTTTCAATTCCCTTCTTTTAGGCTGTTGTTGTGATTGAATAAATATATATATATATATATATATATATATATATATATGATTGCTGATATACATATGCCATTGCATGCATGCCTACTTTCAAGTTGAATTGATATACTTGTTCCCTGAATGTTATTGTTGGCTTATAAGCTAGATAGATATATATCAGTTATAAGCCGGGTATTGTAATACCCTCATAGAAGGGCGTATACATCTTATTAATCAAATATAGACCGGGAGTCAATATTCCTTGATATATCGAGATTACCTCGGAGGAAAATATTTAAGTAAATATTTTCTATTATTTGGGTGACGAATATTATTTGAATATTCGTTCGAGACTAATTATTTTAACGATCCTTACTTCAAATAATTATTTGAACGTAACTATTCGACGAATAATATTTTTAATATTCATTCAGAGTCGAATTATTTATCGATTATTATTTCGAATATTCTTCTAAAGGTTGGACTACTAAATGAATATTATTTGGATATTCATTTAGAATATTATTCATTAAATGAATATTACATTTGAGTATTCATTTAAGATAGTAATTACCTGTCGAATATTATTTTAATGTTCATCTGAAACTTGATTTAATTATCGAGTCTTATCTCGAATATTCCCTTAAAACTTGAATTACTAAATGAATATTACCTGATATTCATTTAGAATATTATTCATTAAATGAATATTACTTTATCAATATTCATTTAAATTCCTAATTAATTATGAATATTATTTTGAATATTCATCCAGGGTTCTATTTAATCATCGAATATTATTTTAAATATTTAAATATTTCTTTCAGGACTTATTAAGTAATGAATATTATTTTGAATATTCATTTGATTATTTAATTATGCAATAAATATTCTCTCGATATTTCTTCAAGAATTATTTGGGAAATACTCTGATTAAAGATATTCTTTCATATTCCTAAATATTCCGTAAAATATTTTAATTCAATAAATATTCTCTGAATATTTATTCCATACTTAGAATAACCTCGATAAGGTTTATCTTCTTCGATTATTACAGAAAATATCTCGGAGTCATATTATTATTAATCTTATATCAAGAAAGGTTCTCAGACATCATTCTTCTTTGAGTCTATCCCCTTAATAATAAGGGAACCTTACTTGGAAAATGTTATTTATCTTGTCGACTTCCCGGTCATAAAGTATTCCCTTCACTCGCAACTCGGGTGCTGTTGACTTATTAAGTCGTTGCTTACCTTCTCATCTTTCGAAGGGTAAGATTACTGGAACAAGTTGATATCCGTTACCAAGTAATAGCTTGGGAGTTATTGGTAAATTTTCCTTTCCAACTAGATACGACTACTTTGTGGAGTCTTATCAACAAGTATTATACTTGGGGAAAGGGGGACGAACGTTACATTCAGAATCATGAATTCTATTTGAACTAGGAGTCGTGTAAGAGGCCGAGTAGCGCCGGTCCATCCCCTTTGGCCCAACCGTTGGCCGGGGAGAGCTAGTAAGGCGGTATACAAGTAAAGCCGTCAGTTCTTCCTTCTACCGGTAGTAAATCTAAATTGAGCTGTACGATCTCGACTGATCATCAAGATTGGAACAGCGGGCGCGGTGAATACTCCATCATTGGTTCATCATCCAAATTTATTTATTTCATGCAACATGATTACTGTTGGCAGAGTTGGAAAAGTGTCATAACTGGAATTGCAACCTTTTCTTGCAAGTTCCTCTTCTTAATAACAATAAGAATATCTCGCTTACTTTGATGTAGCAGATATTTCTTCAAACAAATACTTTCAGTTACCTTGTAACTTCATCGTTCATATTATACTGGCATCATTTCCGTAAATGCATGGCATATGGTTTGAAAGATAGCTTTGAACTGTTTTAAATTATCGTTCAGTTATGTATTTGTTGGTGGGCTTTCGCTCACCCTTGCTTTGTTCATATTATGTCACAACAACAGCTAGGACAGATGGCTCGCGTCAGGCGCACTCGGCGCAAGCAGGTTACCCGATCCACCGGACTACCCGCTGAGATGCTAGCCGCCATTGCTGAGGTAGCATAGTTAGACAGCTTTTGTTTCCTTTTTAACTATATGTATAATTAATGTAATCAACGGCAAAACTTTTAAACCTATGATGTTATCCTTTTGGGATTGTAATAACTTTTATTCGTAACCCCTTTAATGTAAGACTTATTTCAATTTCATCTCTGGGACTATAACTGTTGTGTGTGTGAGTGGTAATTATTGTGGGGTCACAGCATGTGATTTATTTATTGTGGACTCAAGTCAAGTATTATGAATGGATTTAAGACCGTAACCACCAGATCCCTGACCCCGGATCCGGGGGTGTTACAAAGAATCATCGGTCGACTGATGTCGGACCTCAATTACTCAGTTTTCAATCAAAATCAAGTTTTTAAAAGAAAAAGAAAAAGGGACTCTGGCAGGTGTGGGAACCGTTGACGAACGATTCCCGGGATGTGTAAGCGGCCGTGAGCCAGGCGGTCCATCAATTATTATTTCGGCCTAGGTGTTGCCGAAGGATGATTACGGATGTAGTTTTCATCGAGGGTGATTACGGATGTAGTTTTCACCCGAGGATAGTTACGGATGTAGTTTCTATCCTTCTACCGGTAGAGAAGACCCGCGGATTATTGGACTTGGATGTGGCGACTGATCATCGTCAATCCCTGTCAGGTTTTTATGTTTTCTTCTAGTCCCATCCTCCACTTTGGAAAAATACTCAAACACTGCTTCTTGGGCCTAAGTGCCAAGTTGCCGATAGTGTGGCTTTTGATAAGAAAAATATTGACATCGTGCAGTATCAAGAACTGCAAGATTTTCTATAAAGATTGGCACGTGTTAGTGCACTCTTGCAATTATTTCAAAGAATGAAATGTTTTTGAATGAGAAACCTTCCAAGCTAATGGAAGGAAAGAGGTTTGCAAAGATGTATTCCCGGTACAGTATGTTAACCGTAGAGTGTTTTGCCGAAAATGATATACTCATATGTATATATTTTCAAACTTATGATATATTGAAATAGGAACCTTATAAAGGGTTCATATGTTATTCTTAAAGCTCCTTAGTGAGTATAGATGTTTTATTCAAACTCGGACATATATACTGTCCAATTATGTTTTGAAATCTGAGATATATACCCATATAGTTGGGAATGTTTTCGAAATAAACCACGTTATTATTTTTCAAAATGGTAAACTTGCTGAGCGTTATGTAGCTCATTCTTGCTTTATAAAAACTTTTCAGAAAGAGAAGAATTTGGCCGGTTAACTCCGCAACAGTAGAAGAGGAGTAGAAGATTTACCCCGGAGATGATTTAGTTCCTGATAAATACTACAGAGTAAGTCTGATAGGTTTTCAACTGTAATAGTAAGACTTTTCTTCAAGTGTAGTTGTATAAGTGGAATTGCGTAAGACTCTGATTTGTACAAATGAATTGTAATATTTAGTGGTACTTTTGATTATCGTTTCTGAGGATCTAACTTGTTTGTGCGTAAGATTGAGGTCCGGATGGATGTATTGTTGAGTTGTAAAGTTAATACAGGTATGATATGGTTGGATGGTGATGTGATGACCTGAATCTCTGACCTCAGATTTGGGGGTGCTACAATAATAATACTTTGAATACCCGCATTGTCCTCCCTCCAAACTCTATTTGAATCCTTTAATCCTTTCAGTTGATTATTTCTTTTCCGTCCCGATGGAAAATTATGAAAGAACTTAGAATTTTGATCTCCCTCCTTTAACCAAAATTGCTTTGCTCCTTGTTTCCAATACACTTCTTGTTGCTCCAACAGCTTACAGAATTACCCCCTCACTTCATCATATACTTTTTCAATTGGCCTCGACAATTTTTGATTTTTTGATGCATTTCCTTCACCTTTCCCCCACCCCACTCTTCTAACTTCAAAGTACAATAACTAACTTTCTCCACAATATTAGCTGTGTCTACACTACTCCAACAATTTTGGATCAAATTGAAACACTCCGAATCTCGAATCCACATATTCTCGAATCTAAATCTCTTCCTCTTTGGTACATAAATCATTTTATTCAACTCCAAAAATAGAGGTAGATGGTCTAAAGTCGACACATTTAAAACCTTCACTTCCGCTAAAGGGAAAATATCCTTCCGCCCTTGATTACCTAGCCCTCTGTCAAGCCGTTCCTGAACCCATGAAGCCGTACCCCTTTATCTCTCCCATGTATACTTACTACCCACAAACCCTAAGTCACTTAACCCACAATCACTGACTACCTCTGTAAACCCATCTAACAACGATCTCGAATGAATTCTCCCCCCAATCTTCTCATGAGCAAACATTATATCATTGAAATCTCCGACAACACACCACGGTAAAGATGAATTAGAAGCTAACCTCCTTATTATTTCCCACAATTCACGCCTTTTACTCCTTTCTGGGCATCCGTAAAATCCTGTATATCTTCACCTGCAAATCTGCTCACAAGTTACCTCGAAATCAATGAAATTTTGACCACTCTCCTCAATCTCCACCCCTCCTTTATTCTTCCAAAAAAGTGTGAGACCTCCTCCATGGCCATGTGCATCAACAACCAAGCAACCCATAAAATTAATTATTTTACAAACCCTCTCTACTTTTCTCTTTTTTACTAAAGTCTCAGACAATAAAATTAAATTGGGTCTATGTTGATTAATGATTTCTTTTAGAAACCTAACTGCTCATGGGTTGGCCAGCCCACGACAGTTCCACACTAGAAAACTCATAATGCTAGGCGGGCCTGATCCACAGAGCCCACCATCTTCACATTTTTTGGATCACTAATTTCTTGTACTTGTTCCATCATTTCCCTTTTTTCTGACCCAGGCCCATCTGTCTGCATTTTAATTGGCCAATTATCATTTATAATATCTTCTTTATCCACACGATGCCGCTTTGACTCCAAAACAATATTTCCGCCATCATGTAATTCTCTCTCCAAATCATCTTTATTTAAATTATCGCCTTCCAACAGCCTATCCCCCTGATTTTGCATAGTAACCATAACTGACCCATTATCCCTTCGTAACTCACGCACAACTCCATCAACCTCCTGGAAACTCGCCTTGGTTGTTTTGCCCACTTGCCTGCGAACTCAACCCCTCTCCATTTCCGGCCCAGTTACTCCCACCGTTCATGTTCCGTAACCACCGTGCACCCGTATTCTGTTTAACATTCCAATTTGGTGCCCTCAACCATACTCCGTATGCACGTTCAATCTCCTTTTCTGGATTAGCATAGACAATAGTACAATCTCTCTCAGTATGCCCCAAAATACCAAAAACAAAACAAAAACTCCCTAGTCGTTCATATTTAAAGTTGATCCATCTCCAGTTACCTCCTTCCCATTTTATCTTCATTCTCCTTCTTAATGGTTTCGTAATACTCATTATAACTCTAATACAAACATAGGACTTCCATAAACCATCAAAAATTTGCAGGATCTGTCTTAACGAACTTCCCAATATAATTACCCACACTCCTCAATATACTTTCTGATATAGAACCGATCGGCATATCGTAAACTTGAACCCAGATGTCCATCTTATTTAACTGCATCGAATGTGGATCTTCCGCCTCCGATAACCTTTTAAATACCAGCATATTTTGCTCAAAGGACCATGGCCCTCCATCCAGAACTTTTTGCAAATCCATTACATGGTAGAACACGAACGAATACCGATAGCCTCCCAAATCGTGTATCTCCATCCCTTCTTTTGGCTGCAATAGTGAAGCCATAACATTTTGCACTACCGGAAAATTTATATTCTTTTCCGTTAAGAACTTGCCTATTAACACAAAACTGTCCTTGTTTTTCCGAACTTCCTCTACTCCAACTACGACCCCCCCTTCTTCTTCATCTTCTATCGTTAACTTCGCATATAGATCTTCCAACGTAGCCCTTGATTTCTCCATACTCACTAACGAATACGGTTATTGAAAACAGTAAATGAATTGACAAAAGATAACAAATAAAGGAACTTGTCACATGAACAAGACAAAACTCTCATGTACACAAAATTTTGTACGTAAAATTTTGTTGATTTTTATTCCCTCTTTGATACGGTTTAGTTTTGGGTGAAATGGCAAAATCGTCACTCAACTGAAACTCAACTTGCAATCAGGTCATCGAACTCAAAAAACTTACAAACGGGTCACTCAACTAATTAAAACTTTCTTATCCATCATTAAACTCAAAAATCTTACAATCAGGTCATCGAACTCAAAAATCTTACAATCAGGTCATCGAACCTCCATATTTAAGGTATGTCACTTTCTTTTCGCGTTGCATCAAGGATCAGAATACATTGCCAAGGATGCAGTTTCTAAATATCATGCACGTTTATGTTTTCTGACCCAAATTTTTATGACATCTGTTCCTACCATCTAGAATTTTTTGAATTCTTTGTTCCTTAATACCTTTATCTCTTGGTCATATGAAAAGCATAATAAGTAGCAATCACACTGAGGATGAATTGCATCCATTCATATAGTCAAAGTTTCATGGACAAACAACCCCTTTTATCTTATTTTTGTGCTACTGAAATATATTACTTAACGTAATGCAGGCACGAGAATGTTCAGTACCTGGAGAAAATGAGGCAATTCGTTTTGTTCATTGAAAGAAGTTTAGAGTTCGATGACCTGATTGTAAGCTTTTTGAGTTCAATGACCTGATTGTCAGATTTTTGAGTTTAATGACGGATAAGAAAGTTTTAATTAGTTCAGTGACCTGTTTGTAAGCTTTTTAAGTTCGATGACCTGATTGCAAGTTGAGTTCCAGTTGAGTGATGATTTTGCCATTTCACCCGTTTAGTTTTATATGATAAAACGACCAAAATACCTTGTTTTTATGCTTATTTATTCAAAATATTCGATTTTAAAAATATTAATTAAAATGTCTATTTATTAGATATTTCATTTGTAGTGAAATATCAGAAATAATGCTTTTTATCCAATGATGGAGCATAAGGAGTGATAGTGGAATATCGGATGTTCAGTGAAGTATCCGACCAGATATTTTATCGATAGTGGAGCAGGTTCCTGATATTCCTTTGGGAGTGGCGTGTCTTCCTAATACTAGTGGAATATTTCGTGAGAATTTATGAACATATTTACTGGTATTTTGAGCAATTTTATTGAAAATTAGTTAATTTGAACCTTCACTCATTTTATGTTTTGTATATCTCTTTAATCTTAGAGTTAAATATTCCTACAGGTGGTGGTAGGAATTATTTTCCCAAAATATCCATCTTAAAATTGCTTATTTTAAATTTAAATTGAAACTAAAATCATTTTTGATATTTTAAATATCATATTTCATATTTTATACCATAAATATTATTAGTAATAATACTTAAAAACCTATATAGGTGACTCTAGTGAACTTGAAAAACTTACAGTCAGAAAAAGTGTATGTTATTCTTAAGTGTTAATATCTAAAGATTTGAGAATAAAATATTATAACAAACAATTTTTTTAAAAGAAGAATAGAATAAATTTGTTAAATTCAAATTATATGTGATATGTATTGTGACAGTTCGCATCAAATTTCGGATATTTTTTGAAAATTTGGTTAAGTTCTAATTTTGAATTCGAATAAATCGAAGCCTACTAAATTAAATATAGCCAATTTGGATCATTTACAAGTCCACTACAAATTCATAAAAGATCATAATTTGTTGATGCCCTTACTAATATTACACTGCATCAAAGGTTGCCGCTCGTTTGGGATCCAATAAGAATAGTATCAGAGCCAAAGATTTGAAGATGGATCTTGGAAGTATTGGATTGCGATTATTCCATGTGGAAGGTACTCTTGCGATTGAAAATTTATCAGGGTGTGTCCAAACTCTTATTAATGGTGTTCAAGCGACGGATTCTACGAAATGAATCGCAACGATACAAGATGTGAACATATATATTGTGAAAAGCAAGATCATAAGACTTGTGGTACTTGGTTTAAGGAAAATATTTTTAGATGGTATACATTCAAGTACCACAAAAAAAAAATTTGTTATATATTGAGAAACCAATTAATTCTATTAAAATGTAATTTTTTTGGAATATTTTCAAAAATAAATTTGTACAATTTCACACTATTATGAAATTAAATTAAGATTGTAAAGTTAAGATTGGATCTCGGTCCAACATGACCTAAATCCCACGTCTGAGTACACTAATATTAATTTTCTTATATGTAAGTGTTGTGACCAAAATCTTGCATGGGTTAGATTTAGGCCCATTAAAGGATTAGGGTCCAGACCCATGAAGAAAATAAGTGATCTGATGGGCTTCCAATGGCCCATGGCAGCCCTAGGGGTTACCATGTACAGTGCAGTAAGTGAATATAAGGCATAGGGTTCCAAGGGTAGTCACTTGAGGATAACCTACAGCCTACAGCAGCCACCAGGTAGGGCTTCCGGAGTAGCTTCCATACTTGGGCTACCGGAGGGGCTACCGGAGTCAGTCTACCGGGCGGTACCCCAAGCTTCCACCGGAAACCTGATTAGGCTGCCAATTTGGATAAGGCAGACCTCCTTCTTTTTAGGAACACGTCTTTATAGTTGATTTACACTTCTAAACATATAAATATTCAGTTGTTAGAGGATATATGTCATATATACATGATTAAATCACATATAATCATGATAAATACAAAGGATAATCATCCTACACTCCTAAACCAGCTTGGAAACGTGAACACTTATATCATATACGATTATTATCAGAAATAACAATCATTATCCCACTGGAGAAAGGATAACTCATCATAAACAACCGAGCATATCATTTCAGAACTACCTTCGGGCTTGATCCTCTATAAATATAGGTAGGTAGGCAGTTTACGGGATCTCTTAGGCACTTTCACTCCTTGAGTAGCTAGAGCACATATACTCTTGTATGATAATTCGTAATTAGGGTTCTTGGCAGGCCAACATTCGGCTCTTGAGCTCTAATTCCCGTGAATCCAGTTCGATCCTCCGAGGAACCACCTCTCGTGTTCTTCGAAAACCCCTAGCTGTGAGCCTTTCTAGGTAGCTAGCCATAAATCTCTAGATGTGTGCCTTTCTGGGCAGTTAGACGATCCCGTATTCATTGGCGCTATTCCAGCAATGGCCTTCTTAATTTGTTGTGACAAATTCCTTCCACAACAATTGGCGCGGGAAGGAGGGGCCTCAAAAATTGCCGTTTGGAGGAGATATGGCGAGTGACAATTTCGATAGTGATAAGACACCGTCTCAGGATGGTAATGGACGAAACAAAGGTGACAATGGTGATATTAGCAACAAAGACATTATGGACTATTTGGTCACGATAAATGAAAGAGTTAACAGCTTGGAAAAAGGTTCCGAGAAAATGAAAAGATGGCAAAAGAAGTGTAAGTCGAAGTCAAAAAAGAAGAACGTGACTCCGACAAAGCTGAATTTCGAGTCTGAGGATAATGTTGAGAACAATACAGACTATATTCCATCTGATGAAGAAGAGGCAGGAGATCCTGAGGCAGAAGAGTATGAGGGTGACCAATCGGATGACCCGGAAGCCCAGGGTACTGAAGGCTCACCCAATAGAAGCCTGAGTGTTTTTGACAGAATTGGCAAAAAGCTGACCAACAATGACCTTCGTCATAAACTGGGAAATACTAGAAACAAAGATCAAAGAGATGGTAATGGGGTTTCCCACACTCAGGGTTCCCGGGAACACAGGGAGAGATCCCGCTCGATCCCCCCAAGGAGTAATTCCAGAAGGTCTAAATCTGATGGTGGGAGGAGTTATAGACAAAGTGGCCAATCCTCTGGACATAGGAGCAGGAAATCACGCTCTACCAGGGTCCCTACCAATGAGGGTACCGGCCAGGATTCCAGTTCACACCAGAGTTCGGTTCCCAGGAAGAGTAAGACAGCCTATGAAGATGATGACTCTGGAAGTGATATGTTCTCAGATGGTGAGAATGGACAGTTCAAAATGTCTAATTGGAAGAAAGCTCTGGAAAAAATCAAGGAGGAGAAAAAGTTCAAGTCTGGAGTCATTGCCGGTTCACCATTCTCTATGAAGGTGATGAAGGCACCCTTGCCAAGATTCTTTAAGATGAATACTGATCTGAAGTTTAATGGTAACTCAGACCGTGTTGAGTACTTGAGCCGTTTTAATACAGAGATGGATGTGTATCCAGTGGAGGACTTGGCTAGGTGCAGGTTACTAGCCTCCATTCTGAGTGGGAATTCCCACCAATGGTTTAAAAGGTTGGCTGAAGTATCCATTAAATCCTGGAGGAAGATGGGAGACCACTTTACCTCCAATTTAGGGCTACCGTGGCCTATGCCCCACCGGTCAATACTCTGGCTAATATCAAGCAAGATGAACGTGAGACTTTAAGGCAGTATTTCAAAAGGTTTAATGAGCAAGTGCCTAAGGTAAAGAAGGCTTCCGATGAAACTCTAAAGAATTTCCTGATAGCCGGGGTTATGCCAGGAACCGAATTCTGGAAGGAGTTACAAACCGAAGAGACTGCGACACTAGCTGAGTTCTACTAGCTGGCAAAGTTATCCAAGGATTCCAATTCTAAGGGTTGGAACAGAAATAAGAGGAATCGTTCTTATAGCCCTAAAAATCGGGATTCTAATAAGAGGGTTTTTGGTATTGGTACCGCCGGTGTGGGAGCCCATCATTATGATGACAAGACTGCCCCTATTGCTGTCAATGCATCTCTGTCAAGGATAGGCTTACCCCAAGGTTAAATTTTCAACAGTATTCAGAATATACTCCTTTGACTGTCACAATCGGCCATATTCAATTTGCAAAAGGCTTGGTCTTGGAGAACTTAAAAAGACACGGATTTCACTTCAGTTGGCGGATCGTTCTGTTAAGTATCCATTGGGGGTTATTGAAGATGTGGTTGTTAAAGTGGATAAATTTGTCATACCTTGTGATTTTGTGGTGTTAGAGATGGATGAAGATGTCGAGATACCCATTATCTTGGGACGGCCATTCTTGGCTACTGCTGGCACTACAATCGATGTTAAAGCTGGAAAATTGACATTGAATGTTGGCGAGGACAAAGTGGAATTTGATCTGAATAAAGCAATGAAGATACCTCCTTTTGGAGCAACTTGTTTTACCATTGACATAGTGGATGACATTGTGCAGCTCGAAAATGAACACTTCGTGGGAGCAGAACGGGTGTTAGATGATGTAGTAGAAGAAGAAGCACTTGTTGTACGAGACACAGAAGTTGAGATGGCTTTTACACTTTCAGAGGCACCGCAGGTTGAACTTAAACCTCTACCTGCTAATTTGAGGTTTGTATTTTTGGGTCCTAATGATACATATCCTGTGGTAGTTTCTGCTTTGCTTAGTGATGATGAGCTAGAAAAGTTATTACATGTTCTTCGGCAATATAAATCAGCTATTGGTTGGACAATTCAAGATATCAAGGGAATTAGCCCTGCTCTTTGCATGCATAGAATTGCCTTAGAAGATAATCATAAGCCCGTGATTGAGGGACAAAGAAGATTGAATCCGAATTTGCAAGAGGTGGTGAAGAAAGAAATCACTAAGTTGCTTGATGCTGGTATCATATATTCGGTTCCATACAGTAAATGGGTTAGCCCTATTCATGTTGTGCCTAAGAAAGGTGGGATGACTATTGTTCACAATGAGAAGAATGAGTTGATCGCTATGAGAACAGTAACAGGTTGGAGAGTTTGCATTGATTATAGGAAGTTGAATAACGCTACTCGCAAAGATCACTTTCCCCTCCCATTCATTGATCAAATGCTCGAAAGGTTGGCGGGTAATGACTATTACAACTTTCTGGATGGATTCTCGGGTTACTTTCAGATTCCTATTGCACCCGAAGATCAAGAGAAGACCACCTTTACTTGTCCTTATGGCACTTTTGCTTATCAGAGGCTTCCTTTTGGTTTGTGTAATGGTCCTTCGACATTTCAACGGCTCATGAACAACATTTTCTCAGATTTTATAGGGCGAGACATGGAGGTCTTTATGGATGACTTCACGGTTTATGGTTCTTCTTTTGAATTATGTCTAGCCAGTTTATCAAAGGTGTTGCAGAGATGTACTGAAACGAATCTTGTTCTTAATTGGGAAAAATGTCACTTCATGGTGAAGGAAGGCATTGTGCTTGGGCATAAAATCTCTAGTAAAGGCATTGAGGTCGATAGAGCAAAAATTGAAGTTATTGAAAACTTGCCACCACCTTCATCTGTGAAAGGTATTCGCAGCTTTCTTGGGCATGCTGGTTTTTATCGACGGTTCATCAAGGATTTCTCCAAGTTAGCTTGGCCACTCTGCAATCTTCTCGAAAAGGATCGTGTTTTTGACTTTGATGAAAGTTGTCTTGATGCTTTTAACAGGTTGAAGAAGGAACTTACTTCTGCACCCATAGTTACATCTCCCAATTGGAGCTTGCCATTTGAGCTCATGTGTGATGCTAGTGACTATGTTGTGGGTGTTGTTCTTGGGCAGAAGAAGGATAAGCGGATGCACGTGATAGCTTATGCAAGCAAGACTCTTGATGATGCACAAATCAACTATTCCACTATGGAGAAAGAGCTACTTGCAGTGGTATTTGCACTTGATAAATTCAGATCCTATCTTGTTGGGTCTAAGGTGATTGTCTATTCGGATCATGCTGCGATTCGTTTCTTGATGACGAAGAAGGATGCCAAACCTCGTCTAGTTCGTTGGATTCTTTTATTTCAGGAATTTGATCTTGAGATTCGAGATAAGAAGGGGTGCGAGAACTTGGTAGCTGATCATTTATCTAGGTTGGAACAAGGAGATGGAGAGGTAGGAGGTGAAATACCTATTAATGATAAATTTCCGGAGGAGCAACTTCTAGTTGTGTCTATGTCTACACCATGGTATGCAGATTTTGTGAACTACATTGTGGGAGGAGTTGTGCCTGATAATCTTTCTTATAACCAGAAGAAGAAGTTCTTTTATGATGTGAAGCATTACTATTGGGAGGAACCGCTACTTTACAAAGAATGTACTGATGGAATGTTTCGTAGATGTGTACCTCATGATGAAGTTCCTCATATTTTCAGGCATTGTCATTCTCTAGAGTGTGGAGGTCATAACAGTAGCATGAAGACAGTTGCTAAGATTTTGCAGTCGGGATTCTATTGGCCAACCATGCATCAGGATGCTAGTGACTTTGTGGCTAAATGTGACAGATGTCAACGAGTTGGGAATATTTCGAGGAGGAACGAGATGCCTTTACAATCTATTCTTGAGGTGGAGATTTTCGATGTGTGGGGGATGGACTTCATGGGTCCATTTCCATCTTCTTATGGAAACCAGTATATTTTGGTGGGAGTTGATTATGTCTCTAAATGGGTTGAAGCGATTGCATCGCCTACTAATGATGCTAGAGTGGTGAAGAAGTTCCTAAAGAAAAATGTGTTCACTAGATTTGGAGTGCCAAGGGCTATTATCAATGATGGAGGTTCAAATTTTTTGCAATAAACATGTGGCTGATCTCTTGAAAAATTATGGTGTGACACAAAAGGTGGCAACTCCTTATCATCCGCAAACAAGTGGACAAGTTGAGATTTCGAATCGTGAGCTGAAGTCAATTTTGGAGAAGACAGTGGCAAGTTCGAGAAAAGATTGGTCAACAAAGCTTGATGATGCTCTTTGGGCATATAGGACGGCATTTAAAACACCTATTGGGATGTCTCCATATAGGTTGGTTTTTGGGAAGCCATGTCATTTGCCGGTGGAACTTCAGCATAAGGCGTTTTGGGCGACAAGAAATTTGAATTTTGATCTAAAATCCGCGGGAGAGAAGCGTTTGCTTCAACTTGGAGAGCTTGAGGAGATTAGGCTCCAGTCTTATGAAAATGCTAGTATCTACAAGAAGAAGACCAAATTGTGGCATGATAAGCACATTCAGAAGAAGGAATTTGAGGTTGGGCAACATGTTCTATTGTTTAATTCGAGACTCCGTTTATTCCCCGGAAAGCTCAGATCGCGATGGTCCGGACCTTTTGAGATTGTGAAGGTCTATCCTAATGGGGTTTGTGAGATTACTAGAGAAGGGTCAGATGTATTCAAGGTGAACGGGCAAAGACTTAAGCCATACCTGCTAGGAGAAACAGTGGAGCGAGGGATGAGCATTCTTCGCCTCCAAGCCCCTATCATCGGTTGAGAATCGGCCTCAAGCTAATGACGTTAAACGAGCGCTTCTTGGGAGGCAACCCAAGTGATGTAGTATTTGTTGTATAGAAAAAAAAATGAGTGTTGTGAGTGTGCGAGAAAAAAAAAAGAATATAGGGGTAACGCAGGCTGCGCCTGCGTTACTGTGTTGGGTGCAGTCTGCGGCGCGCAGCCTGGAGTGCAGAATGGTTTGCTGTTTTGCTCGATTTTTTTTACCTGTTGGCTGTTGCTACATATAAAAAAAATAATAATTATCTCCCCAAATTTCTTTTCTCCTTTTTATATTATCATCTCCTAACCCAATCCTATTCCTAAATTAATTCCAAAACCTCCCAAATCTCTTCTAAATTTCTACACCCAATTCTTTTCCAATTCTTTTTCTATTAATTCTTAATTCTATCCTACATCAAATTCAAACCCATTCCAATTTCTCCTTTCCACAATCAAATTTAAATATCACTCCATTATATATATATACACCTATACATACAAACCCAATTCATTCTCTCCATATCTACATCTCTAAAAGTTCAAGCTCAAGAAGGATTCAAGTTTGAGGGAAGTTATACAAGTTCACCTCTTTGATTCATAGTGGGTATTTTTCTTCTCTAATTTTATTTTTCCTATGAATTTGTGTTCTTGTGAATTGGGGGTTTTTTATTAGTCTTGTTATTAGGGTGTTTTTGGTGTGATTTTTGCTTGGTGGTTGTTGGTGGAATTATTGTTGAGTGGGATTTTGATTATTATGGCTCCTAAACGAATGAGGGGTAGTTCTAGTAGGGTGGAGAGATTTTCTTCTTCGGAGGCGGAGGTAGAGTATAATCGATTATTGTCAAGGCCGGTGGCGAAGGAAAGGGGGTTTTTGCCATCTCGTCATTATGGGTTGGTTGAGGTGATTAGTGAGTTACGTTGGGGAGAGATTTGTAAAGCACCTACTCCTGTTCCAGTGAATTTGGTTAGGGAGTTTTATGCGAATGCTAAAGATGAGCAGAATAGTGTGTGTATGGTTCGTGGTAAACGGGTGGATTACAGATCAGATGCTATTCGTCCAATTTTGGGACAACCACCTAAGCTTGTGGGAGATGAAAATTGGGCACTGAAGACTAGTGATGATGTGGATATGGAGGCGATTGTTCGTGAACTTTGTGTTCCCGGTACAAGTTGGAAGTACAAATTGGGAACTAATGAGCCTCTTTCTTTTCTGTCTTCTGCTATGAATAAGTTTACACGAGCATGGTATCTATTTCTTTGTGCCAATATTATGCCTACTTCTCATACAGGTGAGGTCACAGCTGATAGAGCGATTATTCTTTGGGGCATTCTAAAGGGAAAATACATTGATGTCGCCCATATTGTTCAGCAGAATATTCGCAGGTGTTTAAAGTCTAGTGCACTGTCATCGATGCCCATGCTTCTATCATAGTTGGGTTGTGTATGGTTAGTGGTGTTACCTGGGGTGCGGATGAGGAGTTGCAGTCACCTTTGCCGTCCATTGTTGACGTGTCTATTGATCGGATGCCGGAATGGCAAGGCGGAATCCCACATCTTAGGGGGCTTGGGTATGATGTTCGTGGTGCTGGTACTAGTGGTCAGGGAGCGGGCGCTCAGCCACTGGTTTCGAGAGTACCAAGGGTTTTAGATGCTCACTTTAGACGCTTGTATAGGCGTATGGATGCTATACATGCTAGTAACCGAGAGTATGCTGAGGATATGGCTACAGCTTTGAGAGATGCGGGTATTCAGGCCCGGTGGCCCGTTTATGGAGCTCGTACACCTTATCCACCGCCAGATACTGATTCATCCGAGGATGAGGACGAGTAGGTATGTTTTCTACTATCCCTCGTATTTCTTTCCATTCAATGCGGACATTGAATATTTTAAGTTTGGGGGTGGTTTGAGGGATTAGTAGTTGTTGTTGTATATATGTGTTCATGTAGGATTTCATGTTTTGCATATTAGTAGTAGTAATTCATGCATGTATGTTCGTGTTATCTACGTTTGTTTCATGTAGGACATTCTGTTTTTATTTCTGTATACCATGTGAGTTCATTCTAGTTGCATTTTCATGGCATGCATATTTCATGATCCCTTAGAACGAGCTAATTTTGATTGGTAGGTAGGTGTCTAATTGAGTGTGGTAATGATGAATAGAGGGTTGATTTATAGTTTCTATGAAATTGACTTATGTGTTTCGGAAACAAAACTAATTACACAGTCTCATTGGGTGCTTTTGGGCTAGATTAGGGTCATGCTTGTTTGGATGTTTTGAGATTTAATCACTTGTTTATATTTAGAATTTTCGTTATTCCCTTTATGGCGTAGGAGCATTAAAGTCTAAGTTTGGGGGAAACCAGGGATTTCATGCTAGTTGTATTAATTGTTAAATAATGGCTAGGTGTCAAATGGCTAGTAGCCGGCTCATATCCCGAAGGCTTAACATAAGTAAGACTTAAGCTAAACATGACAGGTCTACGGCCTAAAAATGTATGACACTCATTAAGAACTAAAATTAAACAGATCATGGGCATATTAAAGAGAAGCCATAGGGTTAGCCAAGATGCTTAATTCTCTAGGCCCACAAATACCGACACAGGGAATGCGAATTGCGCAAATACCTATTTACGGTTAATTAACACCTCGATGAATCAGTTATGCAAACGTGATTAGAATATAGTTCAGCAAAATACAGAAATATGGCATGTGCATGTGATTTAGACTAATAGACCCTCGGTAAACACATGTGAATCATAAGGTGATTTAAGGTGAGTAATAAGCCCCGGTTAAGCTCAAAATGGATGATCTACAATTGCTTAGCAACCAAAGACAGAACAATGACATCCCTATGTGTATATGAGCATGGAAGTATGAATACAACCATGTTTGAACACAACCTATATAATGACAAGTTTTGCCTAAAAAAACTTACTTAGGGAACGGTGCGAGAAAAGAGATGAACGGATGGGTGAATGCTTCACGCTCGCCAGACAACCTCGTCGGAACTCTCCGCAGCCTTGTGTTTAGTTGAAAAGAGAGAGGGTCTATAAATTATTTGATTAAAAAGAAAAGCAAGAGGTCGTTCATTTACTAATATATGAGGGGTGTGGAAAGAGAAAACCCTTGGGGTACGCCACCTCAGTGAATGAATGCGGCACAGAAAATGAGGCAGGAGGGGAAGCGTGTCCGCGTGGGAAACAAACCCAATTTCAGATTTGAAGAGTCCCAATCTTGTTTTCCTTTTTTGATAATGTTTATCCTATTATTTCGAAGGGATAAAGCAACTGATTGAGCCATTAAGCAATTAAACAATGAGGCTCCAGTTTTTATTAATTCTAATTCTGGCTTCCGTGGCGCAGTCACAAGAATTTTCGAATGAAAATACTAATATTAATTCTTACATTTACGATTATGAGTTTCCAATATTCACACCTCCCGTTGTGTTAAATTGACAAGGCAATGAGAATATGGATTATTATTAAGAAATCCAGAAAATGGCACCCTACGAATAATTGGTTCCCCTTGCACTCAGTACTTCAGGGAACCGGGGGTAGTTGTTGTGACCAAAATCTTGCATGGGTTAGATTTAGGCCCATTAGAGGATTATGGTCTAGACCCATGAAGAAAAAAAGTGATCTGATGGGCTTCCAAGGGCCCATGGCAGCCCTAGGGGTTACCACGTACAGTGCAGTAAGCGAATATAAGGCATGGGGTTCCAGGGATAGTCACTTGAGGATAACCTACAGCCTACAGCAGCCACCAGGTAGGGCTTCCGGAGTAGCTTCCATACTTGGGGCTATTGGAGGGGCTACCGGAGTCAGGCTACCGGGCGGTACCCCCAACTTCCATCGGAAACCTGATTAGGCCGCCAATTTGGATAAGGCAGACCTCCTACTTTTTAGGAATACGTCTTTATAGTTGATTTTCACTTCTAAACAAATAAATATTCAGTTGTTAGAGGATATACGTCATATATACATGATTAAATCACATATAATCATGATAAATATAAAGGATAATCATCCTACACTCCTAAAACAGTTTGGAAACGTGAACACTTATATCATACACGATTATTATCAGAAATAACAATCATTATCCCACTGGAGAAAGGATAACTCATCATAAACAACCGAGTATATCATTTCAGAACTACTTTCGGGCTTGATCCTCTATAAATAGAGGTGGGTAGGCAGTTTACGGGATCTCTTAGACACTTTCACTCCTTGAGTAGCTAGAGCACATATACTTTTCTCATTTTGTGTGATAATTCGTTCTTAGGGTTCTTGGCAGGCCAATATTCGGCCCTTGAGCTCTAATTCCCGTGTATCCAGTCCGATCCTCCGAGGAACCACCTCCCGTGTTCTTCGAAAACCCCTAGCTGTGAGCCTTTCTGGGCAGCTAGCCACAAATCTCTAGTTGTGAGCCTTTCTGGGCAGTTAAACGATCCCGTATTCATTGACGCTATTCCAGCAACGACCTCTTTAATTTGTTGTGACAAATTCCTCTGACAATAGTAAGTAACCAAATAATTTCACTAGTACCAGGATTTTAGGAGTACGGGAGCAAGTCCATGCCAGTTTTGGTCCCATAAAAAATGAAAAATATCATACGAACATGAAATTTAGGGACCGAACAGAAAATAAGACATATATCATGCCGTGCTATAGTAAAATAACGCACTAATTTTTTTTTCCTGATAATGTAAATCATAAGACGTGTAGGCATCTTCCAAGGTACATTCATGATCAATGGAAATTTGGGAATGCAATTTTAATTTTTCAGTTATATAAATTGCTTTTTTTTGTAGTAGGCCTTTATTTTTGTTTGAAAGCTTGTACTTGTACTAGGCCTATTTAAAAAATTGAACTTTTTAAAGAATTGTTTGAAGGCTTCCCATCTATGGCAAATGCTGTTATCCAACATATTGTTTCAGACGCGTTGGATCAACCAACCAACCATTGTGGCTTAAAAAAAATCCCTCTGGCAAAATACCAAAATTGGCCCCCTATTTTCACATTAAAAATCTACTCTACACCTAATACAGAAAATTTTCGCGCTACTGCTTTTGTACTATTTCAAAAATATTTTAAATGATATTTAAAAAATATTTAAATGCATACAAGTTTATGAAAAAAACATGGAAAGGAATTAAAAAGAAAAATGGTACAATGATATTTATTTTTAAAAAGCATCGGAATGGTTAATGATAGTTGTAACTATCGAAGTGGGCTTCAACTGAAATAAATAGGAGGCCCAATTGATTGACCCAATTCGATGGTTTTCAAAATAAAACATGGTTTGTTTAAATGATATTTTAAATATCATTTAAAATATTTTTGATAGTATAGGCCGCGAGTACCGCGGAATTACGTGTAGAATACATTTTTGATGTAAAAATATGGAGCATTTTGGTATTTTGCCTGTATGGCAGAAAGTTTATAAATGCGGTAATTTGCGCGTATGGCAGAATAGGCTAAAACTTATGTTGATTTTTTTTAAACCAGAGGCGTTGGATGGTTGATCCTACAATTGTGGAACACTATAGTATGTTGAATAACAGGTCTATAGCATACATATGCGATAGACCGGAGCCCTTGTTTGAATTAAGAGAGATCCCAAAAGATGGTAGAAGGCTAGGATGGGAGAATCCTTGAGATGTTCATGTTTGTCTTTTAAATTTTTAATAAAAGCCATACAATTTATGCAAGTAGCACTATAAAGGCAACAAAACTGCAAAGTCTAGATGTTATATATGAGCTATATACATGCTAAGCTATTCTTTCTCTTCTTTGGCTTCTCTCGTTCAATCAAAGATCATGCCTGGTAAGCTAGGAGAACAAAATATTAAGCAAAGATCATGCGTAGTAAGCTAGTGGAACATAGTTTTAATTAGCTAAATTGGTGGAACATATGTTATGCCCAAATCTGGCATAATGGCTAGATTGATTTAATTAGCTAAATTGATGGTTCATAATCTATGATGGGTCTGGAAGATGAGGATTGGGTCACTAAAGCCCACTATTGGAATCAGCCCGGTATATCTTGGCAATAATACTTCTATTACAGGAGCACCTCGCGAAGCAGCGCCTCGCTGGCGATGCTTGCAGGAAGATCGCTTCGCTTTGCACCACGCCTATAACTTACAGCGAGATCATTATCTCCTCTTCTCTGGAAGGCTCATGGCCAGACTTAAGGTCGCATGAGTAGCTAGGCACAGGGATCGCTTCGCATGGCCAGACCTCTCAAGGTCGCATGCAAGGGCCCTGATGGATCTTTCATTCCGAATCTATTCATTCGAGATTATGGGCTTCTACAGCTGGATCATGGATCATGAATAGATTTGATGACTTACTGCCACGTCAGCCCTAAACAAGTGGGCTTGGACCTTGGTTTATCTCATAAAACCCTAGCCCGCCTAGGTAACTTGTTGCCCAAGAACTACGTCAGGCTTGATCCCTATAAATAGGGTACGTAGGCACCTTGATACGGATGAGAAACAGTTTACCTGAAAAACACCTATCAAGCTCAGCCACATTCATACATACAAACCCTAATCCTTTGTTCTTCTTTTGTTAGCAAAATATCCGTATTGTGCTCCAATAATCCAGCAAACCTCCAAAATATTGTTATAAAATATTCTCCCTATAACATTTGGCGCTAGAAGGAGGGGGGTAGTCATTGAATTGTGAGAACGATGGTGAGACCCCGGGATCGCATAAGGTGAACAAGGACGATCCCCTGACGAGAGACCCCTCAGAGGACGAGGCGTCCAAGGACAACTCTAAGACTGGGAACAGGGAGGAGCACACCCCCCAGCACAGAGGGTGACATTGAACAGCGAGGTCATGTCTTTTCTAAAAGGCCTCGGTAAGCAGGTGACCGCGGTACATGAAAGGGTCGCAAAGGTAGAGAAGCGCTATAGTTCTAGAGGATCGAAGAGGAATGCAAGGACAGGCGGTAGAGCACCAGGGGAAGGAAGCAAACTTCCCCCTAAGAAACTCGTTGATGACTTCGAGGATGTCCTAACAGATCAAACCAACCGTGACTGGAATGAGGAGGAGGACTCGTTTGGACAGAAAGGGGGATCGCATGACAAGGTCGCCTCCTCTGAGGGGAGATCGGTCAGTGTTTTTGACCGTCTCGGAAAGAAGCTGACTGAGCAAGACCTTCGTCTAAAATTGGAAAAGGTTAATGCGCCTCGTCATGAAGGATCTAAGAACAGAAGTAAGGGCACACATCAACAATTGTCTCCTCGAGATCGCGAGCGGTCATATCGTCGTGATGACAGACCCCCTCTCCCCGTAGAGAGCGTGAGCGGTCCCATCGTCACGATGACAGACCCCCATCTCATCGAGACCAGGAACGATCTCAGTATCTTGAAGAGGATCGTAAAAAGAAGGATCGCAGGAATGACCAGGAGGAGTCCAGTGTCCTAAAAAAGACCCAGTCTCATCATGGAAGTACTGGAGGTAGAAAGGAGGCCGAAAAGGAGGTCAAGGTAGGAGACTATAAGCTGGAGGAGTTGAAGAAGGCCCTGGACGCAATGAACAGTGAGAAAGGAATCTTTAGCACTATAGGCTCGTCATCGCCCTTTACTCATGAAATTCGAACCGCTCCGCTTCCTGCAGTGTTTCGAGGCCATCAGCATGATATGACCTATAATGGCGACACTGATCCAGCGGAGTTCGTGATTCGATTCAACAATGAGATGGATGTTTATCAGGTCTCATTACTAGTGAGGTGCAGACTATTCGCGGCCTCGCTGAGGGGAAGTGCTCAGCAGTGGTTTTCGAAGCTAGGGGCATTGATTGTCATCGATTCTTGGGAACAATTCGTGGACATCTTCATCAAACAGTTCCATTCCTCGATGCTCTATGCACCCCCTGTGTCCACCTTGGCAAACATAAAACAGAAGGAAGGTAAAACCCTTCATGATTACTTCAAGAGATTCAATGCTGAGGTGCCTCGCGTGCGAGGTGCAAATGACGAAGCTGTGAAAAATTTCCTCATCGCTGGAGTGAGGGAAGGTACGGAATTTTGGAAGAAGCTACAAGAACAGACCCCTAGTACTCTCTCTGAATTGCACAAGGTCGCTGAGCCTTTCAAGCGTGTTGAGAAGTCACTCGCAGATTTGAAGAAGAATAATGAAAGGAGTGGCGGTTGGAATAGGAATCGGGGGGTAAAAAGAAAGGACTCCAGGAGTCCAAGGCGAAGACGGGATTGAAGTCGAAGCCCCAGCCCAAAAAGGAGAGACCGCGATCCTTTGAGGCGATCCCCACCGAGATCTCGCTCCGCGAGGGATGAAGACAAGTATATCCCTCTGGTCGCCCCAATTGATCACATTTATGCAGTCAATGAAAACAAGGGGATATTCAAGAAGCCTACACCGATGGGTCTGAAGGGGACCGCAAACACTAGCAGGTATTGTGCCTTTCATGAACAAACAGGGCATGATACATCAACCTGTCGAGAGCTGAAGCAGCAAGTGGATCAGTTAATTCGTGAGGGAAAGTTAACTGAGTGGGCGGTTCGCGAGGTGAAGAAGCATAATCCCAAGTCTGGCCTTGGGTATAATCAAGCCCCCCCACCTGAACAGAACCCAGTCATTAAGGAAAGGGAAGCGCGAGGAGGAAGTATTCATGTGATAATTGGGGGACCCCACATCGGGGGGGACAGCAATAAAGCCAGAGAGAGGTATGCTCGCGAGGCCAGGGAGCGACCCCTCACTAATGTACATCACTTGCAAGAGCGACCCCCAAAGCTCTTTAAGGGGGAAGATACAAACATCATGTTCACTGAGGAGGACGCGAAGTGGGTTCATCACCCTCACTCTGATGCCCTCGTTGTTCGAATTCGTATTGGATCGCAGAATGTCTACAGGGTTCTGGTTGATAATGGGAGTGCTGTGAATCTCCTGACATACGAGGTCTACCAAAAGATGGGCTACGTGGACAAAGATCTTATCCCAACTGTGGGACACTTGTATGGTTTTACTGGAGCCTCAGTGAGTGTCAAGGGTCTCATACGACTTCCTGTTACTTTAGGAGACGAGCCCTGCATCACTACCCAGATCGCAGACTTCATGGTGGTGGATCAACCTTCAGCATACAATGCTATTGTAGGGAGGCCCATACTTAAGGAAATGAGGGTGGTTACTTCTATCTATCATCTTTCCATGAAGTTTCCTACCCCAAATGGAGTGGGATGTGTCAAGGGGGCGCAGCATGAATCACGAGAATGTTACAACAAGGCCCTTAAGTCCGCTGAAAAGGGTGGCATATCTATGGTAGACAGGATGGAAAACGAGGAGGAAGATAGGGCTCGCAAATCGGCCTCACGACCCTCAAATGAATGCAACATTATATCAATTGAGGAACTCCCAGCTGGTTATTTTGATAATTTGGGGATTCAGGTAGAACCAGTACCAGGTGCTTTGATGATTGGAACCTCGCAGCCAGTAATGGTTCTCTAAGAAGGGATTGTTGAAGAGGCTACAGACAGTGATAGCGAGGAGAGCCCAGAGCAGGCCGCTGTACGAGCCCGAAAGGGAAAATGGGTTCGCAAAGAAACATCTACACTGACAGAACTGCCAAATGGTATCACACAGACAACAACTGTTGTTAAGGAGTATGGGCACGCAGGTATCAACCCCTGCGAGGCAGAATCGAGTCAGGCTCGTGAATATGATCTAGACCTGGATCCTCGCATCCCAGAGCATGTGGAACGAGCTGGGGCAGCTGAAGACACGATCCCTATTCTTGTTGATGTGCAGGACCCGTCAAAGGTGTTGAAAATAGGGTCGCAACTTAACCCTGACCTGAGAGAGAAATTGGTCACTTTTCTGAAGGCCAACCTTGACGTGTTCGCCTGGTCGCATGAGGACATGATTGGGATCGATCCTAATGTGATGTGTCATAGGCTCAACTTGGATCCAAGCAAAAAAGGTGTTAGGCAGAAAAGGCGACCCATAAGTGGAGAGCGAGCCGAGGCTCTCAAAGAAGAAGTGGATAGACTACTTAAGGTCGGGCTCGTTAGGGAATCATTCTACCCTGACTGGCTCGCGAACCCTGTCCTCGTGAAGAAGCCAAACGGGAAATGGAGAACATGTGTGGATTTCACTGATCTCAATAAGCATTGCCCAAAAGATAGTTTCCCATTGCCAAGGATCGATCAGCTAGTGGATGCAACAGCAGGACATGCACTTCTCTCCTTCATGGATGCTTATTCTGGGTACAATCAGATACCCATGTACGGTCCTGATCGAGAGCATACCTCGTTTATCACAGATAGAGGTCTCTATTGCTACATAGGGATGCCCTTCGGTCTCCTTAATGCTGGGGCTACCTACCAACGGCTCGTCAATATGATGTTTGAGAAGCAGATTGGGAAGACAATGGAAGTTTATGTAGATGACATGCTGGTAAAATCCAAAGAGGCTGGGGATCACATCGCCCACCTCGCTGAAATGTTTGGTATACTGAGGAAGTACAAAATGAAGCTCAATCTACAGAAGTGTGTCTTTGGAGTTGAGTCTGGAAAGTTCTTGGGGTTCATTGTTAATCACAAGGGAATTTAAGCGAACCCTGCAAAAATAAAGGCCTTGGTGGACATGCGATCCCCAAGAAGTGTGAAGGAAGTTCAGAGTTTAACGGGACGGATCGCAGCCCTTAACCGGTTCGTCTCTAAATCATCAGATAAATGCCATGAATTCTTCAAGGCAATTAAGAAGGTTGGAAAAAACTTTGAGTGGACCCCTCAATGCGAGGAGGCTTTTCAAAACATCAAGGAGCAACTTGGCTCGCCACCAGTATTATCTAAGCCCAAGGACGGGGAGACGCTCATTGTCTACCTCGCGGTGTCAGAACATGCGGTCAGTGCAGTGCTAGTTCGCGAGGAGGGGAAAGTTCAGTATCCTGTGTACTATGTTAGCAAAAGGATGTTAGATGCTGAGACTCGCTACACAAACATGGAGAAGCTAGCCTATGCCCTGGTGCTGGCCTCGCGGAAATTGAGGCCCTACTTTCAGGCCCATAGCATTGAGGTTCGCACAGCCTACCCATTGAGGCAGGTAATGCATAAGCCAGAATCTTCAGGAAGATTGTTGAAGTGGACAGTGGAACTCAGTCAATTTGATATCGAGTTCAAGCCTCGTGGTCCCATTAAAGGTCAGGCACTTGCAGACTTCATTCTGGAATTCCCTCCTCAGTCTGAGGAAGATAAGTTGGCTATCATAGCAATCCCAGAGACCGCATCTAGCGAGGCAAAGAAAGAAAATTCCGCCTCGTGGTGGGAATTATATATTGATGGAGCCTCAAATAAGGAAGGATCTGGGGCTGGTATCGAGTTGGTAACACCAGAGGGTCGCAAAATAAAAAGTGCAGTGCATTTTGCTTTTGAAGCCTCTAATAATGCAGCAGAGTACGAGGCCCTCATCATTGGTCTTAAACTTGCATTGGAGATGAAGGTGGAGAATCTGACTGCATACAGCGATTCTATGTTGGTAGCATATCAGCTATGGTGTGGATGGCTAGCTAGGGGTGAGCAGATTGAGCTGTATCTGCGATGTGCACAAAGATTGGTTAAAAAATTCAACAATATCAAAGTGGTTCACATCAGGAGAGAAAAGAATCAGGGGGCTGATGCACTAGCAAAGTTGGGATCGCGTCGCGAGGCCACCTTACTTGGAATTATTCCACTGGAAATTCAAACAAAGCCCAGTGTGCCAGAGGAGTTTGTTATGGAGATAGCGACCCCAGGGTCGACCTGGATGACCCCTATATGGGAGTATGTGAAAAGTGGAGCCCTGCCTCGAGACAAAAAAGAGGTAAGAAAAATCAAATATCAGGCGGCTCGCTATGTCATCTATGACGAGGTCCTGTATAGAAGAGGGTTCAACACCCCGCTCCTAAGATGTGTGGATGGAAAAGAATGCAATTACATTCTCAGAGAAGTTCATGAAGGAATATGTGGCAATCACTCGGGAGGTAGTTCTCTAGCCCAAAAGATTCTTCGCCAAGGGTACTACTGGCCTACTTTGAAAAGGGATGCTTTTGAGTTCGCTAGAAGGTGTGATAACAGCCAAAGGATCGCTAATTATAGCAACGCTCCTGTCTCGCACCTCACCTCGCTAACGAGCCCATGGCCCTTCGCTATGTGGGGCATTGACTTAATTGGGGAGTTACCTAAGGCCAAGGGAGGTGTCAAGTATGCAGTTGTGGCCGTTGATTATTTCACAAAATGGGCCGAGGCTGAGCCACTTGCCACTATTACCGCAAAGAAACTCAAGGACTTCGTGTACAGGGCAATTATGTGTCGCTTTGGGATTCCTTATCAGCTCATATCAGATAACGGAAAGCAATTTGATAGCAAGGACATGAAAGAATTCTGTGAGAACCTGGGGATCAAGAAGAGTTTTTCAGCTGTGAGTCACCCCCAGACAAATGGTCAAACTGAGGCCATCAACAAAATCATCAAACATACTTTGAAGGCCAAGTTAGAGGAGAGCAAAGGTAATTGGCCTGAAGAATTACCAAGGGTCTTGTGGTCATACAACACGACCCCAAGGACCACAACTGGAGAGACTCCTTTTTTCCTAACATATGGCTGCGAGGCCATGGTCCCTGTTGAAGTGGGCTCCGGGTCGTTTAGAAGGGAACACTACGATCCCGATGCAAACGAGGTGAATCATAGATTGTACCTAGACATGATAGAAGAAACAAGAAGTGAGGCTCAGCTTCGCCTCGCGGCTTACCAACAGAGGACAGCGAGGTACTATAATGGAAAGGTCAAAGCAAGTTCTTTAAAGACAGGTGACCTCGTGCTTAGAAGAGTCATGCCTAACACTAAGGTCCCAGGACATGGTGTCTTTGGTGCTAATTGGGAAGGGCCTTACAAAATCTATGCTACTCTCTCAGAAGGAACTTACTACCTCACAGACATGAAGGGTAAAGTCATTCCGCGAGCTTGGAATGCGGAACACTTACGTAAATACTATCAGTGAAGGCATCGTTCCTGGTAGTTTCTATCTATTTCGCATGAATAAATTCATACAAAATACTGGGGGGTAGTGGTCGTATAGACACCCTCCCTTTATGATGTAATGGCATTGGGCCTCGCCCCACTTACCACTTTTTGGGCCTCGCCCCATTTATCATTTATTGGGCCTCGCCCCACTTATCATTTATTGGGCCTCGCCCCGCTTGTCAACTTGTTTGGGCTTCGCCCTGTTTATCAATACAAAAGTTCAATTTCTCTATGAATTACTTTTTATTGTGCATTTTACTTGCTTGTTTGTTAACATTAACATACTAAGGTCCAAGCCATCTCAACGATGCAAGGATCGCATTTGAAGTTACTGCTACAACAATCTAAGGAATCTAAGCAAAGTCATGCAAATCTAGTACTATTCAAGACAATTCAACATGCAAAGATGAAAAGTAAAGATATAATTTCGAGGCCAAGGTACTAAGCAAGCGAAGCTAAACTACTTGTGCAAATATGTTATGTGCAAAAATAACGAGACAATATTGGATGGAAAAGTTAAAATGCACAAATTCATAAATAAATGGTCGCCATGCGATCCCAGTTCAGTTGATGATCAGAGTTAAGGGGTGATCAGAGTTAAACAAAATAATATTACAAATCGCGAAGCATTCTAAGGGTGCCCGCATCCCGAGTTCAAAAGACTTCATCAAATATAACAAAATTTAAGAAGCAGGTGGATCTTGATTGGCAGTAGAAGTTTCTTTCAACAGCCTCGCTTCTTCCGCTAGCCTCGCCTCTTCCTCCAGCCTCGCTTCTGCAGCGTCCTCCTCAGCGATCTCTTTTTTGAGTGATTCAGCATACTCAGCATTACCTGGCCCCGGCTGATCCCAATCAAAGTCAGGGATCGTTCTGATGAACCCCTTCATGAAGGAGACTTGACCCTGGGCCAGAAATGTGTCCTGAGCAGTGGCCAATTCAGCCTTAACAGCATTGAGGTCGCTTGCCAGCTTCGCGTTCTCATCGGCTGTAAGAACCCCAAATTTTGGATATAATTAAAACTTTTTATTAAGTAATGATAAAATGAGGAACAATGATTCCGATAACAAGGTCACCAGCTCTAATGAATGGTGGTTTCAAAGAACAATGATTGTAATGAATGGATATTGCTTTGGACAATGATCCTGATGCATTGGTATATTGTCAGAATAGAGTAATTCGATGGTTGAGGACCTAGATAAGAATAATCTACCATCCAGGAAGGAGCTAATGGATCCTTGAAGGGAAATGAGTACGTGCATAGTGTTTCCCGTACGTGCATAGTGTTTCCCGTACGTGCATAGTGTCTCCTGTACGTGCATAGTAATTTGGTGGATGAATAGTGATTTTGTAAGTTGGAAAACTTTTCACTCCACCCTATGTACGGGACGTGATATGGATGTTTCGAAGTCATATTAGTAATACGCGGAGGAAATAAGTGAATGCAGAGACGATCGGAATTCAGAAATTCCAAATTCTTTTCGGTATAATATTTGACCGGACAGTGGATTAAATATTATTATAATCCAAGAATTGAGATATTAACTTTGAGGATTTGATATTTTGGGATGTTATTATATTTGATTTAAGAATGAAGGTAGGAAACCACTGAGGAGTGGTTATGGCTACAATGTAATTATTGATATTTGGAAAGAATGAATGGAATTCGACCTTATTATGTTTATGTCTTGAAGAATGCTAAAGGGTGACAACATAGGTAAGAATAATCTATCTTCTAAGGGAATAAGATATGGCAACTTCAAGCAAGAGAATACCCTCATGTCATCCAGATCGATAACGATTAATCCAGTAGTTCCGTAAAAAGGTTAAGGAATGATCGAAAGAGAATACGGACAATTGTACCACCCTAAGAGAACAAGTAAAGAATACAGAATGAATAGTGTTTGGTGGGAGTATATAATAATATGAGACGACACTATACAGAAGCATTCGGAACGGATTTCCGAGTTCGTATTAGTGATCCAGGGGGAAAATAAGTGTATGTAAAAGCTGTCGGATTCTGAAAAACCGCACTTTTATTTTCTCCGAGAGTTCCCTGGACACTGATAGCCTTAAGTATTTAACGAATGGATTTAAGGAATATAAATTGGAAAGTTAGAATGAAAGATGGAGAATGAAAGTATTAATATTAAAGAGGATTCCCGGTAAACCCTAATTAGAAATCCGTGAAATATTCTCACGAACGATCAATCGAAACGGGTAATAACCGGACACAGAAACAAGAAGAGGAAGCAAGAGTCTTGTGTAAGCTACTAGAATAAATATCTAGCAACCAAGTGGCTTAAAGTAAGTAGCATACTTGGAGATGGAAGTAGTACTTAGAAAAACCAACCAATACTTAGCCTTCCACCATCCAAAACATAACACTTGTCTCTCCAAATTGCCTCATCCATGACATCACACTCCACTAACACAACTAGGATGAGATATTATCTATCCAAATTCACTTTATGCAAAATTGACCAAGGAAAAGCAAGAAACCAAGCAAACACTCTCCATTCCTTTCTTTTCTTCAAAGTTTCGGCCAAGGAGCTAGAAAAGGAGGTTCCCACCATTGTTTGTTCTTCTAATTTTTAGGGTAAGTACTACATATCATAGCTTAGATCCCCTAGAAATTTCAGCCTCAAATTCACTTCCTTTCATTTTCAAATAAATCATCAAAGGTGATGATGAATAGTGTTTCTAAGAACTAATCTTTGTTTTTCTTGTTTTCATGGTTGATCCTAGCTAAGTTAAGGCCATCCAAGGGCAATACCAAGCTTTGTGAGGCTATTACATACTACAAGGAAGGTATAAGACTTGAAAACCCTTGCTCTACTTTGAGTTTTAAGCATGTTCTTGATGGATCTAGCTTAGTTATGATTATGTTCATGTTATAAGCATGTTTAGTTAGTGATTTAGTGATTTGATTAACATGATGAGTTTGATACTAAGATCAGTGGCTTCTGGTCTTGTTGGGGTGCTTATTATGTGTATAAGTTGATTAGATGCCCGGTGTGGCTTGGTTGTTGCGTAATGAATTTTAGAACGCTCGATTCGTAGCCGTCGTAATGCCCGATTTTCATTAACACTAAGAAACCGAACTGGTCAGTAGCCATAACTCTCTGTTCTTGGCAAGTTAATGAACCCTACTGATAGATTTTTGAACATAGATCACTTTGGCGAAAGAATCGAAGTATTTTGATTTATGGTTTAGGAATTATGACCAAATTACTAAAAGTAGTTCGAATCCGTAAACGAAAGTTCGTAACTGAAATTGAACCCTCGTAAACTATGTAACGTCATGGAAAATCTTGGTAAATAAATACTAGGGGTAAGAAGGAAGGTGTGAAAGAAAACCGTATGTCAAAAAGAGCATTTTTCGATTTATTAAAAATGTTCGAGTCAAGGTTAAACGCGAACGAACCCCTAAAAGACGACTCTTTTATAACTTCGGTAAAACACTTAGAAAACGGGCGATAAAACTCGGAGTATAATATTGGTTCGTAACGATCAACCTTAGAACTCATATGACTTAAGTATGTCCCAAGTATAAGTGCAGTGACATGTCGTATTAACGAACGAATGTCGGGTCGGATCAGTGATAATAAGTAATCCACTAAAAAGGGGTATAACGAGATAACTCGAGAACGTGTTTCGAATTAAGTATAACTTAACTTTTAATATGTTAAGTGATTAATCCCGAATGCCTTGGCTATTTATAGATCACCAAGCTGAACCGGGACCCGCTACCACTACCCCTTACCGTACTCGACTACCAGGCAAGTTTCAATTCCCTTCTTTTAGGCTGTTGTTGTGATTGAATAAATATATATATATGATTGCTGATATACATATGCCATTGCATGCATGCCTACTTTCAAGTTGAATTGATACACTTGTTCCCTGAATGTTATTGTTGGCTTATAAGCTAGATAGTTATACATCAGTTATAAGCCGGTTATTGTAAGACCCTCATAGAAGGGCGTATACATCTTATTCATCAAATATAGACCGGGAGTCAATATTTCTTGATATATCGAGATTACCTCGGAGGAAAATATTTAAGTAAATATTTTCCATTATTCGGGCGACGAATATTATTTGAATATTTTGAGATTATTTATTTTATCGATCTTTACTTCAAATAATTATTTGAACGTAACTATTCGACGAATAATATTTTTAATATTCATTCAGGGTCGAATTATTTATCGATTATTATTGCGAATATTCTTCTAAAGGTTGGACTACTAAATGAATATTAATTGGATATTCATTTAAAATATTATTCATTAAATGAATATTACTTTTGAGTATTCATTTAAGACAGTAATTACCTATCGAATATTATTTTAATGTTCATCTGAAACTTGATTTATTTATCGAGTCTTATCTCGAATATTCCTTTAAAGCTTGGATTACTAAATGAACATTACTTGATATTCATTTAGAATATTATCCATTAGATGAATATTACTTTATCAATATTCATTTAAATTCCTAATTAATTATGAATATTATTTTGAATATTCATCCAGGGTTCTATTTAATCATCGAATATTATTTTAAATATTTTAAATATTCCTTTCAGGTCTTATTAATTAATGAATATTATTTGGAATATTCATTTGAATATTTAGTTATGCAATAAATATTCTCTCGATATTTCTTCAAGAATTATTTGAGAGATACTCTGATTAAAGATATTCTTTCATATTCCTAAATATTCCGTAAAATATTTTAATTCAATAAATATTCTCTGAATATTTATTCCATACTTAGAATAACCTCGATAAGGTTTATCTTCTTCGATTATTACAGAAAATATTTCGGAGTCATATTATTATTAATCTTATATCAAGAAAGGTTCTCAGACATCATTCTTCTTTGAGTCTATCTCCTTAATAATAAGGGAACCTTACTTGGAAAATGTTATTTATCTTGTCGACTTCCCGGTCATAAAGTATTCCCTTCACTCGCAACTCGGGTGCTGTTGACTTATTAAGTCATTGCTTACCTTCTCATCTTTCGAGGGGTAAGATTACTGGAACAAGTTGATATCCGTTACCAAGTAATAGCTTGGGAGTTATTGGTAAATTTTCCTTTCCAACTAGATACGACTACTTTGTGGAGTCTTATCAACAAGTATTATACTTGGGGAAAGGGGGACGAACGTTACATTCAGAATCATGAATTCTATTTGAACTAGGAGTCGTGTAAGAGGCCGAGTAGCGCCGGTCCATCCCCTTTGGCCCAACCGTTGTCCGGGGAGAGCTAGCAAGGCGGTAGACAAGTAAAGCCGTCAGTTCTTCCTTCTACCGGTAGTAAATCTAAATTGAGCTGTACGATCTCGACTGATCATCAAGATTGGAACAGCGGGCGCGGTGAATACTCCATCATTGGTTCATCATCCAAATTTATTTATTTCCTGCAACATGATTACTGTTGGCAGAGTTGGAAAAGGGTCATAACTGGAATTGCAACCTTTTCTTGCAAACTCCTCTTCTTAATAACAATAAGAATATCTCGCTTACTTTGATGTAGCAGATATTTCAACAAACAAATACTTTAAGTTACCTTGTAACTTCATCGTTCATATTATACTGGCATCATTTCCGTAAATGCATGGCATATGGTTTGAAAGATACTTTTGAACTGTTATACATTATCGTTCAGTTATATATTATTGTTGGTGGGCTATTGCTCACCCTTGCTTTATTATTATATCACAACAACAGCTAGATCAGATGACTCGCACAAGGCGCACTCGACGCGGGCGAGGACGATGAGACTACCAGAGCTGAAGAAGAAGCTATTGGTAGGGTATATTTATTCTTTCAGTACCAAGAATATGGTCTAGTATGACTTATGTAAATGGATGGCAAAGAGTATGTATTTATATTGAAATCCTTTTGGATTGTAAGAACTCATAATGTGATTAATAAAAATTTGATTGTTACTCTGATTTCATCTCTGGGACTATAACGGGTGTGTTTTATATTGTTGTGTTGGGTTATAGAGACGTAATTTATTTTATGTAAAGGAAAGTTCAATTGTTGTGGACAGAATTGGAAACCGTAACCACCGGATCCCGGACCCCGGATCTGGGGGTGTTACAGAAGTGGTATCAGAGCGTACGTTATAAACCCCAGAGATGAGGTGACGTTAAAACAATAAATTCAATAAGATAATAAGAACTCTTGCCAAGTTCATAGTCGGACTACTTAATGTAGTGATGACATATAAAACCCTTATGGGAACTCGTAAGTATAATGATAGTAACTTAGCTCGATATCGTATCGACGAGTAAGGCGACTGACCTTGAGGCATACGAGCAACAGCGCGATGATGCTTTATATGCTGAAGATCAGCGGGTAATTCGATGTAGTACCCTACTGGAGACCCGGAAGAGGTTCCAACAGATAAGGAAAATCCTGTTAGGATAAGGAGCTTACCCTTGGGTAATGAGGGTCGCAGCCAGAATGACTGTGATGATTAAGATATGGTGCTCAAAAAAGTGAGTATAAAGAACCGAGATATTATTAAGAGATCTGAAGATGCATGTTGAATTCATAGCCGGACTACCAGATGTAGTACCAGCAAGAAAGAAGGATTGGAAGAATTACTTGAGATCTTATACGGAAATAGATTAGAATCCTTAGAGATTTTCATCTTAACAAAGAAAGAGCTAGAGGGATGTATGATTACCAAAGACATCGATTTAGGGCGAGGAGCAGAGTCCCTAGGAATAGTTGAGAATGAGGCAATAAGTGCCATATCATTTGATAAATGAATCAGTGAATATTGTAGTAATAATTCGCCATGAGAAGGCAGGTGTCGTAGGTTGTAAATTATGGAACCAAATTAAGGTTAATAAGGTGGTTTTATTAAGGAAAATGTTCATTTTATGAATGAATCATTTAGAAAGTAAAGACATTGGGAAGTGATAGCATGATTGGGTAAAATTATATAAGGAAGTAGCAAGCAAGACAATGATCTCAGAACCTACCGGAAGATAAGACCAGTGAGTCAAGATGAACTCGTAATGAGACTACTGCCAGAGACTGAGTATAGAGTTAATTCAACTCAGTTAAATGATGAACCAGAAACGTTAGATGCATGTGATTCAGAGGAATATTAAATTCCTTCTTCTCTTTGAATGGATTATAGTAGTACCTTAAGTTTATTCCGATGCGGAATTATAATAGATCAAGTAATACGATCAGCAGTTAAAGAGAAAAATGTGAGAAAATCTTCCTGGAGCTAAAAGGTGAAATTGGTAATGACCAAGAGCTGGCATTGCTTAATGGAAAAAGGAGACTTTGTGCTTCCAACGACGCTTCGCATAAAGGGTTAGGTAGACCGACATTTGGTAGTATTGAATATCAGGACGTATAGGTATCAGGATATTGTGACAGGTTTCAGTTTGAAACGGTTGATTCCCTTCTAAGGGATGGATATAATTGATTCCTCTCCAGTGGGTAAACTTGCAATCTGATGATGATTATTTCGTTAACTATGACTGCTTATGATTCCACCTGCTTGGAGGTTCATAGAACTATTCTTCAGGTTTCGAAACTGGTCTCCTTAATGTTACCAGTAGGTGGGTAGATTGATCAAAATTTCCCTGAGTCTGGAAAGGAATTCGGTGAATTTTGGCAAACCTTGTCTCTCTGATTATCAGAGAATGTCATGGAAGAGAGTAGAAACTGGAGCAAACCCTGTGATTTGGGTAAGGATGCTGTAATATGGGTTAGTAAACGGACCCTGAGCATTACAATCGACGGTAGTGATAAAATGATGAAGTGAGATTGGACGAAAACAGGAAATGTTAATAAGAAATTAGCCGGAAGGAGAAACTCCGGGATTGACTTAAATGAAAAGGCGGTTATGCCCGGAATGGTAAGCTTGGTGGCACGCGGGATTGATAAGAATAGTTGAAAAGATAAAAAAAAGAAAAAAAAAAAAGAAAAAAGAGGAAAGGCGACCGGAGACGGCGCTGAGTAGCCGATTAAGACTTATATGAAGTAAAGTTTTGGAAAGGTAGAAAGGTATCAAAGAAGAAGGCACTATGCCGGCAATTGCTAGAAAAGTAATGCTAATTAGCCAACCCTTAAAATCATATATTTTTATTTTAGTATGGCCAGTTGAGGCCAAGTCACAACGGACTATAAAGTGACTAGACCAGCAATGAAAAGACAAAGCAGGGTTGCTTATAAGTAAGCACCGACTGCAAGGGCTTCTGATATAAAGGAAATAGTAATGAGATCGTAGGAATCTTCTACTAAACCCTTTGCAACCCATGTTTTGATGGGGAATTTACTAGACCTTTTTGGGATGGGGTAACCCGTGCTAAAGTGACTCATGTGTATATGGTTGTCCAAGATTACGAGAAAAATGGAAGTATATGTATGATGTTAGGGTATCATGAATACCATGAACATATTACGACTAAGGGAAGTAAACAACGAAGGTTTATGAAGAGAGTATGGAAATGGTCAGAGATGGATCAGTATGCTGTAGAAATTTTGTCTAAGGCAAGTACATTTGAGAAGAACGATAAGTACTAAGAGATTCACGTTGAACTCGACCAATGTCTTCCAAAACATCCTTGCTACCATTACCAAGTTCTGTAAGAGAGCAGATAGGCATACGTTGCCTTTTGGAAGGCCAAATAGGCTGACAACTATCTGAAAGAAGAGGGTGGCATTAAGCCACCGATCGATTATCAAATGAGAATGATTGAAAAGAGACCTTTATTAAGGATACATGATCTGATTGCCAATTACAAGATGCAATAATTCTTTGGCAGTTGAATTAAGGATAGGATATCCATAAATTAAGACAAACCCTAGGGAATGCACAAGGGGTGGCATTAACCCTAATAACGACATTATGACTTCAGATGATATGAGTTGGACTTGCTAAGGCAACAATGACCGGTAAGGATTATTAAAAAGAGTTCTGGAAAGAACATAGATAGAATTATTAGAGTATTGATCAATGACATTTTGATATACCCTGTACCCAGAAAATACAGGAGGAAGGATGAGGATGACCTATGAAACCTTACAAGGAAAAAGGTAATATTCCGAACTTCAAAATGGAAGTTTGGTAAGGAATGTATGACATAGTAACAGTAATGCCAGATGAGGCATGTATGAGACCCTGAGGAAGTATGGATTGAACCTATAAAGGTTGAGATTATCCTAAGATAAGGAAAGAACTAAGAAGAGAAGTATCCTAAGTAGGATTGGGAATAAACGTGATAAAGTTCCCACGGGTAGGTGGAAGCAATGACTTATGGAGAAAGACTGTTAAATATATTTTTCTCCATCAGCAGAGCTTAAGGGAGAATGCTTTCACCCAAAAATGATGGGAATGAGGTAGAAATGTTTGAATTGGAATATATCCAAGGAACAAGGATTACCAGAAATTATTATTATCAGGAAAGGCCAATGAGGTGGCCGACAGTCTAAGTATAAAGGAATAATTATAAATGTTCATACCGAAGAAACAAAATGATATTTGGAAAGACCTTGAAGGTCATATTGGAGTGAAGGAAGTTACATTCCTTTTGATGATTGTGCAAGAATCGAAGGTAATAATAGTTTAAGTAAAGATTCGATTCCTGATGGAGTCTTAAGCATATTACGTACCTTAGAAGGTCCCGTTTTGAGGCAAACCAGGACCATGGTACAAAATTGATGAAGTAAACCGTTAAGTTTCCAGTCTTTTATGGAAGATGCATAAGTGATAGTTTCATCAACCGGACCTAGCTACGATGCCTGAAACTCTTCTGCAATTCTATCTACTTCATGTTATATCTACATCAAGTTTAGGAAGTGTTCCTTATGGATAAGGAATAGTGATTACTTTGTCTCCCTAAGGGATTTGAAACCCGTAGGGTTAGCTATTAATGCACTACGTAAACAACAAGTGATGGTGATTCTTCTAAGAAAGTAGATGACAATGTAAAGATAAAGAAAGTGCTGCCATTGATTAACTAAATGGCATGTTGATGAATGACAAACAAGTTTATGTTAGTGTACTTCTACGCAAACAAGATAGAGAATATGAGGTTGATGATTCATGATGTTAAAGATATTCCCATGGAAAGAATTAATGAGACTTGGAGGGAAGGGCGGTTGAGCCCGAGACTTATTAGGCCACCTGAGAGTTTAAAGTGTTCGGACGGTGGTATTCGAGCCAGCCTTACCCCCAAAACTTATAGCACGGTCATAACGGGTTTTCATGTGGCCAGGCAACGTCAGTAAAATGCAGATGTTCAACAGATGATAGGAGTACGAGCATGTAGATATACGACCTGGTCTGACTTACGAAAGACAACCTGTGGAAAACCACGGTTAGAAAAGAACAAGTGATGAGAAACACGGTTGGCAGAAGTAGATTATATGAATCTAAGTTAAAGGAATCGGGCCAGATTCATTTCGGAAAGTTTAAATTGAAATAACGTGATGATTATAGAATAAATGAGACGGAATACCGATAAGGAGGTACCAAGTGCAAAAAGGTGTCTCAATAAAGAGGTGAAGGTGAAAGTAAATAATAGAAATGAGTAAGAATCAGCTAATAAGAAGGATGTGATTGATAAAGAAAAGGGTGGGGAAGCAACTATGGAATGAGAAGCAAGGAATGTTATGAATGGGTTTTCTAATGAATTCTCAGGATGACAACCCGATAGTGTCAATATTATAGTTATGAAAAAGCTAGTAACATGATATGGGATATCAGTAATAATGATGTCAAGTGAGAAATCTAAGATTTAACCTGAAAGGTTGAAGGATTTCCCGAATGTGAGTATCGCTAAGATTGAACAAGAGTATTTGTCCATAGAATAATGGACAAAGCAGCAAGATATGTTGACACGTGAGATTGCGATCAAATAGTATTGGATATAATTATGATTAATTTCTTCTTTGATAAACCTCTATAGTTCAGAGGTAAATTCTGAATATGATATTCTACAATCATGAAAGCTTTCTATAATCCTTTAGAACTCTTTTCTCTTCTTCTCTCTTATTCATCTTCTTTATGAATTGAGAAGAACAACCCTTTTAGGAGGGGAGGTACTGCTACGTGACTATCTGTCTATGTGATAGAAGTCTAAGTGGAATGCCATGACTTGTTTAATTGCTTGTCAAGTACTAAAGGCTGGCCCCCTTCTGTACTAACTATGCAATATAACAAATGTTCAATTGATCATAGTGATCTCTCAATCAATCTTTCCACTTCTCTATATTGATCGAGATTGCGAAGATTAAAGCAATCAGGAAATGCACAGTACGAGCGAGGTTCCCTCCGAATTCGTAGGGTGATAGTGATACCAATGTTACTGCAGGTATCAATAAGGATAAGACTGAGTAAGAGTATAACCCGGATAGTGAGTTGTACGAAAAGTAGCAACGTTGATGGAAAAAGGATACAATATGGATTGTAGCACTAGAAGATGTGCTGAGGAAGGGTAGAACGGCTAAGAATTGACCGGGAAGCTAAAAAGTGAACGACAGGCAAACGACTCTTTGCTTCCTACCTGATTCCGGGACGGAATCCTTTTAAGGAGGGGAGACTGTAAGAACCCCAAATTTTGGATATAATTAAAACTTTTTATTAAGTAATGATAAAATGAGGAACAATGATTCCGATAACAAGGTCACCAGCTCTAATGAATGGTGGTTTCAAAGAACAATGATTGTAATGAATGGATATTGCTTTGGACAATGATCCTGATGCATTGGTATATTGTCAGAATAGAGTAATTCGATGGTTGAGGACCTAGATAAGAATAATCTACCATCCAGGAAGGAGCTAATGGATCCTTGAAGGGAAATGAGTACGTGCATAGTGTTTCCCGTACGTGCATAGTGTTTCCCATACGTGCATAGTGTTTCCCGTACGTGCATAGTGTCTCCTGTACGTGCATAGTAATTTGGTGGATGAATAGTGATTTTGTAAGTTGGAAAACTTTTCACTCCACCCTATGTACGGGACGTGATATGGATGTTTCGAAGTCATATTAGTAATACGCGGAGGAAATAAGTGAATGCAGAGACGATCGGAATTCAGAAATTCCAAATTCTTTTCGGTATAATATTTGACCGGACAGTGGATTAAATATTATTATAATCCAAGAATTGAGATATTAACTTTGAGGATTTGATATTTTGGGATGTTATTATATTTGATTTAAGAATGAAGGTAGGAAACCACTGAGGAGTGGTTATGGCTACAATGTAATTATTGATATTTGGAAAGAATGAATGGAATTCGACCTTATTATGTTTATGTCTTGAAGAATGCTAAAGGGTGACAACATAGGTAAGAATAATCTATCTTCTAAGGGAATAAGATATGGCAACTTCAAGCAAGAGAATACCCTCATGTCATCCAGATCGATAACGATTAATTCAGTAGTTCCGTAAAAAGGTTAAGGAACGATCGAAAGAGAATACGGACAATTGTACCACCCTAAGAGAACAAGTAAAGAATACAAAATGAATAGTGTTTGGTGGGAGTATATAATAATATGAGACGACACTATACAGAAGCATTCGGAACGGATTTTCGAGTTCGTATTAGTTATCCAGGGGGAAAATAAGTGTATGTAAAAGCTGTCGGATTCTGAAAAACCGCACTTTTATTTTCTCCGAGAGTTCCCTGGACACTGATAGCCTTAAGTATTTAACGAATGGATTTAAGGAATATAAATTGGAAAGTTAGAATGAAAGATGGAGAATGAAAGTATTAATATTAAAGAGGATTCCCGGTAAACCCTAATTAGAAATCCGTGAAATATTCTCACGAACGATCAATCGAAACGGGTAATAACCGGACACAGAAACAAGCAGAGGAAGCAAGAGTCTTGTGTAAGCTACTAGAATAAATATCTAGCAACCAAGTGGCTTAAAGTAACTAGCATACTTGGAGATGGAAGTAGTACTTAGAAAAACCAACCAATACTTAGCCTTCCACCATCCAAAACATAACACTTGTCTCTCGAAATTGCCTCATCCATGACATCACACTCCACTAACACAACTAGGATGAGATATTATCTATCCAAATTCACTTTATGCAAAATTGACCAAGGAAAAGCAAGAAACCAAGCAAACACTCTCCATTCCTTTCTTTTCTTCAAAGTTTCGGCCAAGGAGCTAGAAAAGGAGGTTCCCACCATTGTTTGTTCTTCTAATTTTTAGGGTAAGTACTACATATCATAGCTTAGATCCCCTAGAAATTTCAGCCTCAAATTCACTTCCTTTCATTTTCAAATAAATCATCAAAGGTGATGATGAATAGTGTTTCTAAGAACTAATCTTTGTTTTTCTTGTTTTCATGGTTGATCCTAGCTAAGTTAAGGCCATCCAAGGGCAATACCAAGCTTTGTGAGGCTATTACATACTACAAGGAAGGTATAAGACTTGAAAACCCTTGCTCTACTTTGAGTTTTAAGCATGTTCTTGATGGATCTAGCTTAGTTATGATTATGTTCATGTTATAAGCATGTTTAGTTAGTGATTTAGTGATTTGATTAACATGATGAGTTTGATACTAAGATCAGTGGCTTCTGGTCTTGTTGGGGTGCTTATTATGTGTATAAGTTGATTAGATGCCCGGTGTGGCTTGGTTGTTGCGTAATGAATTTTAGAATGCTCGATTCGTAGCCGTCGTAATGCCCGATTTTCATTAACACTAAGAAACCGAACTGGTCAGTAGCCATAACTCTCTGTTCTTGGCAAGTTAATGAACCCTACTGATAGATTTTTGAACATAGATCACTTTGGCGAAAGAATCGAAGTATTTTGATTAATGGTTTAGGAATTATGACCAAATTACTAAAAGTAGTTCGAATCCGTAAACGAAAGTTCGTAACTGAAATTGAACCCTCGTAAACTATGTAACGTCATGGCGAATCTTGGTAAATAAATACTAGGGGTAAGAAGGAAGGTGTGAAAGAAAACCGTATGTCAAAAAGAGCATTTTTCGATTTATTAAAAATGTTCGAGTCAAGGTTAAACGCGAACGAACCCCTAAAAGACAACTCTTTTATAACTTCGGTAAAACACTTAGAAAACGGGCGATAAAACTCGGAGTATAATATTGGTTCGTAACGATCAACCTTAGAACTCATATGACTTAAGTATGTCCCAAGTATAAGTGCAGTGACATGTCGTATTAACGAACGAATGTCGGGTCGGATCAGTGATAATAAGTAATCCACTAAAAAGGGGTATAACGAGATAACTCGAGAACGTGTTTCGAATTAAGTATAACTTAACTTTTAATATGTTAAGTGATTAATCCCGAATGCCTTGGCTATTTATAGATCACCAAGCTGAACCGGGACCCGCTACCACTACCCCTTACCGTACTCGACTACCAGGCAAGTTTCAATTCCCTTCTTTTAGGCTGTTGTTGTGATTGAATAAATATATATATATGATTGCTGATATACATATGCCATTGCATGCATGCCTACTTTCAAGTTGAATTGATATACTTGTTCCCTGAATGTTATTGTTGGCTTATAAGCTAGATAGTTATACATCAGTTATAAGCCGGTTATTGTAAGACCCTCATAGAAGGGCGTATACATCTTATTCATCAAATATAGACCGGGAGTCAATATTTCTTGATATATCGAGATTACCTAGGAGGAAAATATTTAAGTAAATATTTTCCATTATTCGGGCGACGAATATTATTTGAATATTTTGAGATTATTTATTTTATCGATCTTTACTTCAAATAATTATTTGAACGTAACTATTCGACGAATAATATTTTTAATATTCATTCAGGGTCGAATTATTTATCGATTATTATTGCGAATATTCTTCTAAAGGTTGGACTACTAAATGAATATTAATTGGATATTCATTTAAAATATTATTCATTAAATGAATATTACTTTTGAGTATTCATTTAAGACAGTAATTACCTATCGAATATTATTTTAATGTTCATCTGAAACTTGATTTATTTATCGAGTCTTATCTCGAATATTCCTTTAAAGATTGGATTACTAAATGAACATTACTTGATATTCATTTAGAATATTATCCATTAGATGAATATTACTTTATCAATATTCATTTAAATTCCTAATTAATTATGAATATTATTTTGAATATTCATCCAGGGTTCTATTTAATCATCGAATATTATTTTAAATATTTTAAATATTCCTTTCAGGTCTTATTAATTAATGAATATTATTTGGAATATTCATTTGAATATTTAGTTATGCAATAAATATTCTCTCGATATTTCTTCAAGAATTATTTGAGAGATACTTTGATTAAAGATATTCTTTCATATTCCTAAATATTCCGTAAAATATTTTAATTCAATAAATATTCTCTGAATATTTATTCCATACTTAGAATAACCTCGATAAGGTTTATCTTCTTCGATTATTACAGAAAATATTTCGGAGTCATATTATTATTAATCTTATATCAAGAAAGGTTCTCAGACATCATTCTTCTTTGAGTCTATCTCCTTAATAATAAGGGAACCTTACTTGGAAAATGTTATTTATCTTGTCGACTTCCCGGTCATAAAGTATTCCCTTCACTCGCAACTCGGGTGCTGTTGACTTATTAAGTCATTGCTTACCTTCTCATCTTTCGAGGGGTAAGATTACTGGAACAAGTTGATATCCGTTACCAAGTAATAGCTTGGGAGTTATTGGTAAATTTTCCTTTCCAACTAGATACGACTACTTTGTGGAGTCTTATCAACAAGTATTATACTTGGGGAAAGGGGGACGAACGTTACATTCAGAATCATGAATTCTATTTGAACTAGGAGTCGTGTAAGAGGCCGAGTAGCGCCGGTCCATCCCCTTTGGCCCAACCGTTGGCCGGGGAGAGCTAGCAAGGCGGTAGACAAGTAAAGTCGTCAGTTCTTCCTTCTACCGGTAGTAAATCTAAATTGAGCTGTACGATCTCGACTGATCATCAAGATTGGAACAGCGGGCGCGGTGAATACTCCATCATTGGTTCATCATCCAAATTTATTTATTTCCTGCAACATGATTACTGTTGGCAGAGTTGGAAAAGGGTCATAACTGGAATTGCAACCTTTTCTTGCAAACTCCTCTTCTTAATAACAATAAGAATATCTCGCTTACTTTGATGTAGCAATTATTTCAACAAACAAATACTTTAAGTTACCTTGTAACTTCATCGTTCATATTATACTGGCATCATTTCCGTAAATGCATGGCATATGGTTTGAAAGATACTTTTGAACTGTTATACATTATCGTTCAGTTATATATTATTGTTGGTGGGCTATTGCTCACCCTTGCTTTATTATTATATCACAACAACAGCTAGATCAGATGACTCGCACAAGGCGCACTCGACGCGGGCGAGGACGATGAGACTACCAGAGCTGAAGAAGAAGCTATTGGTAGGGTATATTTATTCTTTCAGTACCAAGAATATGGTCTAGTATGACTTATGTAAATGGATGGCAAAGAGTATGTATTTATATTGAAATCCTTTTGGATTGTAAGAACTCATAATGTGATTAATAAAAATTTGATTGTTACTCTGATTTCATCTTTGGGACTATAACGGGTGTGTTTTATATTGTTGTGTTGGGTTATAGAGACGTAATTTATTTTATGTAAAGGAAAGTTCAATTGTTGTGGACAGAATTGGAAACCGTAACCACCGGATCCCGGACCCCGGATCTGGGGGTGTTACATCGGCGCTCTTTTTAGCAGCCTCCGCGCTGGATTTCTGCAGATCTAGAAATGCTTTCTCAAAGTCATTTCTTTCCTTCCTGGCATTCTTGAGGTCGGTGCGAAGCGAGGCGATTTCAGTAGACAGCTGCTTTTTAAACTCGGCCTGGAGGGATCGTTTGTCTTCTGTTTTCTGGAATTCAAGAACCTTGTTCTTTTTGTCCAGCAGGAAGTAGTTTTTATTATGAGCAGCCTGGCGGATGAATGCTTCGGCGAGGCATTTGGTCAGAGCGTTTGCATTTTCCTCAGGGGGCGTCTTCCACCAGCCGGATGCCTCAGCCTCCTCAGTATATTTGCTTCCCAGCGAGGCAAAAAGATGCTGGGCCGCGGTAGCATTTACGGTTCGCTAGGATGGCTGGGACGATCCGTCAGGTTGCCCATCTTTCCTTGGTCGCTTTAAAGGGCTCTGATTGGGAGAATTTTGAATTTGATCCCTCGCAGCATTTTGCTGGAGTGGAGGATCGTTGGCAGGCTTGGCCATAGGGGGCTTAAGAGGAGGAGGAGGAACCTTTGAGGCAGAGGTCGCCTTTGAAGACGCCCCTCTCTTGGTGGTTTGCAAAAATGGGGGAGGCTGACTCTTTCCACCTCGAGCAGACATATCTGTAGAAAAATGAAGAACAAGTTATAAAGCAGTTCAAATATAATGCGACATAAAGTAAAATAAGTTATGCATGTGGAGTAAAAAGGAATGCGATGCGATGCATGTTTCGGTATTATCTTAGTACCCTCTTCATCTGTTATCGCGACGTGAGAAGACGAGGCCTCTTCTCTTGCCTTTCTTTTCTTCGAGGCTCGCCTCGCATGAGAAGGCCCCGCCTCGGGGGAAGCATCTATCCCCTCTTTGAAGAACCCGCATTCTATTAGGTTCTCAACGGAAAGGAGAGTCCTAATGTTCCTTTCCTCTGCAGTGGATTTCGTTAATACCTCGTCAGCTCGCTGTTTGTCAACACCTTTTAAGATGGTGCGAACTGGAGCGACTGCGATGCCAAAGGAGTTGTCAGTTTTGAGAATAAAAGGTAAAAAGTATGATAAAGGACTGTTGCCTTGGTAGCTTACCCGGGAGGTAGTTGAAGCTTGTTTTCACTCGAGGGACCTCGTGTACGTAGAAGAAAGGCTCCTTCCACGAGCCCGCATTACTTATCCCGCCAGGGAGGAGGCTTTTCTTGTTGAATTCTGGCTATACCGAGAAGTAGACATAGCCGAAATCCTTGGCTCCGCATCGCTTCAGCTGAAGGAAGTAGCCCATTGTCTTCGCATCTAAAGGAGGGTATCCAAGTTTGTGATAGAGTATGTACAAGGCAATCATGGATCGGTATCCATTGGTGCTGATTTGAATGGGAGCTAAATAGTATGTCTCGCAAACATCCCTAATGAATGGGTGGAGAGGAGAAGAGACACCTATCTTCATTAGAGGGACCGTCAGGACCATTCTGGGCACTCTGCCTCCGTTCTCGTCGTGGTTAAAGCGATAGCATCGCATTTTCTTCTTGGGTAAAATGATCTTGCCTTCAGGGCGGAACCTCTTAACACCCTCTGTGATAGTTTTCACGATCAGTGTTGAGGGCATATCGCGACATGCAAGTACGCGAGCTTTACCTGGCTTGACTTTTGAGCCGGGCTCGATGTCTTTGGGGTCAGGCCCGTCAACATAAATAACTCCCTCCAGCTCTGGTTGAGGGGTAGGGACATAAGGATCAGGTGAGGCTTCAGGAACATAATCGTAGTCTGTGAAATTTACAACTCTGGCCACTTCGTCAAGGCCACCATCATCTGAGGAAGGCTCCTCGTAGTCATCATCATCGGAGTTGGCTTCATTATCAGCACCTCCCTCGATGTCATAATAGGCATCGCCTAATGAATCTGTTGGAGAATCACTTATGTGAATGGGCGACACGGTTTGTGATGGAGGCATGGTTCGTGATGGGGGCACTTTGGAGAGAATTTCCGCTGCCCTAGCGCTGAATTCATCTCCTTTCTTTGTCAAAGTTTCGAGGTCATGTTCGATGTCGGTCATGGTGTGGGGCTCGTTCTCAGCCGGGAGTACATCCAGAGATTGATCCCGCGAGCTTGAAGGGTGTTTTGTTCTCCACGAAATCAGAGGCACTTCACGTGTATATTCTTCGTTAGACCATAAAGGATCGAAGTATAACTTGAATGAACTTTCGCTGGTGCTCGTAGCTTTTGCGATGTTGGCTGCTGCAGCATCGCTGATTTGTATATGAGGCATGGGAGAAGGTGTCCTTGAACTATCGTCTTGAGACATCTGAAAAGGGTGAAATGATTAAGTGTGTGCTCTTACAGAAAACAAATGAAGGATGAGAAAGGAATAAATAAGCAGAAAGGCTCTATGTGTTTCTAGGGTATCGCATTTAGGTCTTGGGAAGGGATCGCATCTATGTCCCTAGGGAAGGAATTGCATTTTTATCGCAGCGACGACAGGATCGCGTGTTCAAATTAGCATTACGGGATCGCTATCTAAGGGGATCGCATCGCATGCAATTAAAGCTATTTAATCATGCAATTACAATGAAGAACAGTAATTTAAATGCAAGAAAAGAAAAAAGACTTACTTTTTCTTGAAGAAGGTTGAAGAAATCGAAAGAAACTCGGGATCGCTGGTGCAAGAGCCTGAAAATTCTTTGCGTTTGATCTAAGAGCAAACTGACAGCACTTCGACAATGTGTTTGTGAGAATGAAAAAGGAAATGATAGTGACAGGGGTATATATAGCCATCAGGAGAGAGAAAGACATGGGACACGTGTTGAAATCTCGTCCGTTGGACACACATCTCGAGACACAACAACTGTCAAACCCTTTCAAATTCTTGGGGTCGCGACTACTTCAACGGTTATATCTATTCCTGGGTTCGCTTCGCGGTGACAACTCGTATTCTTTGAGTCCACATCGCATCTTCAATGGCAATATGGACTCGGGGGGGTAGTTGTTATGCCCAAATCTGGCATAATGGCTAGATTGATTTAATTAGCTAAATTGATGGTTCATAATCTATGATGGGCCTGGAAGATGAGGATTGGGTCACTAAAGCCCACTATTGGAATCAGCCCGGTATATCTTGGCAATAATACTTCTATTACAGGAGCACCTCGCGAAGCAGCGCCTCGCTGGCGATGCTTGCAGGAAGATCGCTTCGCTTTGCACCACGCCTATAACTTACAGCGAGATCATTATCTCCTCTTCTCTGGAAGGCTCATGGCCAGACTTAAGGTCGCATGAGTAGCTAGGCACAGGGATCGCTTCGCATGGCCAGACCTCTCAAGGTCGCATGCAAGGGCCCTGATGGATCTTTCATTCCGAATCTATTCATTCGAGATTATGGGCTTCTACAGCTGGATCATGGATCATGAATAGATTTGATGACTTACTGCCACGTCAGCCCTAAACAAGTGGGCTTGGACCTTGGTTTATCTCATAAAACCCTAGCCCGCCTAGGTAACTTGTTGCCCAAGAACTACGTCAGGCTTGATCCCTATAAATAGGGTACGTAGGCACCTTGATACGGATGAGAAACAGTTTACCTGAAAAACACCTATCAAGCTCAGCCACATTCATACATACAAACCCTAATCCTTTGTTCTTCTTTTGTTAGCAAAATATCCGTATTTTGCTCCAATAATCCAGCAAACCTCCAAAATATTGTTATACAATATTCTCCCTATAACACCTGGTAAGCTAGGAGAACAAAATATTAAGCAAAGATCATGCGTAGTAAGCTAGTGGAACATAGTTTTAAGCATTGTACTATGATTCTGTATTATGATCCTACTATTTGCGGTTAGTAGTTAGTGTATTGAGTTACCTTTTTTGATTAATAAACTGAATTAGCTATTTTATATGAAATTATTTGTTAATTAGTTGTTTAGTTAATTTTTTATATATTTACTAGATATATCACAATTTTCTAACTGAAAAAACTCTTTTAAGTAGTTTTTTTCAAATTAGTTTTTGGAATCCAAAAAATAATTTCGATATGCTAATATTAGATTCTTCAAATAAAGGAGACTTAGAGCATCTCCAATGGTATTGGCTAAGCTCATTGGTTAAATTTCAAAACAATAATAGTTGGCTAAAATTTACTGAACCTGTAGAGTGTTTTACTCCAATGGGATCAGCTATAATGATATGTTATATTTTAAAAAAGGTATGATTATTATTATTAATAATTTTTTTGGTCAACGGGAAATGACATTGCATTTGCTACAGATCTCTAGTGCTTCAACAAATATGGCCAATATTAAAAAAATATAAAGGATTGGCTAAATTTTTAGACAAGGGGAATGCCCCATTGGAGTGATGAACTTTTAATATGTTATGTATAATTTTCAATTTTGGTAAGTTATTTAAAATTTTAGCTAAGGGTTTCCTTGCATTGGAGATGCTCTTAATAATCAAACTGTTACAGTTTCTCACCAGTTGCACGAAATCATGAAGGGGAGTTAATAGAAGCCGCTTCTCATTTCATAAGGGGGAAAGTAACATCCGAGATGGCAGAAGTAATGGGCATCAGGTAAGCCTTAAGTTGGGTAAAGAACCAGCCGTACGTGGGATGCGAGATAGAAACAGATTGCTTGTTAGCTGTTCAAGCAAAACGCAGCACGTCAATCAAGCTCTCATATACAGGCAGGTTGATTGATGAATGTAAAAGTATGATCGTTGAGTTGAAAGATCATAATGTATCTTTGAGGTTTGTTAGATGATCCGCGAACAAAGTAGCTCACTATTTAGCGAGATATAGTTGTTCTCCAGCTGATCGTAGGTGGCGAGTGGATAATGCACACTTGGAATTCATTTATGTAATGTCAAATGACTTGAGAAACTAATGGAAATTTTATTGTGGCAAAAAAAAAAACACACTAATATTAGAAACTTGATTACTTCCAGTGGGTCTAGTGCAATAGCACTGACTGTGAGCTCTTGGGTTCGATCCTACTTAAAATTAATTTGAGTATGAATTGTTATTGATAGTTTCGACACCCATCATAGTCCCCAGGGCCCTTGCACAACTCCGGCTCGAAGATGAACCCTCCACACAAACATCCATTTGGCATAATCTCCATGCAAAGACAACAAGATCGAACAGCATTAATACCATCTGCAGCTGCCTTTTCAGAATAGCCAACATCATCAGCATTGTTAATAAGCTGTTGACCCTGTTAACCATTTCCATTCCTAAATCTTTAGCTTCTTTTTGCAATGTGGCATTTGAATAGAGCCTGTTGTGCGTGTACCACTGGGAAACCAATAACAACTGCATTGGCTTGATCAACTTGTTCAGAAAGGGTTGTTCAGTTGGAGTTGGCCACTTGGCCTAATTAAGGTACAAACTCATAGTTACCATGCCTGTAAAGACAAGAACTCGAGCCACGTTTATCACCGATGTGGACCGTAAGCCCCTAACGGAAATTTACATGTATTGTTATCAGTTTGTTTTTTCTTAAAAAAATTCAACAATAACGCAAATGATAATTGTGTTTTCAAAGAAAAAAAGCAAGTGATAATTATGTTTTTTGTGTAGCTTAAATGTACCATTTTCTGCTATGTGTTATTTTGGATAGTTTATCTAAATTAAAGTGGCCAATAGCCCATGTATTGAGATAAGTGTTTAAGTAAAGCCCAACTTTTTAAACCAAGCACGTAAACAATTGTGTCTGAACAGCAAAATATGGATCCAGAGAAGTCATTTAACCATAAGCCGGATTTTTTACTTGTATTATGCAACAATTTCCCTAAACAAATGGATCACACTCTTGACTGACAGATTATTCATTTAGCTTTTTTCTTCTTCTTTTGATTTTACATTATCGAATGCATGTCTGTAAGAATACAAAGTACACTTTGCATTTCATGCTCTAGTTACTGAGTTTATTTGAGCTGAGACTCTGAAGCAATAATTAAAAGTTTTTGATAACAAAGAAAAACTGGAAGGTAAGAGGAGAAGAAAACGAACACGTAGAAGAAGAAGAAGAAGATGATGGAGATACGTGATGCAGATCCCTGTGCAAAACACTCAGATTTATTCATGTTATAGGGATTTTTTTTTTTTAATTTTTATTTTGGTTTACGGGTAATTTTTATTTATAGGCAAGTTTGTGTACATCGTACTCTCTCCGGACCTTAATATACAGTGTGTGGTTTGTTTTAATCATTGACAAATAATCCACTTAATCTCATAATATTCGAAAATAAATTTTAATAGCTTATGTTTGTTTTACAGCAAAGGTGATATACATTTTTGAAATGAGGAAACCAGGAAGCTGAGAGGATATCAGCAACTTTTTATAGACATTGGATGGACAAAATGAGGTTTCCACAGCTGGGGAGGAACTCCACTGTAAGATCTTCCCAAGTTTGTCTCTTTATCCTTCTCCTCTGTGCGGCCATTTTCGTCTCCCTTCGCTTATTTGAAACCACTAACTTTGTAAGTCCCCCTTTGTATTCAGCAGTCACTCATAAGTTCAAAACACACACACACAGTGAAAAGGAAACAAAAGTAGTTCACATAATTGGCCATTTCAGAAACATGAACCATTTTTCTTCTTTCTGTGTGCTAGACGCAAGTATGTGAACCTAAATAACCATTTATTTTTGCCTTTAATATGACTAGGTCAACAAGGTAATGGTGAGTACCATAAATTTTCCATTGAATTGTCCTGGTGGTAACAACACTAAAACCTGCCCAGCAAATAATGACTCTACAAGATTCAGGAGACGTAATGATCAAGGCCCCTCAACGCCAAGGTGTCCCACTTATTTCCGCTGGATTCATGAAGATCTACGTCCGTGGAAAGAGACAGGGATCACAAGGGACATGGTAGAGAGAGCTAATAGGACAGCAAACTTCAGATTAGTTATTCTTGATGGGAGAGCTTATGTACAGACATATCTCAAGGGATTCCAAACCAGGGACAATTTTACGCAATGGGGAATCTTACAGTTGTTAAGGAGGTACCCTGGTAGAGTTCCTGATCTGGACCTGATGTTTGATTGTGTTGACTGGCCAATAATCAGATCGGCAGACTATCCAGGACCTGATGCTAAAACACCACCGCCTTTGTTTCGTTATTGTGGCAATAGTGAAACACTGGATGTAGTCTTTCCAGACTGGTCATTCTGGGGATGGTAGCTGTCGACATAGCTTTTCGCATTTATATTTGCACTTATGATTGTAGATGTTCGCATTTAAATCAGCACATATGTTTTCAATTCTGCATGTTCTTTTTTTTTTTTGATGAATTGCTAGGCCTGAAACCCATATAGGACCTTGGGAGACTTTGTCAGAGGAAATAATTGAAGGAAACAAGAAGGCAAGATGGAAAGATAGGGAGCCTTATGCATACTGGAAAGGTAATCCAAAGGTCGCTGAAAAGAGGAAAGAGCTTCTAAAATGTAATGTCTCTGATCAAGAAGATTGGAATGCTCGCATATTCATTAAGGTACCACGTTTCTATTTATCTTCACTTAGTAAACTGAAAAGAGTTTATCCATAGGTTCTTGATTGCCACTGTAACTTAAAGGTTAAGTGTTACTGGTAGTTTGATCCAAAGTGTGAAAGTACAATGACTGGAACAAGTAGGAATCAAGTAATGAATTGAGTTAAATGCTCAGGACTGGGACAAAGAGCTAGAGGAAGGATCTACGCATTCAGGCTTGGCGGATCAGTGCAATTATAGGTAAAATACTAACAATCACTTCAACCTCTCTTTAATATATGTCGGCCAGTGTACTTGTTTCCATTCTATATCTCTTCTTTTTCACCTTCATGTATCACTGATTATAAAATTCAGTTTATTTTCTTAAGTCGAATCATATTCTTGTCAATTCACAATGCAGATATAAAATTTACATTGAAGGATCTGCTTGGTCAGTAAGCCAGAAGTACATTCTTGCTTGTGATTCTGTTTGCTTGATAGTTACACCCCAGTACCATGATTTCTTCACTAGAGGTTTGATGCCAATGGAACACTACTGGCCCATAAGGGAAAATGACATGTGCAAATCTATTAAGTTCGCTGTTGACTGGGGCAACATTCATGAGCAGAAGGTACAAGGCTTGTTGCCATAGCAAATAAACTATAGCAAAACCTGGCATAATTAAACACTCTGGAATACATACTACCATCTTAAATACGCACACATACATAAGGAGGCTAGCAATAACCGTTAGTCACTATGAAATAAAATCTAGACGCAGAAGTATTCTATAGATTGAATTTCTAAGTAATGTTTATGGCATTGTATTGTAGGTGCAGCCCATCGCAGAGGCAGCAGTTAAGTTCGTTCAAGAAGATTTGCACATGGACAATGTGTACGATTACATGTTTCACCTGTTAAATGAATATTCAAAATTGTTAAGGTATAAGCCTACAATACCTGAAAACGCAATTGAGCTTTGTTTGGAGACAATGGCTTGTCCTGCGAAAGGATTAGCGAAGAAGTATATGAGAGAGTCATTGGTGACTGCACCAATGGATAGGATCCCATGTACTATGCTTCCTCCCTATGATGAAAGAGGTCTTCGTTTGTATCATATGGGAAAAGAACGTTTATTCAAAAAAGTTAAAACATGGGAAAATAAGTACTGGGAAGTCGAAAACAAAGAAAAATAAAATGGGACGGCTCTGATGAAGCTGTACTCTATTTTTATGCTGCATTTTTGGCACTAAACATACCATTGTACATAAATTTAAATTGAATGTTTGAATATTATTTTTAGCAGTTTGTAATCGTGAAAAAATTTAGATGGAACTATGAACATCAAGATCTTTAATCCAATATAATTTTTGTTTTCATCTTCCTCCCCCCCTCCTCGATTCTGTTGCTACCCTAATTATCTCTTTACTTCATTTATCACTCTCAGTTGCAGTACTGTTTCTGGCAGAATAAGTAGTGGACTTGTGTTTACTAAATTTTTGCCAAGTTCTTGTTTCTTTCTTCCTCCAGTTGATTTGGAGAGTGGAGTGGGTAGATTTGTCGTCTGTGAGCCAGGAGGATGTCGGAGTTGCAGAATCAAATATTCTGACGTGATTTGTGCGTCTCTGTGACATGTAATACTCCTAGTAAGCAAACATTAAGAAGGAGATTCATTAGAAATTAGTCCAATCTTTAATGTTTGTGGCTTTACAGTCACATTATGCATACTCAAGCTCTGCCATTCATGCTTTATATAAAAACTATATAAAAGTAGCTGCCTGGGCTGTGAGTAACAAATATATTCTCGCTGGTGTTTCTGTTACCTTGGAGGTAGAGCCACGCTGTTACGACTTCTACACAAGAGGTTTGATGCTGGTGCATCATTATTGCCCAAGCAAGGGGTGATGACAAATGCAGACCTATCAAGTCTGCTGTTGATTGGGGTAATAGCCCCAAGCAACAGGATTATTAAAGGGCAGTATTATTAAACTCTGTCTTGAGTTGTGTACATATTTTTCTGGCTTAAATTCTCTTCTAATCTCTTGGGATTTCCTTCTTCCTCTTAATCCATTTTCCCTTCTACATGAATTAAACAGGCACTGGAGATTGTTAAGATGGACAAAGTCTACAATGACATGTTCAATCTCTTAAAAACAATAAAAATTTAATGATCGAGTCCTTGGAAAAAGGTCCAAAAGACGAGTGTACATGTCCCTTGCAGCCCCCTTATGATTGTGCAACTCTGTAATCTCTTCTTCTGACTGAACAGAACTCAAGAAAACAAATCGAGAGATGGGAAAAAGAAAGTGTATCGTGACAACCAAAATCAAATCAAGTAGGTTTGGATAGTATTATTGACAAACAGCTAATTTACTTTTAAATTGTCTCCATAGGGAAGCTTGCTGCATTCAGGAGAATATGAGCAGAGCAGAAATATCCAAAGGTAGAATAATGGAAACTTCTATAATTTTCTGATTTGTAATTTTATTGTAAAAGTTTCATTTCCCTGAACACACCTAAAGCAATAAATGGTTCATGACAGTAATTTAGCCAAGCAATTAAAATGTAGGATAGATAAATATGTGCACAAGTCAATCAGCCAATATTAAACTGTCTTACAAAATAACAATCATTATACCACATTAATTCTACTACATGGTTTAGTATAATCAACATAGGCCAAAAGCAAAAAAAATAACAAATGTTCCAACCATAATATGCTGCTAGAGTTGCATGGCAGCTGAGGATAAAGTAAAAACTAAACGATTTCACCCAATTATTTAAAGGGCGCGTCCTTTTATGATGTCGAGACTTATCTCACTGGGATCTGTGACTTGCAACTCAACTTGAATTCCATCCAGCTCTCGCTTGAATCTATCTTTAGAGCTCGCGTACACCATCTTCATTCTCACCTTGGAGGTATCCGGTGACCTAAAACAAGTACAGGTCAAATACACAAGTATGAAAAGGAAAGAAGAGATGGAGGGTATTGATCATTAAACACAAGTTACTCATTACATGGGAGTATTGACCTTCCAACACAAATTTTTTAACTCTTTCAAACTCTTGATTACCTAAGTCTAATGGGTAGACATCTGATAAACAACGTTTCTAGTTCTTTATGTGCAAGTGCAGATAATCAAGTTAGTACTCATTACCAAGCAATGAAGAAAATCTTGCTTTTCTGGACATTCTCATTAGTAATGAAATCATAATCAAATACAGCATAGCGGCACTCATCAGCAGGCAGAGAGTTGGTGAAATCCTCATAGCTATCATTGGGACTCCCGAGTTTCTCCACCACCACTTGCTGCTCTTCAATTTTGTAGATTATATATCGGTAGTTTCTCTTTGCTTTCAAATCCAAAAATTTCAGCTTACAATTATCTTCCACTTGCATCCCAGATGCAGCATTCGCCTACCAAACACAAGCATCTTATAAAGCAGAAACCAAGTACAACAATATCACTGTATTTTACATGATACATATATTGATTCTCCTCATTTTGATGTTGTGTTGCATGCATTAATAATTACAATCTGACCTTGACAGTAACTAGATCTGAAAATGATTGTTAAACTTACAGTAACTAGATTATTAGATCTGTCAAATGCACTCAAGTGCATAATTACATCAACATTATGATAGGTAGGGGTACGAATGATGTTACCTCATCGACTCGCAACAAAACTGTTTTCTAATGTGATCCACCTGTTAGATATCTATTCTTGTAACAATTTCCGAGTAACATGACAAAGTTCTCTGATAACATCATTTATATTGTAATTGCATGCAATGAATAAAATAATATGCCAAATAATGATCATGCAGTCAAACGACGGCAAAAATGGCAATGATCCAACAGCAACATTTACATTAAGGGAAAAGCATGCAAGCATGAAGAGAAGATTGAAATAATGTACCATGGTGTCTCTGTGTAGAGAAAAGAAGAGTAGCAAAGTGGGCTTGTGAAATAATGAAAGAGGAGGAAAAGAAAGAGAATGTGATCAGAAGAAGAAGTGGAGAAAGGAAATGATAAGAGATCCTTGAAATTTGGGACGGAAGAGGAAGAAATGAGAGAGAAGTGGCGGGGGCAGAGGAGTTTTCTTTAAAAAGAAATAAATATAGGGTTGAGAAATCTCTACTTTTTCACCCAAACAAATATTTTTTTTCCAACTACTCTTTTTTTACATTGAATTTATACTAATAATAATGCATGCAATTTATTCATGGAAGACACAATGAAGCGAACTGAACCAAAAATCTATTTAGACATTGAACTTGAATAAAAGCTAACCGCGGTTACTCATGATGGCAGAACTGGAGTAGGAAGCGTTCTACGAGATGCACAAGGAAGATTTATGAGAGCCAAATGTAATCGTGTCCTGGGTATATGGCAGCCTCGAGAAGCTGAGGCAATAGGCTTGAAGGAAGCATTGACATGGATTAAAACAGCTGGGTTGCATCATTGTATTGTGGAAACGGACTCGAAGATTCTTGCAACAGCATGCAAAGGTACAAAAGGAGGGGCATATTTTAACACAATAGTGGAAGATTGTGTCTATTTATTGAAGCACCTTGAGAATGTGCTAATAGAGTTTGTATTTAGGTCTGCGAATAATGTGGCTGATGCTTTAGAAAGGCTGCATTTTCTGAGTCAGGCTTAGGGGAGTGGAATGCCATTCCTCCAGATTTTATTCTTCATGGTTTGGATTATGATTTGAGTTAATTAATGCAAGTACGTATGTTTCAAAAAAAAAAAGCTAAAACCTCCTTGGTAACATTTTTTCTCACTGCATCAAATGCATCACAAGCCAGAATCGCAGCACCAAAACCCATCCTTTTCGTGACACTAAAAATAAAACTGTTTTTGCCTCCACAATTTTAGCCTTCCACATACTCTTGCATCTCTTTTCTTATATAATCAACATCATCTTATTCTCATCCCGGATAACCACATTCACACCTGCTATGCCATGATTCGTGATAGGTACCCGCTGTAAGAGCGGTCCACTCGCCGGACACGCGCCCGCGAGTAGGTACCGCTAACAGCGCTACATTCATCACTCGCATACACGTGTCATGAGATATTATTTCTCCATCCACTAACCCAACTTGACAAACAAATATCATTTACCCACTTGCATAAAATACACTTGCACAAAATATCCTTCTATCTTGCTCTACAAGACATGGGACAGAAAGAGGAAGGAACACAAACACTTAAACACACACACTCACAGACAAAAACGAATCTACAGTTCTCTCTACATACTCCCATCACACAGATATACTTTCACCCGTCTGATTATTATTATTCCGATTACTGATTCTTACACCGGAGGTGCTTGACGGCCACCACCACCCACCAAGCATTGTTTTGCAGGTACCCTAAACACAGGTAGAACGCCCCGGAACAGTGATCGGAAGCCTCTAATCAGGCGTGGGAGTTATCATTTGGTGCGCCAGGTAGGGGTTTATTTCCTTGAAGAAAATTCCCTCACCTGCTCTAACCAATACGACAGAAATCCCAACACAAAAACCTCACATCCCAAGAGAAACCAAACACATACACATCACCAAAATAGCCCCAAATACTCGATCCAAAACCATGACAGATAATCAAGAAGAGCAGCCAAGAGAAGTAAACACAAACGTCCCCCCCCCCCCACAAACCCACAAAATAATCAGTTAATAAACCACCCCCCAACAAAGATAACCAAGAACAACCGCTTAGCCTGAACCTCACGGGATTCAACCAACAATAAGTCGATCTAATCATGCAAATAGCTTCGGCTTTTCCGCAGCAAGGACAACCACCAGCACAGGGCTCCCAAGTCCGTTCTCACAACGACCAAGACGAGGAGGTACACAGTCAGCCTAGGAAGGCTAACTCAGCTTTCTCTCGACTAGGCTCCTCCCAAAACACAAACCACAAAAAACACGGCAAAAGTCACCACAGACCGGAGACATGGGAACAGAATAGAAAAGAAAGAGAACTAAGAAAAATCATCAACGACAAGAAGGCCGCATACGAGAAAGTGTTGGCGGAATATGAAAATCAAAGGCGGAGAGAACGATCCCCCATCTGCCCGCACGAAACGGAGAATACCCAACCATCAAATGCAGACATGATGCACACCATCATGGAGCTAAAGAGAAAAATAGAGGGCACAAGCGAACCAGAAATCAGCGGGTCGCCATTTACCGCAAGACTAGAGGCGGAGCCTCGACAGAAAGACATCAAGCACCATAGCTTCAATTCCTTCGACGGGCTGGGCGACCCGGAGGAACATCTCAGCTACTTCGACCAACTGGCCCTCCATTACGAGTATAATGATCTCACGAGGTGCCGTTTCTTTGCCGCAACTCTCCGCGGTAACGCCCAGAGATGGTTTTGTCGACTGACCGCTAGATCCATTGATACCTGGTTGGAATTCAAGAAGCTTTTTCTAAACAAGTTCAAAGCAAACTAGCAACATGAGGTGCATATCGTGTTTTTGGAAACAATCGCGCAACGCAACGGAGAAACCTTGCAGAGCTACATCGACCGCTTCAAAGAGGCCGTTAACAAGGTCGTTTGTGTAAATGAGACAGAAGCCTTGGTTCACCTGAGAAGAGGTCTCAACCCCTACGAATGTGAGAAATATGTATGCAAACTCATGGAAGCCAAACCTACCACCTTGGCAAAAGCATATGATCTGGCTTCACAGGCCATCAATGAGGCAGAATCCTTAAATGTACTTAAACAGTCCAGGGCCCCGCCCACTCAATCCTACTTCCAAAGAGAAAGATACACGCCCTATCAAAGGCAAGCACCGGCCCAAAATCAGGTACAAACTACTCACGGGCCGCCACCTCCCGCCCAAAAATCTCAGCCCGCGGTCCCAGTAAGAGACCGCTTAGGGCCAACAAACCCGCAGAGGACAAACCCGCAAATGGACGGACTTCACACTCCCCAGGGCGACCATTCTACGAGAAATCAGGGGAAAGCCATTCTATCTACCGCCAGCCCCAATGTACACACTACCTGAAGATAGACCAAAGGACAAGCACTGCGACTATCATGAAATGCATGGTCACACTACGGAGAGCTGCTTGTCCCTCAAATATTTTCTGGAAAAACAGTTAAAAACGGGCAACCTATCTCAGTACTTGCCCAGACAAATACAAGGGGCAGCCACGTCTCAGGGAAATGACCGGAACATTGTACATACTGTCTTTGGCGGACAATCCTCGCCACCCAGGGGTGAACACACGGTGTATGCAGACTATGAGGGGATAGATCCAAACCACACTGAGGCGCTGGTTGTGTCCTTAGGCGTCGCAAACAACGAAGTAAAGAGGATCCTGGTCGACAATGGCTCCTTAGTCGATATATGCTTCAAACACACTTGGGATAGGCTGAAATTGGACGGGCAAAAGCTAGAAAATTGTCTCGACGAGACACCCCTATACGGTTTCGGCCACAATGCCGTCCCCATTGCAGGCATCGCCAGGCTCCCAATCTACTTTGGCGACTCTCCCAGGTAGGTGTGTCGGATGGTTAAATTTTATGTCATCAACACTGCATCTTCCTACAACATGATTCTGGGGAGGCCCACATTGAACATGCTCAAAGCAGTCACCTCCACCCCTCATCTAAAGATTAAATTTCCTACTCTGAACGGGGTGGGGGAAATCAAGGGTGATTCTGAAACCTCCAAAAGATGCTATGGCATAGCACTCACCCTGGGTAAGACTGAACCCAGCAACCTCCGCAGAGAAAAGGCGAACAAGAGGAAGAGGGAAAAAAGACAAAGACATATTGAACATCAGCAAAACAACAGCAAAAGAAAGAGGGAGGTACATTTCATTGACGGGCACGACCCGCAAACAAAAGACCCGCCACAAATAGATGCAAACATCTTGAAGTGTCTCAAACGGGAGGAGAAACCGCCAATAAGCCCCGCGGTACTGACAGAAAAAATAGAAGTTGTGCCCGGAGACTCAAACAAAAGTGTAAGTGTGGGAACGGGTTTAGATTCAGTCTTTAAAGCTGGCCTCACAAACCTCCTAAGAAAATACGTCGATGTCTTTTCATGGAGCCCAAAGGATATGCCGGGTCTGGATGAGTCGGTAGCAATCCACAAACTGAATGTGGACCCCAAAAAGGCACCCAAAATACAGAAAAGAAGGAATTTTGCTCCTGAGCGACAACAGGCAATTGATGTCGAAATTGACAATCTCTTGGACGCAGATTTAATTTGCGAAGTCACCTACCCAAAGTGGGTTGCAAATGTAGTGCTGGTGAAAAAAGCCAACGGCAAATGGAGAATGTGTGTGGATTACACTGATCTAAACAAAGCATGCCCAAAGGATCCATACCCACTCCCCTCAATAGATCAACTCATCGACGCAACCGCGGGCCACCTAATGCTGAGTTTCATGGATGCATACTTGAAAGGCAGAGTGTGTAAACTTGTAACACTATATCTAATGTAACTCAACTAAAGGAAAAGATACTTAACCAGAAGACAATCAAGAACAAGAAGCCACAGAGAAATCAACACTAAATGAAGACAAGGTAATTGATACAATTCAACATGTTAACTATGATCAAGCCAAGAAGAAATCATTGAGAGAAGTTCAAGTCAAAGTTGTTCATGCCTCAGTGATTTGGAAAGCCAAGAATCAAGATCATAACTATCAGTATCAATAAGTCCAATTGATTTCAAGTGAACAAGAAGGAAAGCAAAAATTGGAAAGCCACATTACTAATTGAATATGGTAATTTATTCAAGAAGCAAAAACACTATCAAGACTAGTCACTTATGAACCAGACCAGTGCATCAAGTGTCAGGACATTGATAGCAAGTTTATGTCAGTAATAAAGATCCATGTTCAAGAGCTTGGTGAAGAATAAAGAAGACATGAAGATATCACAAGTTCAAGATGTGCATTGAAGTTTCAAGTTGAAGACCAGAATATTTTTTAAGTACTAAATATTCTAGATGACCAAGTAGAATATTTCTAAGTAGAATTTATACTTAGAAATTCGAGATGGCTAAGTAGAAATTCTCAAGTAGAAGTTCTACTTAGAAATTCGAGATGGCTAAGTAGAAATTCTCAAGTAGAAGTTCTACTTAGAAATTCGAGATGGCTAAGTAGAAATTCTCAAGTAGAAGTTCTACTTAGAGTGCAGCTTCAACATGACACATGGCATCTTCTGATTGGCAGATTTCCAAGCTTTCAAGATAAGGCAAGATTTATGTGGACATCATTGGGCCACGTATATCTTAGTCTTTGAAGACTACAGGACATATATTACATGTAGTATAAATAGAAGTACTTGTGTAATGTTTTAAGGAGAGCAATAGTTGAGAGAAACACAAGAAAAAGAGAGAGAGTGCATTCACAGAGCTTAGTATCATTCACTTCTCTCTGAACTTCTGTCATACTTTTAATGAATGTTGTAGCAACCATTTCAAGTTATATATAAGAAATATATTCCTTGAATCTGTGTGTTCATTTATTGCATCGTATTTATTGCTTCTCATATTTGAAAAGTTGTATTCACCCCCCCTCTACAACACATTTGGACCTAACAATTGGTATCAGAGCTATATGTTTAACATACAAAACATAGATCCTTGTGTTTAGTAGAAGAATCGTGAGTTTTCATTTTCTAGATCTACTTTTCTAAAATTCTGGAAAAGTGAGCTTTAATTCGTTTGTAGTGAAAACTCATCCGAAAAATTATTTAAATACTCCAGGTGTGATTATTTAGCTTGGGTGTATTTTAATTAATTTTTGTGAATTAATCTGGGTACTTTGATGTTTGGTGTTCTTGAGTGTTCATCATTTGTTCTTATCAAAGAAGACGACCCAACAACTTTTTGATCTCCTTTTCAAACAGATAAATAGTAAAAGAATAAAAAGGTGTTTTTGGATTTTTGATTTGCATTATTCACGGCCGAAAGTATATCAAAACATACTCAGTACCTAGCACGTGGGTTAGGTGGGTTAGGTGAGTAAAGCATCAAAAGTCAAAAAGGTGTTAAAGAGATAATATTGTTTATTCAATATTAAAGTGATCTGCAGCAAAATTATTCTAAGGACAAAAGTTCTACATAGAATTTCTACTTGAGATTTTCTACATAGAATTTCGACTTGGATAACTTCTACTTGGTGAAGTTCGACTTGAGCAAAAATTTCTACTTAGAGAAATTTCGACTTAGGCAAAAGTTCTACATAGAATTTCTACTTGAGATTTTCTACATAGAATTTCGACTTGGATAACTTCTACTTGGTGAAGTTCGACTTGAGCAAAAATTTCTACTTAGAGAAATTTCGACTTAGGCAGAAGTTCTACATATATATTCTACATAGCCTAGTCTTGGGTACTTAGAAACTTTTAGTGACCGGAATTGAAATGGCTCCTAAAAATGCATTCAAGATCCCAATGTTCAACCGAGATCACTATGAAGAATGGGTTTTCAGAATGAGACTCTATTTAGAGACTGTTAACCCTGAATATCTGGAAGTCCTTGACAAGGGTAAATTTGTTCCAATGGTGGTTATTCCTGCGCATAAGGAAGGAGGGGTGGTTATAGCACCTCGGTCTGAGCCCAAAAAGGCAGCGGACTTTTCGGATGCTGATAAGGAGCAAATAGCTTGTGATACTGCCGTACGACAAACCTTGATGGAATCTCTTGATCATGAAATGTTCAACATAGTCAAAGGTCTGACTACAGCAAAGAAGATTTGGGACAAGATAGAAGTTGTCATGGAAGGATCTGCAGAGGTTAGAAGCAACAAGACACTCATACTCAAGATGGAGTATGACACCTTTAGAATACGAAAAGGAGAAGGCATAACAGACGTCTATCTAAGATTCAGTCAGTTAGTATTTGATTTGAATCTGAGAGGTGTAACTCTCCCCATGGTTGAGACCAACACGAGATATCTGAGGAACCAGCCAAAGAGCATTGAACATAGGGTCTACGCAATAAGAGAAACTAGAAATTTGCATACAACTTCTCTGGAAGAGTATTATGGAATACTAAAGAACTATGAGCTGGAAACACTTCAAGATCAAGCATGGGACAATGATTCAAGAGAAGAGACTGAATTAATAGCTAGATATGAGATTGAGATGGAAGATCGCCAGGATAAATCTGTTGATTCTCGATCTTATCGAAAAGCCGGGCCCATTCAAAGTTGGGTTCCGAAGAATGTCTAATCAATCTGTCATTGCAGGGCGTTAAGCAGAATAGAAATAAAGTTATATGGGTGCTAGACATGGAGCATCGAGGCATATGACTGGAAACAAGTCCCTGCTTACAGAGTTGGTTATGAAGGCTGGCCCTTATGTTACCTTTGGAGATGACAGCATATGTGTGACAAAGGGATATGGCAAACTGAAAACTGGCAATGTCATCATAGAAGATATTTCCTATGTTGAGGGACTGAAGCACAATCTGTTGAGTATCAGTCAATTCTGTGACAAAGGTTACGAAATTGTCTTCAACAAGAAAGGTGTATCAATCACTCACATCAAGGAAGGCTCACTGGCTTTGAGAGGAGTTCGAAAGGCAGATCTTTTTGTTACAGACATGGATTCAGCAAATCAGAATGAGGTCACCTGTTTCTACAGCAAAGCCTCGGATGATGAAAGCTGGTTATGGCACAAAAAGCTATCTCACTTAAACTTCAAAACGATGAATGCTCTCGCGAGACGAGAACTGGTGAGAGATCTACCTCAAATGGAGTTCGCTCCGAAAGGACTCTATGAAGCTTGTGAAATGGGAAAGTCGAAGCGAGCATCGCATAAAAGCAAAGAAATTTCTAGTATTACTGAGACTCTGCAACTTCTTCATATGGATTTGTTTGGCCCAGTGAATGTCCTATCTTTGTCTAGGAAAAGATATGCATTGGTAATCGTGGATGACTTCTCCAAGTATACATGGGTATTGTTCGCAATGACGAAAGACGAAGTACCTTTCTTAATCATTGATCACATCACTCAAATTGAGAATGTTTCAACACTTACTGTGAAGACGATTAGATCAGACAATGGCACTGAATTCAAAAACGTAGTGCTAAATGACTTCTGTGTATCTAAGGGAATACGTCGTCAGTATTCAGCCCCGAGAACTCCACAGCAAAATGGAGTAGTTGAAAGGAAGAATAGAACATTGGTTGAAGCAGCAAGAACTTTGTTGTATGATTCGAAACTTCCTCTATACTTCTGGGCAGAAGCAGTGAGTACCGTGTGTTACACTCAAAATAGATCCTTGATCATAAAAGATAAAGAAAAGACACCATGTGAGCTAATGAACGGCAGAAGACCAACAATCAAATACTTTTATGTCTTTGGAGCAAAATGCTATGTACTTATAGAAGATGAAAATCTAGGCAAGTTTGCAGCAAAAGCTCGTGAAGGAATCTTTGTTGGTTACTCTACAGATGTGGTGGCAGCTTATAGGGTGTTCTTAGTGAATGATCGAAAAGTGACTGAAAGTTACAACGTCAGATTCGACGATACCATACTCTCATCAATTTCAAGAGATTCTAATGAACCTGAGTCCCTAAAATTTCAGAATCTGGACTTAGAAGATCTTGAAGATGAACCTGAGTTGGTTGTTCCATTAAATGTTCCAAGTGTACGTGAAGAACCCGAGTCTAGTGAACAATCTAATTCTACAAGATCAGAAGAGACATATTCAGTACGAACTGGCAACAACTCAGGGGGAGTAAATAGCAGCTCAAGGACGACTGTTCAAGGCTCGAGACGAGTTGACAGTAATTCTGTAGGAGCTGGCACTAACTCAGGGGGGAGTTAGTGAAAATAATCAAAGTAGTCAGCACCACAACTCAGAAAGTCAAGCTGAATCATCAAGACAATTTCCAGGTGAACGGGTATGGAATAGAGACCATCCGTTTGAGTTAATTATTGGTGATCCAGATGCTGGTGTGACTACTAGAAGAACTGCAAGAGCTGACCTGGCTAATATTTGCTTATATTCTGGGTTCTTATCCAAGCTTGAACCTAAAGAAATAGAAGAAGCTCTTGGCGATGCTGATTGGGTGATTGCAATGCAAGAGTAACTCAATCAGTTTGAAAGGCAGAAAGTTTGGAAACTGGTACCCCGACCAAAAAAAATATCAGTAATTGGAGCTAGGTGGGTATTCAGAAATAAACTGGATAAAAACGGACTTGTAACACGAAACAAGGCTCGTTTGGTTGCAAAAGGTTATTCTCAGCGAGAAGGAATTGATTATGATGAAACCTATGCACCAGTTGCAAGACTTGAGGCAGTCAGGATGTTCTTGGCATTTGCAGCACATAAGAACTTCAAGGTTTTCCAGATGGATGTGAAAAGTGCCTTCCTGAACGGAGAGTTAGAAGAAGAAGTGTATCTGGAACAGCCGCCTGGCTTCGTTGATCCAGAACATGTAGATTTTGTGTATCTTCTCTTCAAATCTGTCTATGGCCGCAAGCAATCCCCGAGGCGATGGTATGAAACCCTATCCTTATTCTTAATTGAAAATGGTTTTACTAGGGGAGTAATTGATAAAACATTGTTCTACAAAAATGTAAGAAATGACTTAATACTTGTTCAAGTCTATGTGGACGATATTATTTTTGGGTCATCAAATGAGCGCTTGTGCGAGAAATTTGCCAAGCTAATGCAGGAAAAATATGAGATGAGCATGATGGGAGAGCTGTCCTTCTTCCTTGGATTACAGATCAGTCAGAGAAAAGATGGTATCTTTATCTGTCAATCCAAGTACGTCAGAGATTTACTCAAAAAGTACAATCTAGAAGATGCATCAGCAGCTAAGACTCCCATGGCAACAGCCACGAAGCTTGATGAAGACAAATCAGGTAAACCAGTTGACATCACAAGCTATCGAGGTATGATTGGCTCACTCCTCTATTTAACTGCAAGTAGACCCGATATAATGTTCGCAACTTGTTTATGTGCAAGGTTCCAAGCGGATCCTAGAGAATCACATCTCGTAGCCGTCAAGAGAATTTTTAGGTATCTCAAGGGCACACCAAATCTAGGGATTTGGTACCCAAGAGATACAGGTTTTAATCTAATTGGCTATTCGGATTCAGACTATGCAGGTTGTAGGATTGATAGGAAAAGCACATCTGGTGCTTGTCAGTTTCTTGGCAGAAGATTGGTGTCCTGGCAAAGTAAAAAGCAACATACAGTATCTACTTCTACTGCTGAAGCTGAGTACATTGCTGCTGGAAGCTGTGTAGCTCAAATACTGTGGATGAGGAACCAATTGAAGGATTATGGCATGGAGCACAAGAAAATTCCAATTATGTGTGACAACACAAGTGCCATTGCCATAACCAACAATCCTGTAGATCACTCAAGAACCAAGCACATCGACATCAGGTATCATTTCATAAGAGAACATGTCGAGGAGGGGACTGTGGAGCTACATTTTGTGCCCACAATGCAACAAATTGCAGATATTTTCACCAAACCTCTTGATGAAGTAACATTCAATAGATTGGTTGGTGAATTGGGAATGCTTAACACAAGTTAGTAAAGCCTTCTATCTGTAAAATTCAGGTTTATGTTTGTATGTGCAAGCTACTCAATCATTATGTGCTTAGACTTTAAAATGCCTAATTAATGATTGTTATAGTTTGCATATAATTTGTATAAATTCATTATGTTTTAAGTGTCTTTTATAGCACAAATCTGTGAATTTATGCTTGTTAGATTGCATGATCATAGGGGGAGTTAAATTCATAATATTCTAAATTTTACATGATTTTTAGATGAATTTACCTATGATTTTCATGTAATTAGAGGCCTTAGAATTGAATTTCTTCAAAATTTCGAGTTAGTGTCTATCTCGAAACTTATCTAGAAATTCGACTTGAATTTAGACTTAAGCTGTCAGAGTGAAGTTTTGAAAATTCTAAGTCTGGGAAGAATTTCGAGTTGTCTATCTCGAAATTCATGTCGAAATTCGACTTTGAGTTCGAGTTCGAGTTACCAGTGTGCCTAGTTCTATCTTCAAAATATTCGAGATAAAGTCTATCTCGAATTTTATCTCAAAGGTTGAGATGAGGTTTCCATTAAGGAAATATTTTGAAAAGAACTGAGAATAACTTCGAGTTAGTCTATCTCGAAACTCAACTCGAATTTCGACTTGATGTTCGAGATAGAGTTCTCAGTTGCTTTAAGGGAATTTTTGAGTTACTCCTAACTCGAATCTTATCTCGAAGGTTGAGATTAGGTTTCCATTCAAGATATTTTGGAAAGAATTGAGATTAACTTCGAGTTAGTCTCTATCTCGAAACTCAACTCGAATTTCGAGTTGATGTTCGAGATAGAGTTAAACTTCTAACTCAAAACGTATCTCGAATTTCCCTGTATTTCCTTTACTGGAGGGGAATTTTCCAAGTTTACAACCAATAAAGTTCGAGATAGGATTTCCCTATAGTTTTTGCTGTAAAATTGGTTAAAGTGCTTATTTGTGCCTATTTGTTCGAGTTAACCTCTATCTCGAACTTCATCTCGAAGTTCGACTTGATGTTCGAGATAGAGTTCGACTTAGGTGTTCCCTGTATGGACTTAGTATTTTTCACTCTTTTTAACAGGGACACTTTTGTCATTTCACAATCATCTATATATACATCTCTAACTCAATGCATCATTCACTTTACCTAATTTCATTTTTACAGCAGCCGTTTCACAAAAACAAGGCGATTTCACAAATTACATACCATTAATCCGTGTTTTTGTGATTAAACTCATACTAATCACGAATTACTGCCAATTTGTTGACTACTATTGTCTGTGTTATCCTTAATCGTTGTGGTGGTGTGTTTAGTGACCATTCATACACGCGCATATACATACACACGAACATAAATTGTTTGTGTAACTGTTCATAAAACACGATTTCATATTCTCTATCTAAACACACACGATTTCACTGGTATACACACGAATATTCATCTTCATTGAATATTCAGATTTAGTATTGGCTATTGATTGAATCCCGTAGTTTAATTTCTCAAAGGGACTTTTGTTGTTCTTGTTAAATTAAAAGGGATACAATCTTTAATTCGTAAATTACTTGTTTTTCAAAATTAAAAAAAAAAAAAAATTCACATCTTTTAAAGAAAAACATTTAATTAAAATGGCTCACCAATTTTCACTTGCTAAAAACAATTTTTATAATATTTCTACGAAAATTGGTGATCAACTACCACGGTATAAGTTTTGGGTACGATTTCTTAATTTGTACTCCAAGGCTAGCCATGCTTTTACTGCTAAACCTACACTAGTACATGATGCTTTACAGCAATTATGGACTAGTGCAGTTACTTTTGGGAGCAAAACAACCCCCTACGGTTTCAGGTTTACCTTAGCGGGTCAGGAATATGAGGTGACTGAAGAAATTGTCAACAGGGTTCTGGGATTCCAAATCAAAGATGCTTATGATGCAGAACCTACAGCGGAACAACGCCTCACATTCTTTGAAGAAATAGGATGTTATCCTCCGACTGGCCGGATCACTGGAAACATCCAAAAACAATTCTTCCATGTGGAATGGAATTACTTTTTCGAGGCCATCACAAGATGTTTTCGGGCACGCGAAAAAGATTTTCATCAAATTCCAATTCCAATGCAAACCTTTGCAGTTGCCCTAGCAAGAGAACTGGATATAAATTATGGACGCATAGTTCTCTCTGAGATAGTGGCTACAATGGGATCTCCTGCAAGCAGAGACCTCACTACAACTGATGTTGTCTGCTGGTTTCCTCGGTTCCTACAAATGCTGATTAATGATTTAATACCGAAGGATGCTCTTGCTGTTAGACAGGGATTTGCCAGAAGCCCAACATCTGCACCGCTAGGGATGGGCACTAAGTCACTTTCAACTATTGCTAATCAGGATAAACATCAAGGTAAACATATGTCAATTCCTGAAAATATTCAAATGTAGCTTACATATGATGCAGGAGTTACCAATTTGGAGGAATCATCGCAAGTTTCATCATATGCTCAGAATCCATCTGCTCATGCTGAGGCATTTGATGAGATTCCTGATGAGCAAAGCGATGAGGCACAAGGTAATGAATCAGGTAATCTCTCCCTGCATACTATTCATTCCTCCTCCTATGTATCTGATTCCGAGACCCAAGAGACTGCTAACCCGCAGAATCTATCCCAGGGTGAGAGCTATATTTCTGAGCCTGATACACATTCTTATTCTCTTTCACCCCTATTAACGGAAGTCAGAAAGCCAGCACGTGTATATGTAGGAGATGATGAGGAGAGTGACCCCGAAGTGCAGCATCTTATTCGAAAGAAAGCCAAAATTTTTCATGCTGCTACTTCAAACGTCCAGTCAAACCCTAGTGTGTCACACGCAACCACTCCACCTCACGAGAGTGGTTCTCCCCTTAAACAATCTGCACATAGGGATTTTGGTGAGGATTATGTACCTTTTGAAGATCCTGTTGCTTCAAAAGGACATGAAGTTTTAACAACTTCAGCCGTACCTTCACCGGTACGTACTGATGCTGCAAAGAGGATTGGTTCTGATGTCGTACAAGAACACTTTGCAGCCCCTCAGCCTGAGATTCCAACTCAGGACATAACAGAAATAGATCCCATAACTGCCAATTATATTGCTTATCCAATTTCTGCAGGTACTGCTTCATACTTTGGATCAATCATTGAAGACATACACGAGCGTGAGACAGGGAGTGTGTGTGAGAGGTTAGGGAGAGAGGGACCTTCATTTTTAAGGCCCGAAACCGAGCGCCAAATACTAACAGAACGAGTATTAGAGCGAGGTCACCTAAACCAAACACCGTCCCTTAATATTGAAAATCTTGATACGCGTATGACTTCTATGGAAAATCAGATGAGGCAGTTCGGGCAGACGATGGGGCAGTTCGGGATTAACATTGGAAACAATCAAAGGGCTCTTGATGACTACGCAGCACGAATGGCAAGTCAAGCTACGGCTTTTGATGCTTTGACAAAAAAGGTCAATGACTTGGGCCATGCTGGTGGTGTCTTGGGAAGCACTCTTAATGAAAGGATGGGGGCAATGGAGTCTACAATGCATACAATGGCCGTGGAGATCAGTAGAATGATGTTCGCAGTCAGGAGTTTTGTGCCCCCGGAGTGTTTTGAGTCGCAACAACCTCCCCCCGATGCTGGTGCAGGTGGTGCTAGTGGAGCGGGAGCCTCCGGTTCTGGTTTTGGAGGTTCTTATGCTGCTGGTGGATTTCCGGAGCAAGGTGGTGTTCAGGATAACTCACCTAAGGGGGAGAGTGGAAAGGAGACGAGACAGCAGGCAGTTCACATCGAAGAAATTGAAGAACATGTTGATCTTGTCAAGGAAATAGAAATTGAGCCGTCTGTTGATGAAGAGGCTCTGAGGAGGAAAAAGGGTAAGGCAATGATGGTTGAGCAAGATGAGCCATTCGTTGACCTCAGTCATCAGGAAACAGTACAGGAGGTACTTGACTCAGATTCTGATATGGAAGACGTACCTTTGGCACATGCTATAAAGAGATCTTTGAAGGAACAAGGTGGAAGTGCTGGGATGTCTTCCGGAATGCCTGAAGAAATTCCTGTTGATGAGGAAACCCTTAAAGCTCAACAGTTAGCCTTGGAACAAGCTCAGTTCCATAAAATGAAGATGATGCAAGAACGTGCTGCATTCCTAGAAAAGAAAGTGGAGCTCCAAGGGAAGCAGTATGATCATGAGCTTGCAAGGCTAGCTGATCCTCAAGTTGATCTCGACAAGAGAAGGATAGGACAGAAGTGGGATGAAGCAAGGAAGATATTGATGGGATCCTGTGCGAAAGGAGTTCATAACAAGGAGGCAGATGATCTGTTCTACAACTTGAATTTGCAGAATCCAATGACTGTGGACTATATAAGTGCTTTGAAGAGATTAATTTCTAAAGTCAGGGTTGGATACAATGCAACACTTAAGGAGTGGCAGGTTATTTTGTCTTTGGTAGAAGGAGTCCCAACATCTTTCCTATATGTGGATGACCAATTCATAACGAGAAGATCTGCGTCAGAGTTGTTCTTGCTAGTAACAAAAATTCAATACTCTCAATCTGAGGAGCTAAGCATTCTGTATAGGGATCAGTTAATGCAGCTAGCAGAGGACAAGGGTCCAGAATTCTCAGCATATCCAAATTTTGTCCGGATGGTAGTTGACGGGAAGATGAAGAGGGTTAGCATGGAGGAAAATGATCTAATGGAGCTTTCAGTGGAATCTCTCAAAGCTGTCTGTAGACAAATGATGAGTAAGGGATTCGCTTCTGAGCTTAAAGAAAAATCCGTGAAGATCATTGAAAGAGTCATATTCAAGAAGAGCAATGAGGTGTGGAAGTGTGATATCATTGCTCCAAACCCTCTAGATAACGTGAAGATTGAGCCGGAGCTGATGGAGAAGAAATGGAATATTCTTCAAGCAATGAAGAATGTAGATGAAGCTCTGACTCTTCCTTCTGGAGCACTGGAACAAGGAGAGATAAGGGAGGCAATTGGTGTTCCAGGAAGTGATAGTGTATACTGGATACACGCTTATGTTGAAGATACAGCTGATGCCTTAGTATTCATAGATGCAGACCAGAATCAAACATTCTTGCATATGAGTAGAAAATGGCTGCTACAGACTTACGATGCTGCATTTCTGGAGAGAGTATTACATGTATTCAAATGGGGTGAAGTGGAAGATATGTATGTGGAAGAAAAGCAGAGACTCATGAGTTACCTGTCTGAGATAGTGGTGGAAAAGAAGCGGATGGAGCGAGATGCGGCTAGTGTCCACAATACTGACCGTGTCAAGGGCTACCCCAAGATGATCTATTGTCAGTTTAAAGCTGATAAATCATATTGGAAACCTCAGCTCATAATGAAGAACTTTGAGGACATTCCAAAGATCAGGACTACTCAGGAGGTGGACAAACTCAGAAGGCTTTTCAAACATTCTTATCCAGAGCCCAAGAATCCTCTAGAAATGGAAGCTGTAAGTCTGTTGAATGCTAGGTGGAAGCAGCTTCGCGATCCAGTGTACAAGAAAGAACAGCAGCAGAAGGAGAAGCGCAGAAGGCAGAAAGAAGAGAAAGACCAAGCTGCTGAAGCTAGAAAGACGAAACGGAATTAGGGTTAAAGGTCAGAGTGGTGTGAACTTGAAGTTGGAAAAACTTCATGTCTTTCGGTTGCTTTAACTCACTTGAGGAAAATTCACCTTAGAGTGAATCCAATAAGGTGATATAAGTTTGACTAAAAGATATGAAATAATCCAGGTGATAGGAATCACTCAAATGATCTTTAATTCGAAGTTCGAATTCTGTTTCTAGTTTAAGTTCTTTGCATTGTCTTCAAGTACATTTCAATTGTAAATTATTCAAGACTTTAATGTTAGTTATCTTTTCTCGTCTCATTGTTTAGTTGAGTTATCCTTCATTAATTTGAATGTCATTGTTAGACAGTCAAATAGGGGGAGATTGAAAGGCAAAGTGTGTAAACTTGTAACACTATATCTAATGTAACTCAACTAAAGGAAAAGATACTTAACCAGAAGACAATCAAGAACAAGAGGCCACAGAGAAATCAACACTAAATGAAGACAAGGTAATTGATACAATTCAACATGTTAACTATGATCAAGCCAAGAAGAAATCATTGAGAGAAGTTCAAGTCAAAGTTGTTCATGCCTCAGTGATTTGGAAAGCCAAGAATCAAGATCATAACTATCAGTATCAATAAGACCAATTGATTTCAAGTGAACAAGAAGGAAAGCAAAAATTGGAAAGCCACATTACTAATTGAATATGGTAATTTATTCAAGAAGCAAAAACACTATCAAGACTAGTCACTTATGAACCAGACCAGTGCATCAAGTGTCAGGACATTGATAGCAAGTTTATGTCAGTAATAAAGATCCATGTTCAAGAGCTTGGTGAAGAATAAAGAAGTCATGAAGATATCACAAGTTCAAGATGTGCATTGAAGTTTCAAGTTGAAGACCAGAATATTTTCTAAGTACTTAATATTCTAGATGACCAAGTAGAATATTTCTAAGTAGAAGTTCTACTTAGAAATTCGAGATGGCTAAGTAGAAATTCTCAAGTAGAAGTTCTACTTAGAAATTCGAGATGGCTAAGTAGAAATTCTCAAGTAGAAGTTCTACTTAGAAATTCGAGATGGCTAAGTAGAAATTCTCAAGTAGAAGTTCTACTTAGAGTGCAGCTTCAACATGACACATGGCATCTTCTGATTGGCAGATTTCCAAGCTTTCAAGATAAGGCAAGATTTATGTGGACATCATTGGGCCATGTATATCTTAGTCTTTGAAGACTACAGGACATAGATTACATGTAGTATAAATAGAAGTACTTGTGTAATGTTTTAAGGAGAGCAATAGTTGAGAGAAACACAAGAAAAAGAGAGAGAGTGCATTCACAGAGCTTAGTATCATTCACTTCTCTCTGAACTTCTGTCATACTTTGTAATGAATGTTGTAGCAACCATTTCAAGTTATATATAAGAAATATATTTCTTGAATCTGTGTGTTCATTTATTGCATCGTATTTATTGCTTCTCATATTTGAAAAGTTGTATTCACCCCCCCCTCTACAACACATTTGGACCTAACAATACTCCGGTTACAATCAGATCAAAATGTCTCCGGAAGACAGAGAGAAAACAGCCTTCATTACACACAGGGGGGTCTACTGCTACAAAGTCATGCCTTTTGGATTGATCAACGCGGGCGCCACATTCCAGAAAACAATGAACAAAATCTTCGGCAGTCAGATAGGCCGCAATATGGAGGTATATGTGGACGATCTCATAGTAAAGTCTCTCTTAACGGCTTATCACTTACAAGACTTGGAAGAATGTTTCTCAACCCTCAGAAAACACAACATGAAGCTCAACCTAGACAAATGTGCGTTCGCACTAGACGCGGGCAAATTCCTGGGATTTTTGGTATCTCACAGGGGCATTGAGGCCAATCCCGAAAAAATAAAAGCAATCATCGACATGCAACCGCCAAAGACCTTAAAGGAGATGCAAAAGTTAACAGGGAGACTAGCAGCCCTCAGGAGGTTCATAGCAAAGTTGGCCGACAGATGCCTCCCATTCTTTGATACCCTGAAGGGAGCAACAAAAACTAAGGCAATATCCTGGACAGAGGAGTGCCAAAAAGCCTTCGAGGATCTTAAAACTTATCTCTCCTCCGCTCCTTTGTTAGCGGTCGCGGCTCCTTCAGAACCATTATCACTATACTTATCTGCAACAGACAAGGCTGTGGGGGCAGTATTGATCAAAGAGGAAAAAGGCGAGCAAAAGCCCGTCTATTATGTCAGCCAAGTGCTTAAAGACGCAGAAACTCGCTATCCAAATGTCCAAAAGTTTGCTCTAGCTCTGGTGATAGCGAGCAGAAAATTAAGACATTACTTCCAAGGCAGACAAATCCGGGTTATCACAGACCAACCGCTGAGAAAAATACTGCACAAACCGGACCTATCTGGTAGACTAATCAATTGGGCCGTAGAGCTCGGTCAATTCGATTTAAAATACAAGCCAAGAACCGCAATCAAAGCACAAGCATTGGCGGACTTTGTCACCGAATGTTCATTCACCACAATGGAAAAAGAAATACCAACGGAAAGCAGGATCACCACCGGTAACAATTGGCAGTTGTACGTGGACGGTTCCTCCACCAACACCCGCTGTGGGGCAGGGTTAATCCTTACCAGCCCCGACGGTTTCCAAGTCAAGCAGGCCATACAGCTAAACTTTAAAGCGACAAATAACTAGGCAGAGTATGAGGCACTCCTGGTCGGTTTAGCATTAGCAAAAAGCTTACAAGTAAAAGAAATCACCATCTACAGCGACTCACAACTTGTAGTCCGCCAGACGATGGGTGACTATTCTACTAAAGACACAAGTCTCAGCAAGTACCAGGAAATGGTACAAGCTATGCTATCCCAATTTGAGAAACATACCCTCGAGCAAATAGACAGAACGGATAATACAGTGGCGGACATGTTATCCAAACTAACAAAGGGGGAGGAAACGGGTAGCGACACAGTCTATTTCGAGGAATTGCATACTTCCAGCATAAACAGTCTGCCTGTAATGGAGATAGGCCCGCCACAAGATACTTGGATGACTCCCTATATCCGGTACTTAGAAGATGGTACCCTGCCTGATGACAGCATTAAGGCTAAGGTACTCAAATCTCAAGCGGTAAAGTACTTTATGCGAAAAGGCACCCTATACAAAAGGAGTTTTGATTCTCCTATACTCAAATGTGTTGATGAGGAAGAGGCTCTATACTGCATGAGAGAAGTCCACGAAGGCATCTGCGGCGACCACATGGCTGGAAAAGCACTGGCACATAAAATACTCAGACAAGGCTATTACTGGCCCAAGATGCACAAGGAATGCAAAGCTTTCACAAAGAAGTGCCACCAATGCCAACTATTCAGCAACATGTCCCGGAAAGCACCAGCCCTTCCAGCAGCAATCTTGTCGCCAATACCCTTCGCAGTTTGGGGCATTGACATAATGGGGCCCTTCCCCAAAGCAAAGGGTGACCTACAATACGTAATGGTCGCCATCGATTACATGACCAAATGGGCCGAAGCGAAGGCACTCAAAAACATCACACAGGATGATGCAATCTGGTTTGTCACAGATCAAGTCATTACGAGATTCGGAATTCCGGTGGTACTCATATTCGACAATGGGACACAGTTTGTTGGGTCAAAATTTACAAAGTTCCTATCCGACCACGGGATCAAACACAAGAAAGCTTCTGTCTGCCATCCACAGAGCAACGGACAGGTTGAGGTGACTAACTGCATCATTGTTCGAGGCCTGGAAAAAAGACTAACTACTTCCAAAAAGAAATGGCCGCATGAATTGCCTAACGTCCTTTGGGCATACCGGACATCAGCTAGGACAAGTACAGGGGAAACCCCATTCAAACTAGCTTCCGGTACGGAAGCTCTTGCTCCAATCGAGATTGGATCCCCATCCTACCGAGCTATCAACTTCGAAGAAGAGGCCAATAACCAAGGACTCAAAACAAACCTAGACTTGCTAGATGAAGCAAGGGAAGCCGCTGTCGAAAAAATGACCGCTTACAAAGAAAAAACAAAGGAATTTTTCGGCAAAAGAGCTAGAGTCAAGGCTTCTTTAGAAGGTGATTTAGTCAACAGGGCAACTGAGGCATCCGACCCTAGACACACCGGAAAGCTTATGCCAAAATGGGAAGGCCCATACAAAATCATTCAGGTATTAAGGCCGGGCTCTTACAAACTAGCATGCCTGGATGGCACGGAAGTCAACAACACTTGGCACGACGATAAATTGAGAAAGTATTATCAATAGACAGTCAACCAATCTGTACTTTCTCTTTCTTGTACTCAACAGTCATGAATGGAATACTTTTTTAACAATAAATTGTCTACAATAGCATCCTACTATCAAGTCCCCTAAGCGGGCGAGCATCCTATTATACAGTCCTCTACGCAGACAAGCATCCTACTATCAAGTCCCCTAAGCGGGCAAGCATCCTATTATACAGTCCTCTACGCAGACAAGCATCCTACTATCAAGTCCCCTATGCGGGCGAGCATCCTATTATACAGTCCTCTACGTGGACAAGCATTCTATTACAAAGTCCCCTAAGCGGGCACGCAGCCTACTACAAGCATTCTATTACAAAGTCTCCTAAGCGGGCACGCAACCTACTACAAGCATTCTATTACAAGGTCCCCTAGGTGGGCACGCAACCTACTACAAAGCATTCTATTACCAAGTCCTTTACGCGGACAACCATCCTATTACTCAAAACAATCTGTCAACTCCCCTGAGCGGGCAATCAACCTATGGAATTCCACCAACAAAAACAAATATTAATAGAGTCCCTAAATGGGCAAAAGCAAAAGACAACCGGAAAAGAAGTTATCAAGCGTGACACCGTACTGAAGATGTGCAAAAATATGCAAAAAAGAAAAGATTGCCAAACAAGTTCAAACGGAAAGAGACAAATTTATTCATTTTTATCATTTATTACAAGGCTTGACAAAATACAAGATTTGAATCCCTAAAGTCTAAGCCTTGCAGCTTCCACCTTCTCCATCACCGTCGTCTTTCTTCGGTGGGGGCGGGTTCTTTGAAGCTCCGCCTTTCTCCCGGCGCTTCGCCAGAGCATCCTCAATCTTCCGAAAAACTTCCGGAAAATCGGCCTCTGACTCCGGCCCATCGAAAACCATTCCATCGACTCTAACCTTGTTGTTATCATAGTCATACACCATTGTACGGGGATCCATGAAGAGATAGCAGTGACAGGAACAAAGAAAGCTGGGAAATGAGAAAGATGCTCAGGATCAAGCACGTTAACCCCCCTTTTATAGGGGGGTAAAAACAAGTTAAAAGGTGCACAGTTAATACTGCCATTCCCAAGGCATGGAATAGTGCATGCACAGTCAAAAATGTCTTTCCCCACGCAAGCAACAGTAAATATTGAGTCAAAGGTACCATGACGTCAACGCAGAATTAAATGCTATACAGTCAAATGCATGAATCCCAGACGACATCTATTATACAGAATATCGAAATACAAAACGACAGGTGCAAAAGGAATTTCATTTCAATTTCTCGAAACAAGTTACATTAAAATGTTTCAAAGTCACACAACGGACAGACCCGCGGAGTGACTTCAAAACAAGTCAAAAAAGAGGGGCCAACTACACATAGTTATTCCCGACAAAAAGTACCCTACGGATCCATGTCCCTCGGCGGGTCCTCGTGCTCACCCTCACTTGCATAACCCGCAACAATGGCGCCAAGGGATGGATTGGCTACAACGCACGTTGACCAAAGAGGGTCATCTTCATCGTCGCTTTCCCCGTAAACAGCAGCTATCACCGACAATGGTGTAGAATTTCCTCTCAGTGGCCTCTCCTCGGCGGAAGGCATGTCGTTTTCACAAGCTTGCACCCCGGCATCACATACAGCGGGTTCAACCTGGAAGCCAACACTTGTTTTTGCGGTAGCACCAAGCCGGGCCTTCAAAGATTTGACTTTACGCTTGGCCCTTTTTACCTTCGACTTAAGCTTTGAAAGTTTATTCTTTAGGCGGTCAATTTCTGAAATGGGACCTGCGGGCACTTCCTTGGCCTCAACGGCGGGCAAACCTTGAGCGGAAACAGAAGCAACAGCTTTAGAGACTTCAGCCTTCACAAGCTCAGTGAATTCAGAACTGCCACGAAACTTCCTGATGGCGTCCTCTTCAGTAGGACGAGAATCAAGGTGGGCTTCAGCCTCATCGGCACGTTCCTTTTCAAACCGCAGAGAAGCTTTCAGGCGGTTTACCTCATCGGACAAGGAATCCTTCTCCGCCAACAATGCAACTTTTTCTTCCTCCAATAACCGGCGAAGAGATACATTGTACTCAACACTGGCTTTGGCATCGGTTTTCTCTGTCTCAATCTGAAGCAACGCCTTAGTAGCATTATCCTTCATATTTCGCTCTGCGGTCAGCTCCGCTTCGAGTTGCCCCACTTTCTCTTTCAAGGCAACATTACCATTACGGTAAAGATTGCCCCGGGCCATCAAACCCGTATACATGCACTGATTCTGCAGAACATACAAACAAAATTGTTATTAGCGGTCAAAGCAGGAATATGGCATTTAAACATAACTATTACAAGCATACATACCCGTGCAGCATATTTTTGAGACAAGCGGCACATCCGCTCCCAACTCAAGCTATTCATCCTGGTCAGATCATCATCGATCAATGAGTCAACAGTGAAGGTGTTGGGTCCGGATTTAAACAAAAAACCGTATCCAGCCCTCGAGCCAACCACCGCATCGTCTACCTCGTCGTCACTACTTGTGTAATAGACGATCTCATCAGAAGTACCCCCGACCTCTTCCTCACCCGCAGCAACACCCTCACTTTCGGTGTCAAAATCAAAATCAAAACTGGGGGGCTCTTCTTCAACACGGTCACCAGGGAGCCGATCCCCCAGCTTTGAAACCCGCCTCCGCTTCGAAGGACCAACATCATCAGTAGCTTTACGTTTCAACCCTTCGAGCGGGACATCACCTACAACCCCTTCCACAACCGGCTTCATTACCGCCTCCGCCACTCTCTCAGGCGAGCACGGTACTTCAGTAGCATCCTCCCGTGACTTCCCACTGACAGTACCCGTTTCAGAAACGGGTGCGGCGCCCCTTTCAACTCTGCGAATGGACGCTCTAAAATCGCTTGAAAGGATGTCGGGCTCATCTGCGTCTACGGCCAAGCTGGCGGCATTACGCCTCGCCACATCACCAGAATTAGTGTCAATAGGCTCAGCGGTAGCTTCCCCTTCGGACGGAACTCCCATCTCAGCAGGGACATTCCCTTCAGCGCCAGGCTCCTCTGAGACGCTGTCCTCAGCAAAATCATCAAGTGGCTGGCTTTCCCCACCCAGGAACCCACCACCAGTACCACCTATTTCCTCAGACAAAGACTCTGCTTCAGAATCTATGCCATCATCAGAAGTTCCCTCTTCAGTAACAGGCAACTCAACAGCGACCTCAGGAACATTACCCGCCTTAGAATTCTCGACACCACCTCCGCTTCCGGAAAGATCAAAGGTATCAAGAATATTTTCCTTAGCGAACGGGCGAGCGCGGGTCCGCCCAGGCCTAGGAGGGAGACTGAGGATAAAATCAGCATGCAGCTTCGCCTCCTCTAGGCCCAAAACCGGATGAAGATCCAACTCCGGCTTACGCGGGTCCAACACTACAAAAAAAAACAGCAAAACAATTAGCAGAGTAAACAAACAAAAGAAACAGCCTACACAAACAATACAAATACTTACAACAATGTCTCCGCAGGTCGGCAGGATCGACCAAGTCCCTTTCTGTCCACACCTCCCCCAGACTCTTAACAAGTTGGACAAGGACATCGATCTCATTTAGACTAAGGCGGTTGCGGTCCACCTTATAATCACACTCAACCTTCTTCACAAAACTCTTGTGCCAAGGGAACTCGCCACCGCCAAGAACTATAAAATCCTCCTGCCAGCAGGCCATTCCTTTCGGAAACAAAAACGGCTTAAACCCTTCCAACGCCTTCCCAAGCCAACTCTGAGGCTTCACAAACTGAAGCTCGTAGAAAGGCTTGCACCGTCCAGCTTTAATATCAAATAAACAGAAAAAAGCCTTGAAGGTAGGCTGTTTACCCCTACTCTCACAGGCGGCAATAAACCAGTTGATTGCCCTAATTGAGTTGGGGGAAAACTGTGCTATTGGGCAATGAAAATACAGACGAAACAAATCCATCAAAAACTTGTGCGGAGGTACGCGGAAACCCGCCTTCAAATGACTTAAGGGTATGCAGGCAGAACCGTCGTCAAAACGGTGATATAGTCTTTCACCGGGCTCTGCAACCCGCCAAAAATACCCATCTTCAATGCGGAACATCCGGTCAACATGTGGACCCCAGACATCATCTCTGAAGGTACTATCATGCTGAAGGTGTAGAAAACCAGCGAACTCGGCGTCCATTTCAGCATTGGAATAAGGGGTCGGAGCGATATTGGTTGCCCGAAACAAACTCTCGCTACTCTCAAAGTATTTATAACGGTTGCGCTCCAGAACAGCGGGATGGGTCAACTGATTAGGATCAGCCCAGCGACCATAACCACTTATCAGCGGTCTTCTCTCAGCAATAGCTGCATCAACAAACTCATCTCCCATCTACACACACCAAGTCAAACATAACCGCTATCAGCAAAAAACCTAATTACCACAAACAAAAGGTACACACACAAATACAAATCAATTTTGCTTTTTCTTTTCCGCTTAAAATATCAAAAAACGATTCATATTCCACTTCCCCCCACAAACAACAAAACCCTAGAATCATAAACCCCTTTCACAGAAACTTTTCAATACATACACACATATACATACACCGTTCGATATTCATATTTACACCAAAAAACCCACTTTTCACAGAATCTGGGCAACACTACCGATACACAAAGCAAATACAACAACCACAAACAAAATCAAAATCGCCGTACAGATCACAAAACAAACATCCTACCTTACACCCACAAAAAAATTTAGCACAAAACCCTCTCGGAAGCGCTCAACCAAACACAAAAATTACAGCAGAATGAAGAGCAAAACCATACCTCGGTTACAGAAGAAATAAGGGCTTCAATGGCACCACCACGCGAGAATCAGCAAGCTCTCAGTAAAAATGCAGAAAGAAAACAAAAGAAAGCTAAGAATAGTGGTATGAAAGCAGTAAAACAAAAAAGAAACAAGAAACAACTGCCCTTTTTATAGCGTGAGGCGCGTGCACGAAAGGTTGCAAAGCTACAGCACTAATGTGTCAACCTGCAGTAGGCCCACGTACACCTCGGTAAGAGCAGCAACTACCCACTTGGTATTAACTTCCCACTACTTCTCTTACATACGTCGTCACAAAAGTACATGCATTTTTCAACCCAAAGGTCACTTCTCATAAATACGAACAACCCCTTATCATTTTTGAATTATTGGCATTTAATATTATTCTTTCATTTATTACACATCTCATTTATTCCCATTAAAAAGCATTCATTTCAAAGGCAGTTACACATATCAAACAAAAACATTCATACTCACAAGCCCGTCAAGCACCATCATCCATTGCATAGGCATCCCACTGACCGCCAACACTTGGGGGGCAGCGGTACAAATTATTTCAAAATTTTACTTTAATCCTAAGTGTTGTCCGCCAACACTTGGGGGGCAGCGGTACAAATTTTTTCAAAAATTTTCCTTACTCCTAAGTGTTGACCGCCAACACTTGGGGGGCAGCGGTACAAATTTTTTCAAAAATTTTCATTACTCCTAAGTGTTGACCGCCAACACTCGGGGGGCAGCGGTACAAATTTTTTCAAAATTTTTCCTCTCCTAATTGTTGACCACCAACACATGGGGGGCAGCAGTTCAAACTTTTTCAAATCTTTTCCCACCCCTAAGTGTCGCCCGCCAACACTTGGGGGGCATCATATCGCAAAATTACATAAACTCTGGCACTTATTGTTTCCACCCTTTTCGGTTTTTCCTCCTCCCCCCATCCGCTTAAAAGCGCATGGAGGGAGTGGGGGGCAATGATAGGTACCCGCTGTAAGAGCGGTCCACTCGCCGGACACGCGCCCGCGAGTAGGTACCGCTAACAGCGCTACATTCATCACTCGCATACACGTGTCATGAGATATTATTTCTCCATCCACTAACCCAACTTGACAAACAAATATCATTTACCCACTTGCATAAAATACACTTGCACAAAATATCCTTCTATCTTTCTCTACAAGACAGGGGACAGAAAGAGGAAGGAACACAAACACTTAAACACACACACTCACAGACAAAAACGAATCTACAGTTCTCTCTACATACTCCCATCACACAGATATACTTTCACCCGTCTGATTATTATTATTCCGATTACTGATTCTTACACCGGAGGTGCTTGACGGCCACCACCACCCACCAAGCATTGTTTTGCAGGTACCCTAAACACAGGTAGAACGCCCCGGAACAGTGATCGGAAGCCTCTAATCAGCCGTGGGAGTTATCAATTCGTGTAAAGATGAGCACAAAGGAAGTTGGCAAACAGATTTTTAATGTACATAACAAGAACTCAATTTGCTTTGTTACCTGGATTTTCATCAATGTGAAGTCACATTTCTCTTAGTAGTTTGAAGACGGCATCAAATATCTTTATGAACTGTAATTCAACGCAGGAGATGTTCAGAAGCATTACCGAGCAGTTCAGTGCTATCTCTCGCAAGAAGGCTGTCTTGCATTGGTACACTGGCAGAAAGTAACATCAATGATCTTGTTTTTTAGTACCTTCTTTAGTACTAAGATGTAACAGCAGATGACGAAGACTTTGACCATGAAGATGAAGAGGACGGATCTCAGGAGTAGTATTTTTTAGCTTGGGTGTGGTTTCTTTTGGTTACAGTATGGTGTTTGTTTGTTTTAATCTAAATTAGTAAAATTGGTGAAATGGAACTGGCCACATTTTTAAAAGAGGATCGAATTGTACAAAGTATCAATATAAAGGGTGCAAAAGTACAACTTTTTCTCAAAGGTTTATCTGTTTAAACTGAAAAACTAAGGTTTATAGAGAGTTACAGTTTCAAACTTTCAACAACTCCAAAGAAAACCATTTGTTACATTTCAAGTGTAACTAAGGTCACAAATTATGAGACTACGTGGTTGCTTGGTTGACGGAAATATATCCAGGAAGTTTAAATTCCTAGGAAGTTGAAATTCCTAGGAAGTAAGATTTCACAAAGTTCGGTTAGCCCTTAACTATGTTGTACGGGGACATCTCCGGGGTCACGTACCGAAGTTTGGGGACGTCTCGGGGACGGGAACGGCACGGGGACGGCATGGGAACGTCCCCAAATTTCTGGGGACGGCTACTCTAATTTGGGGACGTTTTGGGGGCTGAAAATACTGAATTACCCCCCCCCCCCCACTTAAAATAAAAACCCTACATATTTAATCAATCGTTTGTTCAGCCGCCTTCTTCTCTTTTACGTATATCAGGCCTCGATCTCTCTTATTCTCTTATTCTCTCTCTCTCTCTCTCTCTCTCTCTCTCTCTCTCTCTCTCTCCATCTTCTTATCTTCTCTCTTTTACATATTTAATCAGCTCTCTTATTCTCTTATTCTCTCTCTCTCTATCTTCTCTCTTTTATATATTTAAACCTCTCTCTCCCCACGTTTTCAAAAAAAAAAACCTCTCTCTCCCCATAAAATATACGCATCCTATATACATATATATTATATATACACAAGATATTATAAATGGAATCTTAAATGAAAGGTGAAAGTGGGTCTGAATGTATATATCCTATATACATAAGATTTTTTATGTAAAATCTTTTGAATGTTGAATATTGCCTTTATTTTATATATTAATAATTTTATTATATTAATATATTAAATGTCATACCCGTATCCTAAAATTTTAAAGTTGTCATTTTTCGTCTCCGTACCGGTATATGTTTCCGTACCCGTCTCCGTGCAACATAGGCCCTTATAAGGAAGTGCAACTTTCTTGAAAGTTTAAATACCCGCAAAAAATGAAAAGTTACTCACCAACCTTCACCGGATAACTTGTACTTCATAAATATCGATCAACATAGGGGGTGTTTGGGGAACTTATTTTCCAGAATAAGTCAACTTATTTTAAGACAAAGTCAGAGATTTCTAACTTTTTTCTGAAAAAAATAAATTTTTTTTTGCAACTTGTGGAATCTCAAACATACATTAAATATTTGTATAAATTTTTTTTATCAAAATATGAACGCCAAACAGGCCCATAATTTCCAACTTATTAGGTATTATAATTGTCATTAGTAACTAGCCTATAACCCGTGCGATGCATGGCTTTCTTAAAATTAAATAATTTTTTATTTATATTTTAATAATTATTTATCTCATATATATTCCTTAATATAATATTGTCATAATATATATTATTTAATAATAATCATTTAATTATATGATATAGTATTCGAATTATGACTATCATAATAATATAAATATAAATGGAAATATCGTATATACTTACATTCAAATTTTTGTTGATATTATCATATTCCAATTATGATTTCATAATAATACATAATGTAATATTCCGTATTTGTTTAAATAGAATTTAATATTAATTTATAATTGTGTAAAATTTTTATTGTTTGTTTTAGTTTGTTTTCACTTTGTTGATTTATAATGTTAGGCTGAATACACAAATATAATCAAGTACGTATGAGAGAATAACAATTAACACACGTTTAAATTAAAAACTATATGGAATTAATAACTCCTCTCTCAGTGATGTAAAATATCACAGAGAGCTGCTTAGGTTACAATGGAATGATAATTCGTTTCACAATACCCTTCTAGGTTTAACCTAACTGTATTTATAAAGATATACAGCTACAGTACAATTGATAATCGATACTCCTATAAATCAGCTATACAAATGTTATCAATGATGATTGTTACACGTCTTCTTAGTCAATACAATGTCTTCGACAGCTATCCAATCTTCAAATATATTTCTTCCATAATTATCTTCAATTAAACTTCAAAGTCTGATAATGACCAGTAGACGCTTCCTCCTGACAGAGTTTACCAAACTCTGTTGAGCTTCCAACTGTCAGAGTTTAATTAAACTCTGACCGCTTCCAGCTTCCAGTTAAACTCTGATGAATCACTGTAACACTTAAACACTGACTTTATTCACATCAATTATATTTAACAATCTCCCCCAACTTGTTCATTAGCAAAAATGCACAAGTTAATAATAATTGATGATGTCAAAACTAATTAAACAAATATAGTGTTTAATAAATAATCAGAGTTTAAACTTCTACTTAAACAAAATTTACAGAAAACGAGAAATACTTACAGAGCTTTATTTACTTAATTTCCTCAACATCTGGTGTTGATCTAAGATAGTCTATAAGTAATCTTCTCTCCGCATTCTCGAGTTCTATCTGCATGATCTTCTTAATCTCTCTAAGTTCAGGATCATCTTCACCAGTCTGATAGATTGCAGATCTCAGAGAATATATTTTGTTCTTCCTCATTTCATTACCCAGTCTGATGAAGTGTGCTTTCTCTGCCTCTGGATTAAAATCTAACACAGTTATACCCAGATCTGTCTTCAATCGAGCACTATTTTTCTTCATCTCAACAATCTTTCCATGATAATCTCTGTACTTCGGAACATACTCACTTGTGTATCTTGTACCACTAATTGCCTTAGCTTTCACCATTTTATTTCTTAGCACATTAGCAGCTTGCTGAGTCCTTTGATTTTTCACTTTGAAGAGATATAGAACATATTCCAATTCTTCCCATAGCTTCAAATCAATATCATTCTCACCAACTTTATACACAGTTCCATCAGCCATAAAATACAGTAGAAAATCTTTATTCAAACTCCTCTGATGAATCAACTGCACTGACTCCAGTCTGTCCAAACTCTCCTGTGGAACACCTTGTCCTGGAACAGCCAGTGATGAAGGATCTAGAGGACTAGCATTCACTCTAATTTCTTTATGTGAGCCCAAGACAGATGTATCTCGACTTTGCTTCACATAAAAGCTCTGCCTTGTAGAAAATCAGTACCTCCAACCTTCAGAGTTTGATCAGGAATAGTTGGCTTTGCAAAGAACATTTGCATTTCAGTAGACAATGGTTTCTATACAACTTGTATAGCAATAGAGGTTGTATTCACTTTCTTTGAAACCTTTTCTTCTTCAATAATCTTTCCTTTCAACTTCAGTTTAGCATCTTCTGTTGGTTTCCTAGACAATGATAAATTTTGATCAGCACCAACATTCTCTTTAATAACAATGCCTTTTAGAACAGGCCTAGGAGCTTTCTCAATCTTCTTTAACTTTCCACACTTCAAAGCTTTTTGATGTTCTTCTTGAAAATTCTTCTCTTCAGCTTCAATGTCTTCAATTGTAACTCCTTCTTCATTCTCTTCCAGAAACAATCTTGCAGCCAATTCTTTATCTGTCTGTGGATTGTCAGTGAATAACAAGATCTTGATCTTTGAAGTACCCTGAGCATCAGTATTTATTCCATCAGACTTTGTAGATGACTTGCCAGATCTCAAACTTATACCTTTACCAGCTTTTGATCTCTTTTGGTCATTTGCTCCTCCATCTTAAGCATCATCCTTCTTAGGCAGAGTTTGAGATTACTTGCATTTGAACTTAGTAACTCTCTCCCCCTTTTTGACATCATCAGGAATAAGTATAGATGTGATCAATTCCAATGAAGCAGCAATAGAGTCAATCTTATCAGACAAGGCATTTTGATTCTCTTCCACTTTACTTAGCCTTTGAAACAGAGTTTCTTGATCTTTAGAAAAAGTCTGAAACTTCAGTTTATTATCTCTCTGCAGAAGCATGTCTCTTTGAACAACTTCATCTCGCAGATCAGTTATTGCTTGTTGAGAATCATCAAACCTATTATTAAGAGTCTTGACTTGAACAACAGTGGCTTTCAGACATGAAAGAATCTCTGGATTGGAAATCTTTGTAGCAGTGTTTTGCACAAAAGCAGCTGCTCTTCCAACAGGAAAAATGCAATCCTCTTTATACCAATTCTCTGAGAATTTGACAAAATGTTCGTTTTCAATTTCACGTTGTGAAGGTCCAAAAAAATCAGTTATCTTCCCATCAGTTTGTACTGGTTGTCTATGAGAAGAGTTAGACTCAGTACTTTCTTCATCTTCAACATCAATTTCAGCATTTACATTGCTCAGACTCAGCAATATTTATTGCAGGTTCAACTTTTTCAGCAGGAGTCTCTGCAACTTCAATATGCTCAGCAAAAATTTCCTCAATATTCTCTGCAGTTTGCTCTCCAACTTCAACAGACTTTGCAAGGACTTCATCCACAGGCTCAGAAATTACAGCCTTGGTTGGTTGATCAATTTCTTCACCTTGTTCAGTAACTTGGTGAGCATCAGAGAATAATGCAGTATGTGTTGCTACTGTTTCATCAAGTACCACAGTAGGTTGATCAGCTACATCAGTTTCTTTAGAATGAGTAACAACAGGTGATGAGATAGGAATTTCAATGTCATCAGATAATGGAATGAATGACTCAGCAAAAACATCCATATCAGCAAAACCATCTCTATTTTCAACATCCACTTGTACATCTTCAGCATTCATCTCAACAGTAGGTATCTCCTTAGAAATCACCTCTGGAGCTTCAAAATTTGTCTCTTCATCTGACTCATCAATTAACAACCTTCTCCTCTTTGATTTAGGCACCTCAGCTACCACTTCCTCTTCAGCAGAGTTTGAGAAGGTAGGCCTTTTTGCTCTTTCCTTTTTAGCCCTGACAGCTTTGTGCTTTGTTTTACCTCCACTCTTAGGTTTAGCTTGTGTAGGTGGTGGATTTTGTTAAGTGTTTGGCTCAGCATTTTGAGGTTGTGGTTCAGTGGTTGTAGGTTGTAAGGGTTCAGGCTCAGGCTGTTGTGGTTCTTGAGGTTGATTTAGAAAGTTTTGAAGAGCAAGAGGCAAAATCAAGTCAGGTACTTGCTCCTTGTTTGCATCCTTGTTTGTCAAATCAGAGAATACTCTCTTATGAACCTTAAAGACCTCAATAACATCTTCCTCAGAAATTTCAACATTAGGCACACAAGCAGAGAATAGTAATTGGCAGAATCTAGAAAAATAAACAGTTGTACTAGACTCTGACAATCTTTCACCCAAATTCATCAAGACAAGTCTACCAAAATCAAAATTACTTCCATAAAGAAGAGAATACCCGATTTGAAGACTGTCAGTAGGAATAGCATCCCAATTAATGACTTTCTTTCCAAACGCCCTTGTGATGCAATCGAAAAAGAAACTCCACTCCTTCCTCAGAAATGGCCTTTTCACTTGACCAAGTTTCTCTAAAGGACCTGAATATCCAATTTGCTACAACATCTCTTTGAGGTATCTTTCACCAACAACATTGTATGTAGAGTGTGTATCAAAACCCAAAGTTTCTCTAACCGTCGTTGGAGTAATGACATACTCTGTTTCCTCATGTGTGAAAATAATTGAAGGTGTCCCATTCTCATCTCCATCATCATAGGTAGCTGATTGCCAGAAAATAGCAATCTGTGCAGCAGAGAGCTTTGTTGGTTCGATTAGGGCTGTACAAATCTCCGAATCCCGCAAAAAGTTTTGAATGAGATGAAACGCCTCAGGAACGTTCTCATTATTCAAAGGAGCTGCATAGTTGTTAGGTACAAACACTAACCCTCGAGTGGTAAAAGCTTTGGTGGCCATGAGATTAGAAGAAAATATCAGAGAAAAAGATATGTATGAAAGGTGTTTGTGAAAATGTGCAAGTGAAAGAACAAGTAACTGTGAGTGGTTGTGTGTAAAGAGAATAACCAGTTATGTAAAAATGATTAGATTTGTAATTAAAAATTAAAAACCAATCGTTTTAAACATTAATACACTCAACCAGTTCCTTGTTTAATGTGTGAGTGGGACACGTGGCACACATGCAATGAAAGTACTTTGCACGTTCAGTAATTGTGGCAAAAATTACTGCTACTTTCTCTCCTATTTCCAATACACCTTAACACTCTAATACTCATTAACAGCTGGCAATTATTCAACTCATTTTTCAAAAACTCTTTTTACCCCACGTCTGTAGATTGTCTGAAATAAAATTTACCTTAGAGTATTAGACAAAATTCATCAATGTTTGTCAATTGTCCAACTTTATTTTCATAACCCTTTCAAAGACTGCACAGTTGTGAATTTATGTGTGTGTATAGCAGAGTTTACGAATTCAATATTTAGAGCATCTAATTTTTCATAAAATCCATAAAATAAATCAGTAAACACTGTTTGCACAAACTCTCATAGTAAACACTTAATGTTTGATGAATGCTAAACTCTGTAGTAAATTGATATACAGTAACTCTGAACTAACTTATACCCCCCTTCTAACTTTTTTTTTTTGTTTCTCCAGTAATCAGAGGTTGGAACTAGTCACCAAAAAATCCTATAACTTTAGCCCTTTTCTTTTTGATAAGTTCCTGGGTCTTCTTAGTCTTTGACAAGTCACCAAAAATTAGAGAATTTTAGCCTTTACTATTTACTAGCAAGTTCCTGGGTCATCCTAGACACAACATAATCTCAAAGGATTTCTAACAGTCTATATACATTTGCTTTGGGGGTAGACTAATAACAGAATCTTACTTAACAGAGTTTAACAAACAGAGTTTAGAAGTCATCAACATCAGAAGTTGATCATGAGAGGCAATGCACACAGTATTTACAGACTCAGAGTTTAGGATAGATAAACTAAGAGATGCTATAAATATGGAAACATTATCATGCTGTGTTAATTTTCTACACAGTCTAAGATCAGATCACAAATAACTTAGAGGGATTCATGATTAATGTTAGCACAAAATTACGCAAGCGCACGTAGTCACAAGTAATATAATTAAAGTTCGTTCCACAAAGATCTGGTTAAGTTTAATCAGTAAATATGCCTATGCAACAATGTTTGGTTTTAATCCACTGCTAAGACAAATAACAATTTTGGTATTGATTAACTAAATTAAACTAGTATGCAAATATTAAACTAAGAATTAAATTAACTAATGAGATTGAATTCAAATTACTAATATGAGAATAAACATGGGATCCTAACTTCATTAAATACTTCCCTTAGATCTGACGCCTTTAATCTCTATATGCAATGGTTTTGATATCTGATCGGATAACACGAAACCAGTATACGCTACCTGTCAGTATACGCATACCAAACTAAACATACATCCACAAAAGAGATAGAAGATGAATAGACACCAATTATGCTTAGACCCTATATGTCTATAGAATTTGAAAACATAACGGTTGAAGAACAAGTTATCCATAAAGATCACACAGGGTAGTATAAGTATTTTCATCTCACACCACAAATGATATTGATAAACAATTATGAACCTATGCTAGCATGGCAAGTTCTAAATCTCAAGATCCACTTTCACTTCACAAGAGATTAACAATTCAATTTAGATGTTAGCTACGCATCTAAAAGCATTAAGATTAACCATACGAGGATATCAATTTCACATCACACACAGATCTTTACAGCATCAAGATACTAAGTTCCATAAATAAATCCATTAGAATCCCATGACAACGATTAGCCCATAATTGAACTGTTCATCGTCATGGGAATTAATGAAAACATGATAATTAACAAGATATAAAAGAAAGAAGCAATAATATTAATAAAACAAGAGTTGAGAGAACAAATCTATAATCCAAAGTATACAAAAGATGAAGTAGATCTAGATCTTTGCTTGTCACCGAGCTTGATACCTTCTCCACTTTTCTCTCTTGCAAGTCTACGTTACAATAAATAAAATCTGATACAAATTACATGGTAGGATGTGTTTAAATAGACTCTAGAAGTCTTGCCCAATAAGCAATTACCTTCTATTACAATTAGAATTCGATTAAGGTACCAAAAGCTGCCCAAAATACAATTAGAATTAGAAAAAGGGCAAAACTGGAATTTTTCTGCATGGCTTATCATAGAATACGTGCGCGATTTTATTCAGCACGTCACCTGCACCTGCTATCTATCCCAAGTTGTAGAAAATCTCTCAAGCTTCGTGTGAGCTGTAAGATCGCTGAAAACGGACTTCTAGAACTCCAGATATGGCCAAAACAGTGTAGACTGCGCAACCTTCACGGAAAATCCGAATTTAAATCAATTAATCCTCCAAACACGATAGAAGCAACACCCATAATCGACATTCTTGTAAGTCTGCACAACTAAACAAAACACATCAAAACTACAATAAACTTGAGGCCAAGACAATCAATTTAAGCCGAAATTAAGTGATCCAAGTGGATATAAAATCCACTTATCACACCCCCAAACTTAAACCGAAGCTTGTCCTCAAGCATAAACAATACAACTAACTAGTACCACTTCCGTAGGTGATCACGGTTGCATTTGGCATATGCAACAAGCCCTTTAAACCCCTAGGCAGCCCTAGTGGACGAGTAAGGTCTCGTGAGGGCCTATAGCGAATGTACCCACAAAATCCAATTAACCTAATGCAATGCAATGCATGAATGCAACTAGAATGAAAATGCAACGATCCCCTTCAAACTAACCAAAACCAACTAGCAAGCAAATATCTTAGAGAATGTAAATAAATCCAAATAGAGCTCGACCAAGTTCCCGTATACTAACAATACATGAACAGAAACGTGCGTGTGTGCAATGCTCATCAGAAACACTCCCAAAACTAGGTCAAAGATCATACATGCTCTTCGTCAAGACAATCACAGGTTTATAAATAGAATAGACTTTAAACACTTCATAACCTAAGAACACCTCCATCCTTATCCAAGGTAGACAGAAATTCATGCTTTATTACTAACTACTACGACACATATATACAAGCATGCTTATTTAACCGTGCAATGGATGAGACCCCGAAAGGCTTATACAATAATACCCATGTAGCGAGCGTTGGGTTAGTGGATCCCAGACTATAAAAGCCTTAGGTCACTAGGCACAAAGTCCCCGCGAACTTAATTGCTCGAGTATTAAAGAGCTCACCCTAGTTAATTTTGCATATAAACAATTGACTACTTTTGACTTTTTTTTTTCTTTTTTTTTCTGTTTTTTTTTCTATGCAATCTGGAATGAGAATTCTCAATTCCAACCCTAGACTACTCATATAAATATGAGCCGGCTACTAGCCATTTGACGCCATTATTGACAATTATTTACAATTTAAGCATGAAATCCCTGTTTTCCCCCAAACTTAGACTTTAGTGTTCTAGGCCATCAAGGGAATAACGAAAATTCTAAATATAATCAAGTGATTAAATCTCAAAACATCCAAACAAGCATGACCTCAACCTAGCCCAAAAGCACCCAATGAGACTGTGTAATTAGTTTTGTTTCCGAAACACATAAGTCAATTTCATAGAAACTATAAGTCAACCCTCTATTCATCATTACCACACTCAATTAGACACCTACCTACCAATCAGAATTAGCTCGTTCTAAGGGATCATGAAATATGCATGCCATGAAATGCAACTAATATGAACTCACATGGTATACGAAACAAAAAAACAGAATGTCCTATATGAGACAAACGTAGATAACACGAACATACATGCATAATTTACTACTACTAATATGCAAAGCATGAAATCCTACATGAACACATAATACAACAACAACTACTAATCCCTCAAACCACCCCCAAACTTAAAATATTCAATGTCCGCATTGAATGGAAGTAAATACGAAGGATAGCAGAAAACATACCTACTCGTCCTCATCCTCGGATGAATCAGTATCTGGCGGTGGATAAGGTGTACGAGCTCCATAAACGGGCCACCGGGCCTGAATACCCGCATCTCTCAAAGCTGTAGCCATATCCTCAGCATACTCCCGGTTACTAGCATGTATAGCATCCATACGCCTGTACAAACGTCTAAAGTGAGCATCCAAAACCCTTGGTACTCTCGAAACCCATGGTTGAGCGCCCGCTCCCTGACCACTAGTACCAGCACCACGAACATCATATCCGAGCCCCCTCGGATGTGGGATTCCACCCTGCCATTCCGGCATCCGATCAATAGACACGTCAACAATGGAAGGAAAAGGTGACTGCAACTCCTCATCCGCACCCCAGGTAACACCACTAACCATACACAACCCAACTATGATAGAAGCATGGGGCATCGATGACAGTGCACTAGACTTTAAACACCTGCGAATATTCTGCTGAACAATATGGGCGACATCAATGTATTTTCCATTTAGAATGCCCCAAAGAATAATCGCTCTATCAGCTGTGACCTCACCCGTATGAGAAGTAGGCATAATATTGGCACAAAGAAATAGATACCATGCTCGTGCAAACTTATTCATAGCAGAAGACAGAAAAGAAAGAGGCTCATTAGTTCCCAATTTATACTTCCAACTTGTACCGGGAACACAAAGTTCACGAACAATCGCCTCCATATCCACATCATCACTAGTCTTCAGTGCCCAATTTTCATCCCCCATAAGCTTAGGTGGTTGTCCCAAAATTGGACAAATAGCATCTGATCTGTAATCCACCCGTTTACCACGAACCATACACACACCATTCTGCTCATCTTTAGCATTTGTATAAAACTCCCTAACCAAATTCACCGGAACCAGAGTAGGTGCCTTACAAATCTCTCCCCAACGTAACTCACTAATCACCTCAACCAACCCATAATGACGAGATGGCAAAAACCCCCTTTCCTTCGCCACCGGCCTTGACAACAATCGATTATACTCAACCTCCGCCTCCTGAGAAGAAAATCTCTCCACCCTACTAGAACCACCCCTCATTCGTTTAGGAGCCATAATAATCAAAATCCCACTCAACAATAATTCCACCAACAACCACCAAGCAAAAATCACACCAAAAACACCCAAATAACAAGACTAATATAAAACCCCCAATTTACAAGAACACAAATTCATAGAAAAAATAAAATTAGAGAAGAAATATACCCACTATGAATCAAAGAGGTGAACTTGTACAACTTCCCCCAAACTTAAATCCTTCTTGAGCTTGAATTTTTAGAGATGTAGATATGGAGAGAGTGAATTGGGTTTGTATGTATAGGTGTATATATATAATGGAGTGATAGGATGAATTTAAATTTGATTGTGGAAAGGAGAAATTGGAATGGGTTTGAATTTGATGTAGGATAGAATTAAGAATTAATAGAAAAAGAATTTGAAAAGAATTGGGTGTAGAAATTTAGAAGAGATTTGGGAGGTTTTGGAATTAATATAGGAATAGGATTGGGTTAGGAGATGATAGCATAAAAAGGGAGAAAAGAAATTTGGGGAGAAGAATTTTTTTTTTTTATATATATATAGGAACAGCTGAAGCAATCGAGCTAAACACACTGCATACAACGCAGTCTGCGCGTGGCTGGCGCAGCCTGCGCCCGATGCAGTAACGCAGGCGCAGCCTGCGCGTCTTATAGAAACGCAGGCGCAGCCTGCGCGACCCGTATAATTTTTTTTTTTTCACTCTTCTCTCTTTCTCTTTTTTTTTGAGAGAAAGGTATACAACAACATACACAATACTTGGGTTGCCTCCCAAGAAGCGCTCCTTTTACGTCATTAGCTTGACGTTCTTCTCCCGAATCAAGTAGATGCCAAAACGGCGGAAACCTTAACGCGTTGAAACGACCCGCCATAGTAATGCTTCAACCGCTGTCCATTCACCTTAAAAGCATGATTAGGTGTTGTTTCATAAATTTCAATAGCTCCATGAGGATACACCGTCTTAACAATAAATGGACCCGACCACCTCGACTTTAGTTTTCCCGGAAAAAGCTTGAGGTGAGAATTAAATAGCAACACCTGTTGACCTGGCAAAAATGCTTTTGGTACCAACCTTTTATCATGCCACCTCTTAACCTTCTCCTTATACATCTTGTTATTTTCGTAAGCTTGCTCACGAAATTCCTCAAACTCATTCAACTGAAGCAACCGTTTTGCACCCGCAGCCGTGATATCTAAATTCAATTTCTTCAACGCCCAATATGCCTTATGTTCCAACTCTGCAGGCAAATGACATGCTTTCCCATAAACTAACTGAAACAGAGACATACCTAGAGGAGTTTTGTAGGCAGTTTTGTACGCCCACACAGCTTCATCCAACTTCAATGACCAATCCTTACGAGACGGATTCACCACTTTTTCTAGAATTCTCTTGATCTCCCTGTTAGAAACTTCAGCTTGGCCATTCGTTTGAGGGTGATAAGCAGTGGCAACACGATGCGTCACATTATATTTTGCCATCAAAGTAGTAAACTGGCGATTGCAAAAGTGAGTTCCCTCATCACTTATTATAGCACATGGAGTTCCGAAACGCGTAAAAATTTGCTTATGCAAGAAATTCAATACCACCTTTGCATCATTGGTCGGCAACGCCTTAACCACGACCCATTTAGACACGTAATCCACAGCTAGCAAGATGTACTGATTATTGCATGAAGAAACAAAAGGTCTCATGAAGTCAATCCCCCAAACATCAAAGATCTCCACCTCAAGAAGCATGTTAAGAGGCATCTCGTTCCTTCTAGAAATATTGCCAACCCTTTGACAACGATCACATCTCAACACGAACTGATGAGCATCTTTAAACAAGGTAGGCCAATAGAAACCTGCTTGAAGCACACGAGTCGCTGTCTTTTCTCCACCATAATGACCACCATAAACAGTTGAGTGGCAATCTCGCAACACACCCTCCGTCTCACTATACGGAATACATCGTCTGATCATCTGATCTGCTCCTTGTCTAAACAGAAACGGTTCATCCCAATGGTACCACTTCACATCATGTAGAAACTTCTTCCTTTGAGCACTCGAAAGATCTGGAGGAATAACATTGCTAACCAAATAGTTCACGCAATCTGCAAACCATGGCTCTTCATCTTGCACTCCAAAAAGCTGCTCATCTGGAAAAGTTTCATTAATAAGAGATTTGTTATGCAATTCCTTACCGTGGTCCTCTAAGCGTGAGAGATGATCCGCTACTTGATTTTCCGTGCCTTTCCTATCCTTGATTTCCACATCAAATTCTTGCAAGAGAAGCACCCAACGAATCAATCTAGGCTTGGAATCCTTCTTCGACATGAGATATCGAATTGCAGCATGATCCGTATACACAATCACCTTCGTACCAAGCAAATAAGACCTGAATTTCTCGAAACCATAGACAACTGCTAACAACTCCTTCTCCGTAGTAGTGTAGTTCAGCTGTGCATCATTGAGGGTTTTACTAGCATAGTAAACCATATGAAAAATTCTATCCTTCCTTTGACCAAGCACAGCTCCAACAGCATAGTCACTAGCATCACACATAAGTTCAAACGGCTCCTCCCAATTAGGTGCGGTAATGATTGGTGTAGTAGTCAACTTCTTCTTCAAGAGCTCAAAAGCTGCAAGACATTCATCATCAAACTTGAAAGGAACATCCTTCTCCAAGAGATTGCACAAGGGTTTAGAAATTTTTGAGAAGTCTTTGATGAATCGCCGCTAGAAACCCGCATGACCAAGAAAACTGCGAATTCCTTTAACAGAGATAGGTGGAGGAAGATTTTCGATTGTTTCCACCTTAGCCCTATCCACCTCAAGTCCTCTACCAGATACCTTGTGCCAACGAATAATTCCCTCTCGCACCATGAAGTGACACTTCTCCCAATTAAGCACCAAGTTAGTCTCCACACAACGTTTCAAAACCAAGCCAAGATTATGCAAGCACTCGTCATATGAAGTACCAAAAACTGAGAAGTCATCCATAAAAACCTCCACATTCGAGTCAATCATGTCTGAGAAAATAGCCATCATGCACCTTTGAAAAGTGGCGGGAGCACCACAAAGTCCGAAAGAAACCCGTCGGAAAGCAAAGGTACCAAAAGGACATGTGAATGTGGTCTTCTCTTGATCTTCCGGAGCAATGCAAATCTGATTGTAGCTTGAATAACCATCAAGGAGGCAATAGTACTCATGTCCCGCCAATCTGTCTAGCATCTGATCAATGAATGGTAGAGGAAAGTGATCTTTTCTCGTGGCTTTGTTGAGTTTCCTATAGTCCATACAAACTCTCCACCCCGTGACTGTTCGAGTAGGGATGAGCTCATTCTTTTCATTAGCAACAACTGTCATGCCTCCTTTCTTTGGCACACATTGAACCGGACTCACCCAAGAACTATCTGAGATATGATATATAATACCCGCATCAAGCCACTTTAGAATTTCCTTCTTCACCACCTCTTTCATAATCGGATTAAGTCTCCGCTGATGCTCAACAGTAGGCTTAGCTCCCTCCTCTAGCAGAATTTTGTGCATGCAATTAGAAGGGCTTATTCCCTTGATATCTGCTATAGTCCAACCAATTGCTGACTTGAACTCCCTCAGAATTTGCAAAAGCTTTTCTTCCGCACTAGCTGACAAGTTAGAGGCAATAATAACAGGTAATGTAGCTGCATCACCAAGAAAAACATACCTCAAGTGTTCCGGAAGTGGTTTGAGTTCAAGTGTAGGAGCTTCCTCAATAGATGGTTTCAGGCGGCCCTCTGAATTTTTAAGTTCTGCTAACCCAAGAGATTCAAAAGGCAAATCAAATCTCCTTTTCCAAGGGGCTGAATTTAGCTGCTGAAGTTGCTCAGCTATTTCCTCATCTTCAAAATCAGAGTCACCAACTAAAACTTTTTCCAAAGAGTCTGACTTAAGCAACTTCTCCATTTCCATAGTAACTGCAGAATCAACCTAATCCAACTTCAAACATTCTTCTTCATCTGAGGGAAATTTCATTGCATTAAAGACATTAAAAGTGACATTCTGATCTTGCACCCTCATGGTGAGTTCCCCTTTCTACACATCAATCAAAGTCTTTCCCGTAGCCAAGAATGGTCTTCCCAAGATTATGGGAATCTTCTTATCTTCCTCGAAATCCAAGATAACAAAATCAGCAGGAAATATGAGTTTGTCAACTTTCACCAACACATCCTCCACTATGCCTCTAGGATATGTAACTGAACGATCAGCCAACTGCAAAGAGATGTTGGTAGGCTTTGGTTCCGGTAGACCAAGTTGCATATAGACTGACAAGGGCATGAGATTGATGCTAGCTCCCAAGTCACACAAGCACTTCGTAAAAGACAAATTACCAATAGTGCATGGAATAGTAAAGCTACCAGGATCCTTTAGTTTTGGAGGCAATTTCTGTTGCAGCACAGCACTGCACTCTTCCGTTAGAGCAACGGTCTCTAATTCCTTGAGCTTCAACTTATGAGAAAGAATCCCCTTCATGAACTTGGCATAGCTCGGCATCTGTTCAAGAGCTTCGGCAAAGGGAATGTTAATCTGCAACTTCTTGAACACCTCTAAGAACTTAGCAAATTTCTTATCCAACTGCTGCTTCTGGAGTCTTCTAGGATAAGGAGGAGGAGGATAGATCTGAGTGTTCTTCGTAGACTGCTCCACAGAATTTTTAACAGGTTCCTTCCTCTTTTCTACTTCACCACCTTACTGATCAGCCACCAAATCAGATTGAGTAATTTCGGGCACTGCAGATTTTTCATCCTGCTGATTCAGAACATCTTCATCTTCTTCAACTGCTGATTTAGGGCCTGCTATAACTTTTCCCGATCTCAAAGTCACAGCCTTCACTTGTTCTTTGCCATCCCTCCTACCTGGATTTGCTTCCGTATCACTAGGAAGAGTTCCTTGTTGCCTAACAAGTAAGGCACTTGCAATCTGTCCCACCTGGGTTTCCAAGACCTTTTGAGAAGCTTGCAGGTTCTTCACCATCATCCACAAATCATCCCTTTCTGGTTTTTCATTAGATGATTGCCCCGCATGAGCCTGGGATTGTTGCTGCTGAAATCCCGGAGGCTGATATGATTGCCTTGGAGCATATTGCTGCTGATAACCTTGATTGAATGGCCTTGCTTGCTGACCCTGAAACTGCTGATAGGGCTGCTGAGGTTATTGAGCACCTTGGTTGTTGCTCCAGCTGAAGTTAGGATGATTCCTGTTGTTTGGATGATAGGTGACTGGTACTGGTGCAGCAGGTCTCTGAAAATTACTTACGAACTGTGCTGATTCAGAAGAGATAGCACACTGACTCGTCTCATGTGCGCCCGCACATAGCTCACAAATACTAGCAACCTGCTGAACTCCATAATTAGCAAGAGAATCCACCTTCATCGTAAGCGCCTTCAACTGAGCTGCAATAGCTGAAGCTGTGTCAACTTCAAGAACACCTGCTACCTTACCTTGAGAAAGCCTCTGTGTTGGATTTTGATATTCATTAGCAGCCATCATCTCAATAAGATCATAAGCTTCCTCATAGCTCTTCGCCCACAGAGCTCCACCAGATGCTGCATCTAGCAAAGGCCTAGACTGTGCTCCCAACCCATTGTAAAAACCATTAATAACCATCCAATCAGGCATGCCATGATGAGGACACCTTCGTAGCATCTCCTTATAACGTTCCCAAGCCTCACACAAAGACTCGCCAGATTGCTGTTGAAATTGAGTTAACTGGTTCCTTATTGCTGCACTTTTCGCCATAGGAAAGAATTTAGTAAGAAACTTCTGAGCAAGATCATCCCATGTAGTAATGGAACCAGCTGGTAGAGAGTGTAACCAGCCCTTAGCCTTATCCCTTAAAGAGAATGGGAAAAGCCTCAACTTGATAGCATCATCTGACACACCATTAAATTTGAAAGTGTCGCAGATCTCGATAAAGTCCCGGATGTGCATGTTAGGATCCTCTGTCGAAGCACCCCCAAACTGAACTGAATTCTGCACCATCTGAATTGTGCTCGGCTTGATCTCAAAGTTATTCGCTGCAATAGATGGCCTGACAATACTAGATTGTATGTCAGTAATCTTCGGCTGCGAATAGTCCTTCAAAGCCTTGACTGCTGCTGGTAAATCTGCCATCTCGTTTACTGCTGCAAGTTCTTCTTCTGCCAGTTTTTCCTTACGAGCCTGCAAACGTGTTCGCATACACGTTCAAGTACCTGAAAACACCACGAAACAAACAACTAAGTAAGAAATCCGAGTGAGTGAACGCTAACGACCACTGATGACAAGCACATAAACTAAACAAAACACCGATGATCCCCGGCAGCGGCGCCAAAAACTTGTTATCACAAAATTACACAAGCGCATGTAGTCAAAAGTAATATAATTAAAGTTCGTTCCACAGAGATCTGGTTAAGTTTAATCAGTAAATATGCCTATGCAACAATGTTTGGTTTTAATCCACTGCTAAGACAAATAACATTTTTGGTATTGATTAACTAAATTAAACTAGTATGCAAATATTAAACTAATAATTAAATTAACTATTGAGATTGAATTCGAATTACTAATATGAGAATAAACATGGGATCCTAACTTCATTAAATACTTCCCTTAGATCTGACGCCTTTAATCTCTATATGCAATGGTTTTGATATCTGATCGGATAACACGAAACCAGTATACGCTACCTGTCAGCATACGCATACCAAACTAAACATACATCCACAAAAGAGATAGAAGATGAATAGACACCAATTATGCTTAGACCCTATATGTCTATAGAATTTGAAAACATAACGGTTGAAGAACAAGTTATCCACAAAGATCACACAGGGCAGTATAAGTATTTTCATCTCACACCACAAATCATATTGATAAACAATTATGAACCTATGCTAGCATGGCAAGTTCTAAATCTCAAGATCCACTTTCACTTCACAAGCGATTAACAATTCAATTTAGATGTTAGCTACG